>JAVKLA010000081.1:45720632-45751664 GCA_034782735.1 Sagittarius serpentarius
CCTACCTCCCTCCCTGTGGCAGAAGCAGCCTGGTATTAGCCCTTCTGCAACAGCTTGCGCAGACAGCTAGATGACATGGGCTGGAGTAAAGGCGGGGTGTGTGTGTGGGGGGGCCTGAGGGTTGCCGGCCTCGCCGCGGGGGCTGTGAGGGCAGCGGGACCGCCGGGACGGCGTTACACAACGCCCGTGAGGTGCCTTTGCGTAACGCTGCCGGCAGAGCCGCGGCCTCCGGGCCCCGCGCCCTGACCCGCGGCTGGAGCCTGCGGGCGGCGGGGCCGGGGAGCGGCGGAGGCCGGGCGCGGCGGGGGGCTGCCGGCGCCGCGCTGCCGGGGCCGCGGGGGGCGAAGGGGCCGGGTGGGGCCGGGCCCGCGGAGCCGCTCGAAGCTGGCGGTGGTTGCTGCCTCGGCGTTCCGCTTCGCCTTGCGGACCTCGGGCCTCGCCCCGGCGGTGCTGCTGCGTGAGGCGGGGCGGGGCGGCGGGGCTTACGGTGAACCTGAAAGGCTGCCTCGGGGCCGTACGTGAAGGGGTTAAACCTCCCCACCCACCGCGCCTTTCCTTGGTCTCTCCGATACCCACTCATGACTTCTCTAGCTTTTAGGGTTGTTCGTCCCAGTTCTGTGAAAAGGCTGCCCCTCCTCCTCGCTGCTTGTTCTGAGAAGCTGGCAAACATTAACCGAGCGTAGGCTTCGCTGCCTGGGGCCCTCAAGGCTGCAGAGATGGGGACTGGTGGCACAGTATAATGAGGCCCTTCCCATGTTAGAAAAGACCAGATTCTTCGGGCATCACTGTCCTTCCCTGCCCCTCTGCAGGCTGCAGAGGGGTGGGGAACACTGAATTACCTTGAGCCTCCAAGCAGCGTCTTGCTGAATTTCACAGTCTGGGGTACTGGGCTGCTGAAAGGCCGCTCTGTGGCTCTCCAGGGCTGAACGAGGAGTGCTGCAGCTCTGTCCGCCTCTACTAGTTAAACGAGATCCTGGTTCTTCCTTTGTCAGCAAGAAAAACAGCAGCTGCCCCTGGGATAAGCCTGTGTCCTGCCATAGTGGCCTGGGTTTGTGGGCTGTGGAATGAGCCCTATGCTCTGCAACTCTGTCATGGTGGTTCTCCACTGCCAGACAGTGATTTTCATCCCCAGTATGTTTTATAACAGAGCCCTGAGGATTTATTCATGCAAAACCTCTGGATCATCTGGGCAAATGTAGAAGCTGCTGCTTATCAAAGCTGAACATCCTACCTGTATCTGAGTTGCTGAAACAAGACTGCCTAGAGGAAAGACTGGCACAGGTAGGAAACTGTATTCGACTGATATCTTTGTAATGAAAATAAAGTTGCTCTTCCTCAGCTTGGTGGTGTTAATGCTTTTGGGAGGATTACTAGGAGCTGATGTAAGATCTTTTTGATTGTCAGAAGCCTGGGAAAATGTATTTTTAGCTTTTAAAATAGATTAGATTCTATTTTAACTATTTTTAGATTCTGTTTGTGCACTGCTACTGGTAGTAACACTGTGTTTGATTGGGAATGTCAAGGCCTTGATGTTCAGGTGGGTTCCTTGTTGGATTGTTGGATGTAGGTGAATAATGACCAGTCAAGAACTTGGCAGTTCTTCTGGTCTGTGTTGTCAACTTGAAACCTTCAGGAGCTTTGAGTCAGCATTCCCTTCTCTTACCAAATACTATGAGATAAAGAAGAATCTAGTGTGCTGTTCTATAGGGTGGCATTCTCAGACACTTTTCCTGCAACCAGGGTGTCTAGAAGATTGAATGTTTAAGAGTGAGTTACTTGCAGTAACTCAGCTTTTAAAGCAACTTTAGAGCCGTGCTTTAAGAAACTGGCTAGATGTTAGGATGCTTGTGATTTACTACAAATGCCAAGGGTGCTGCTCTTGGAGGCTGGTTCACAGAGACAATTTCCTTAATGCTTTTTGTGTTGGACACCTAGTGAGAATTCTTTTTTCAATCATGGGTGGAAAACTTTCACCGTTCTGGAAGACAGCTGACCAGAAGGAGAGTGAAGGCAAACTGATCTTACCCAGGCAACCAGATGCTGAAGATGAAATCACCAATTATGCTAGTATCAATGACTCTGCTATGTCCTCTGCACCCTCTGTGGGCATTGCATGTCGAAGCTATGTCAACTGTCCAACATGTCAGGGAACAGCAAGGATCCCCAGGGGTAGGTGATTCTTCCATATCAGTGCTTTTTGAGCCTCCTGAGGTTGGTACGTGTCTCTTGCCTAAAGACCTTGGTTGAACCAGTTGATCTTTATTGCATCCAGCCTAGGAATGTCCTGTCTTGGTACCTCTAGCTCACTTGTGACTTCTGTGGGCTGCCTCTGTTGGGGGAGGATGGGGTGGGAAGGCAGTGCTGTTTGTAGGTGATTACTCAAAGCCCACCCTGGAGCCCCTGGAGAGTTGTTGTTTCTGCCGAGAGACGGGAACGCTCAAACTGAAATCTTGGTTGCATCATACTTGCCTTCTAATTGGACAGCATCACCTGTGAAGTGAGTGCAGATGGACACTAGGCTACTGTGCAACGTCCTGCAGTGCAGTTTGCTTTATTTACTTGTGTGCTTAGTGTGATCTCTGATTTGCTGCCACCTCTTTCAGAGCAAGAGAAGCAGCTGGTGGCCCTTATTCCATATGGTGACCAGAGGCTGAAGCCTAGACGAACGTAAGTCCTGTTAAATTTTCCCCCGTTTTCATCTTTTGAATGTTTCTTCTGCGTATGAAGGAAAGCCTCAGTCCCTTGGGTGTTTTGCTCTTTGTGGTCTGTCTTGCATTAAGTTTGGTGTTTGCTGTGTCTTTTCAGCAATAGCAGATGTTGGACAGCCTTCTGCGTGCAGTTGGGAATCTCCAGCAATTTGTATTGTAATGCACCATGTCAGTGTATTGGGGACTGACTACCCTGCTTCAGCTGTGTTTTGATAGCTGGCAAATAGTTCTGCACAAACCCATCCAAGTTTTCCGGCACCCAAGCTTTTATTGTCTCCTCCCTTGAGCTGGAGCAGAACTGCAGGTGCTTGCAGCTGACAAACCAAGAGAATGATTGTGGCCCTGGTGCTGTTTTGCAGGAAACTCTATGTATGTCTTGCTGTGACAATTTGCCTGCTGACAACATCTCTCAGTATTTTCTTCCTGTTTCCTCGCTCTGTTACTGTGCTGCCTGCAGGGCTGAATGCCTCTTCCATCAGCTTTAATGCCACCACCACCAGTATATACCTCAACATGACGGTAAGTGCTCAGCTCACAGTCAGAGAGTGGACCTGAAGGGCTCCCTGCTTATCTCCTGTGCCACTCCATGTGCAGACTAACTAACTGATCCCTGTCTGAAGTTAGCCTTGCTGTTCCCACCATCTCAGTCCACTCTTTGGCTGCTTGGAATCAATGTCCAGACAGCATCAGAGGTGTGGCTGACCTGGCAGTGAGTGAGCAAGTCACAAAGTGGCCAGAGGGGCTGTGTAGAAGCAGCACCGTGATTAATTCTGGGAATCCTTTTTCTTTTGCATCCTTGAGCTGCTTGGTTGTCTCCCCTTTGCCTGTCATGGGAGACACTGCAGTGTACATGCCTTTGTGGCCAGGTTGGATGTACGTCTGAGGATTTGAAAGGGACCACGTGGGCCGGTGTTGCTGTAAGGTCATAGCAGGGATATATTTAAAGTAGCTTTGCTACAGTAACATACAGCCTTGGTGCAAAGTGATTTTTGTGTTGGTTTTTTGTTTGTTTTTCTCCCTAGAATGTGCTGAACATAACTAATAACAACTTCTACCTGGTCACTGTTGTGCAGCTAGACGTAGAGGTTTTGCACCAGTCCCTAGTGGTAGGGAAGGCCACCGTGAAAACCCTGCTGAATATGAGGCCTTTGCAGAGCGGCCAGGTGAGCTCTGCTGTTTCTTGCATTTTCTTCTAAACTAATCTGGATGTCCTGGACGGGGAGGTGCTTACTGTATGCTTGACTCACTCCTTTGTCATCTGCCTGCCAAATACCCAAAGCTCTTCCACATACAGCTTCCCACATCCCACTTCAGGAAGAGGTGTTGTAAGAATTTACATGTTGCTGAGTTTGAAGCTAATACATTCATGGGCAAGGAACATCTGTCTCCTTTTTGGGTAGTGGGCTGGGTTGTGTGCTTGCCTTAAAATGATGGCAGGCTTAGAAACAGGTTAGACAAAACCCTGCTGGGAACAGTTTGATCCATTCTTGGTGTAAAGGTCAGGTCTGTGGCCTAGATGACCTTTTTAAGGCCTTTTTAGATCTAATTTCTGATTCTATTTTCTTACCTACTGTTAAAAACAATTGTTAGGCTAGATCTTGAAATTCAGGTTCAGATGCCCAAGAGTCCACTTCTCCCTACTTCAGCTCTCTGAATTGTATAGAAATGTAACTGTAGTTCTTGTGGACTTCCTGCTTTCTCTTCTGTTCACATCTGCAGATCTATTATACAGTGGCCAGCAGGTTATCGGATGACAACACCTAGTGAGTAATTCTTGAAGATTTCTCCCCTTGGTTAGTAAGTAATGTTAATGCTTATAGGCTTCTCATGACTAGATTTCTTGTGCTGGTCCTGTCTGTAGAGTGAAGCTGGGTGAGTGTGTCCTTTACAGTTTAATCTGTGGAGCTGATCTGGTATAAGTCTGGCACATCCCTTTTAAACTCATTTCCTTTTCTGTTTATTGGTATTCTCTGCTTAGTGTTGGCTCAACAATGTTGTTTTCCATACATTCCAACGAGTAAATGATGATACCAATTTGATGTCTAGATTATCAACTTTAAATGCTCCATTTGTGAGCAGCTAAAGGTACCTTGTATGAACTGCTTTTCTCTGCAAATGACCAGCAAACTGTGTGAAGTTCATAGCAACCAAAGGCTTCTGTGCAGACAGGGTGGTGCATTGCATATTTACGAGGCCTATGCTTTTTAGATCCACAGTTACAGGGTTACACCAGCAAAAACATGTTTTACCAGTGTAGATGCTGCTGTGCTTGAAGAACTTTGCCTGCTTGAAGAACTTCTGCAGAATATTGCAAAGAGAGATGTTTCTGGAGAAGCAGAGAAGCAATGGAATAATTGAGGACAGGAGACACATGGTGCAGTCAGCTCCTGTGAAATTAACTCTCTCTCTTCTCTTGTAGTAACATTTGCACCTGGACAAAAGTCAAAGTTCACAATGTTCTGCTGCATATACAGTAAGTGATGCCTGGTTCAGAGCTATAACTAACATGCATGTCACCTACATTTTTCTGAACTCCCTTCAAGAAGGTCTGCAGTCGCTGTTCTTCCAAGACCAGGACTGCATACAATGTGAATGTGCTGTTACTGAGATAGGTGTGCTGAGGTGTGAGGAGGAGGTAATTCTGCAAAGCCATTGCCGCCCTGAGAAGTTCCCTGGATTCAGGCTTGCTGACAGCTCAAGCTGTCACTGTTGCTTAAGGCAAGCTGGCCTGGCAAACTTCCTTCTGGAATACTGATTGTAGCTGTTGGGAAGTAATTCTTTGGTCTGGAGCTAGAAGTACTGACTGGTTTGATTATGCCTGCCTGCCTTGTGGTAAGGGCAGACTCGTTCAGCCTGGACTCTGTGCAGGTGTGTGGATGATTGCCTCCAAGTGTTCTGAGAGCAGCTGCCGAGAGCAAAGTGGGACAAAGCAGGCTCTTCTGCAGATTCTGTTGCCTGAGGCAGCTCCTGTTCAGGGGATGGACCAGAGGACCGTGCTCAGCTCAACTGTATTTTAGAGTATGAGAGGCCCTGCTGAGAAAGCAAATGCAGGTTGGCTGCTCCTCCCTGCCAGGGAGGAAGGAGCACAACTGCGGTTTTACAGTATAGCTCCTGCTGGGACAGGTTGCTATTGTTCTGGTCTGAGAGCTAAATCTGGTGTGTCAGACCGGGAGGCTTTTACAAGGTATAGCAGTGCTAGAATGCCTCCATGCAGCCATGAAAGAAGAGTGGTCTTTGTTAGCAGACTTTAAGCCATTTTGGAAAACTGCAGCAGAAATTTCCTCCTTGTGTAGCCTGTGCCCACTAGAGGGATCTCCCTGCACATCTGTGGTGGCAGACGCCAGGTTGTGAGCCCACTCTTGGAAGATGGACCTCTAGGTTTGCTCTCTGCAGACTGTTGTCACTGAGTCCATGATTACTTCAGGAAAGAACTGCTTTTGTATCATGGTCTTTTGTGCTAATCTAAAGCCAGGGCTTCACCTGCTGCATCTGGAAATGTACTGTGAATATTAGGAAGAGTGTCTGATTGGAGAAAGTATGTGAATCTCTTGGAGACATGCCATGCTGGAATTCTCCCAGGTCACTAAAGAAATGTCACTGGTGATCTCCCAAAAGACAGGTGTTTAAATCTTGGTCTTCTGTTGCAATTTGAAGGGCTGTATTGTCAAGTTTCTTGTAACAAGGGTCTTAATGCAGGTTTTAACTGTAAGCAGTGCTGAGCGATGTGAAGTCTGAACAGGTAAAGTGTGCAAAGAAGCCCCACGCTACTCGAAGCATGGTAAAAATCGTGCATTTTGGACAGCATGGAGAATGGCTCTGGCTGTTAAGGCAACTTTGTCCTCCTTAGCTGATGTTATGGGCTGACAGGACCTTTGCTCTCTCTACCTGCAAGCTTTCCATTAGCCAGAAGCTGATATTGCCTACTGATGGTTTGCATAGTGTTAGGAGAAACTACCTGATGCAAACAGCTCTTGAGGTGGCACAGAAAGATAGTGATTGAAAGATACATGCTTTTGTCTAGCTAACTCCATAAACAGCCACCCACTGTGACTTGCACTAGCACTTTGGGAACAGGTAAACAGAGAAATGGCACAGGAGTGTTATGCTGGGTTAGGAGGTCTTAATGGGCTTCTAGAATGGTCAAAGCATCTGTTGTGATGGCAGTGATCTTGTAAAGGCTTTCTTTAATGCAGTCTGAAAGATGCTTTCCCTCTCCAACATGTGAAATTGAACTGTGAGGGTATCTTGACTGTTGTGTTCTGGGGCTATGTGATAGGGACAAAACAGGATGGCAGTGGGAGCCCACCATGGGACTTTTACGTTATGAGAAGTCTCATCTGGGACAATCACAAGTGCAGTTCTGGTCTGCTTTTGCCTTGCAGGGGTACCCTGACCTGCACATACCTGTGTCATTTGGAGCAGCTGGCTTTTGAAGACTACCAGTACGTGGACTGCCGGGGGAATACCACACTACCTCACCCATTGTACCACCGCCTGCCATGACAGGGCCAGGTTGACAGAGCTTTAGGGTGCAGCATATTCCACCACAAAGGCAAGTCATAGGGAGGCAAACTTCTGGGTCTTCTTCTCAATCTATGCCTTTAACAGGAGGCTTGGTGTTTCCTGGATCAGACTTCCATCTCTCATGCAAAGATGGTAACATACTTGGCCATATGAATGTGGACTCTGCTGCCCTCAGATTGCAGCTTTCTTTTTTCAGTGCTTTATCACGGCTGATGCTTCAGCAGAATGACCAGTGTACGGGGTGTCTCTGCATGGTTGATGGGAGCGGACCACACTCTGTTTCACTGTTACTTTGGAGGCAGTGCCCCGTTAGTCAGACTAACTAGTTGTTTCCTCCTTGCATAATTTTGCACTTATGTCCTGAATCTAAGTATTTCATGACTTGGAAAAGGAGGACGACAATGAGACTTTTTGGCTGGATTGCATCTGCATCACCAGAATCTAATGACACTTGCACAACCTGCACAGCAAGAGCAAGAAACAAGACTGATGTCTCTGTCTTAAGAAAAACTACTGCATGTCATGCCAAAACACCTTGTGAGAGTGACTCATGGGTGACTGCTGTTTTAAACTGTCCACTATAGCAGGTGGGAATATGCATTTTTGTATATATGTATTTTTAAAACAATCTCATCCACTAGCTGTTCCTTAACAGCGTCCATTTCAGTGAGAAGAAAATGCATTTTGTACCATGAACCAAAAAGATTGCTGCTTTCCCGCCAGTGGTGTTTGGTGGCCAGCACATGCTGTTTCTTGTGTTGTTTTCTTGTATGCTTTGGCATTTAACGCTTTCAACTTGAATTGAAAAGAGTTAATGTCTGGCTGGAAAAGCTTAGCTTGCACAAATATCAGGAAACAGCTGGTTTTGGGGTGTGCTCTTTTGTTTTGGGGTTTTTGTTTTGTTTGGCTTTCTTTGTCTAAAGCTGCAAAACTACCCAACAGACTTTACAGGAGGAACAGCCCTGGCAGCCTTCTATCCTCCCAGGGCTGGCAGTTGTATTCCCCAAATGACAGAAGTGCTAAATGTTATTCCTTAGGTTCTTGTTTAGATGCTGCCTGATGCATTGTAGATGGTAAAATAGGAGCCTGGGAGTTGCTGGAGTAAAGGTTTTACTCGGCAGTTAAGCATTTTCCTGCATCTGTCCCACTGAAGGATACAACCAAAGCGTCAGAATAGTTGAAGCCTACAGAAGAAAGTCTCTGATCCTGTCTTCAAAATATTCCTAACCCAGCACCTCTTACAGGGCTGTTGCAGTGTTGCCCCTCGCCGTATCATCCATTGAGATCACACTAAAATGGTAACTAGTCAGCTTCCTCCATGAAGCAGGGATGAAGAAGCTCCATTCTGAAATCCTCCCTGCTTGTCACATCTCTGCAGTGCTTTTTGTATTTGCCAAACTGTTGATTCTGCTATGCACTTCCCTCCCCTGCCATTGAGTTCCCAGCTGTGCTTCTGTACTGCTGTTACCCACCTGTAGCATTACCACCTGTTCGCAAATAAAGGGCCTTGTGCAACCAGTGATGGCTGACTTGTCTTTGTACAGTGGGTCTTCACCCTTGTCGTAGCCACTGCACAGCTCCAGTGACACAGCAGCTTGTTCACCAGCAGTTACACGGGCACAGAGGGAGGTGGGAGACGGTGGGGAGATGACTTCAAGAAGGATGCAGAGCCGAACCTGTTATCCTAAAAGCGGATTTGTTACCCCATGTGCAATAGAGCAGTCTCATGTGCTCAGGAGAGATACTGCTTTCATTCAGGCCTGGGTGCTCGGGAGACTCTCCACAAATCAAGCACAGCAGATTCATCAGTTGTCCTCTTTTATACAGTAACAATTACATATTGTTCATTGAACTACTCCTACCTAATACATATTCAGACTTACCTAATGTGTAACGTATAGGATTACATAACCATCACACATCACATGCCTTTGTCGCATGTGCAGGGTGTCTCGGGTGGTCTTTGGTGGTCATTTGGGGAGGTATCCCCCTCCTCAGGGTGACGGGTAAGTTGCTCTGGTTCGTTTCCCTGCCGAGAGGGACGTATCATCAATCGGGAAAGTATAGCTCAGTCAAAATGACCTGGGCTACTTCTCTAGGTATTATTAAAGTTCTTTGAAGTTGAAAATGATTAACCAACTTAATTTTACAGCACGATCTTCTGTACCTAACATCAATCTGTTTAGAAGCAGCTTTTCTGTACCTGATGTGAAACCCAGGGAACAGCCGTTCCCTGGAAGGTACCGAGGCCGAATCAGGCAGCGGGGCCCGTCTGCGCGCCGGCCTCCCCGCGGAGAAAAAAGAGGAGCTGGCTCGAGGGCTGGGCGGGGAAGCCTCCATAGCCGCAGCCCGCTCTCCTTGCCCACCTCCTCCCGTCCCTCCCCGGCTGCCCTGCCGCTGTTCTTGCGGCGGGCTCTTCGCTGAGGGGGGCCGGGGCCGACCCCTCCGCCCAGAGCGGACCGGGAGCGGCAGCGGCCCCGGCGCTCAGCGCGCCGCCTTCCTCGCCCGCCCGAAACCACAAAGCTGGTGTCACAGACTGGCCCTAGGCACGAGCCGCTCTAGTACCCCCCGCCCTCTCGATGATCAGTGCCGGCGCCACCCGTGTGCCGTCACCGCACCGCTTCCGTCGCGGCCCGGATGCGGAAGTGGTGTCGGGTGTGCGCGTGCGTGGTGGGGGGCGGAGTCATGGCGGACCTGGTGGCCGCGGAGGAGCTGGCGAAGCTCGAATACTTGTCGCTAGTCTCCAAGGTCTGCACCGAGCTGGACAACCACCTGGGCATCAACGACAAGGACCTGGGTGAGTGAGGCGGGCCCCAGCCCGGGCGCCCGCGGGCTGCGCGGCCTTTGGGGATCTCCGTGGCGACTGCGGCCCGGGGCGCGGCAGCCCCTGACGGCAGCTCTGCGAGGGGCTGTTGTAGCCGTCTCTGTCGGCCAGGGCGCGTTTTGCGAAGGGGCTTTTCGAATTCAGAAAAAAGCTGTGATTTTTCTTCAAAAAAACCTTGTCGGGAGCGTGAGAAAAACCTTCGATCTGGGCTCCTACGAAAGGACTTGGAGAGGAAGCCGCTGCTATGGCGAGCAGCGTTGCAGCTTTTCCGTAGGTAGACAGACCTACCCGGTTGCCGGGAGAACCGCTTTTGTCCAAGTTGTGACGTACTTATACTGTCCTTTAATTATTTATTCTAATTTACTTTCTGCTTTTTTTTTTTTGCAGCCGAGTTTGTGATAAGTCTTGCTGAGAAAAATACTACATTTGACACATTTAAAGCAGTTCTTCTAAAGAATGGTGCCGAGTTCACTGTAAGTGAGATCTGAACGTTATTGATGTGTTCTTCTTCTCCTGGTATATTTATTAGAGCTTTTGTTTTAGAGAAATGTGTGAGAAGCGATTATTGGTTTTCTTCAATTGGAAAACTGTGCAGTAATTGGCTTTTGAGTATTCCTGTCTCATCAAGCCAAGCCTCCCCCTCCCTCCTTTTTTTAAAGCCTTTGTAGTCTTTGCAAAGCTTCCTTCTGAGGACTTGAACTGCTTATTGTCTCGTTGAGCATATAAAATATGGAAGAAACAACTTTTCCCAAAGGCAAATGCTGCCCTAAGTCTTTCTATGATACTTAGATGCTGGGTTCATGAGTTCCTCAGAAATAACTGTAGTTGGATTAAATAGGTGGTTAAAAATAACAAGTAGAAGTGGAATTATCATAACAAGTTGAATCTGAAAACGGTTAGATCTTTTTAGGATGTCCGTGAAGTCCAGTGTTACTGTCTAGAAATGAACCTGCCTCTTCAGAATTCAGCTTTTTTTGAGTTGCTAATCAACCCTCACTTTTGCCTTCTAATAATGAAAAACAGTTTTGCAGTCATTTCATAGATTAAAGTATTTTATTAAATTTTTCAGGATTCGCTTATTAGTAATTTGCTGCGTCTCATACAGACAATGCGGCCTCCACCAAAACCATCTACGAGCAAAGGTACGCCTAATCTTGTCCCTCTTACCTGTTCAGTGTAAAAGGAAAAAGAAAACTCTTAGTCTTTTGTAGTTTTTGGCCGTGTTTGGTGAGATTGATGTAGTTACTGTTCTAGTCTTGTAAGGCAAGACTTTGTATCTTATTGTTGCACTGGGAGTCTCTGTGTTGTTAGTGGTAGATTAGCAAAGCTGTTCAGGCACCAAAACCATACTGAGTACACTGTTTAGAGTACTTACGTATTTCACAGATTCACTGATAATCAGAATTTTATTTGTAGGAAGGTAACATTGTAATATTTGAATTGAATCTGTAAAATCTATCAGCCTTTGCATTCAGCTGCAAGTTAAACTTTATATTGAATTACAGAAAAATCAAGAGTGAATCGTTCTAGCTTTTCTAAGTTTTGGGTTTTTTTTGTTTGTTTTTGTGTTTTAAATCTCAAAATCAGAGACAGTTGTCAAACCCAAATCAGAGAAGGAGAAGTTGAAAGAATTGTTTCCAGCCCTTTGCAGGCCGGACAATCCCAACATCAGGGTAAGGTCATAATTTCAGATTTCTTTTGTGAGTAGGTGAGAACTTAATTTTTAATTTTTTTTCTCTTGGTTTCAAGTTTTTTCTCTTGTTAATGTGAGTGTCTTCTTCATAGATAAAAGTGGATTATGAGAAATGAAGTACAAAAAAGGCAGAAGGCTGGTATTACTGCCTATAGTTATCAAGAACAGCTGTTACAGCAATTGCCATGCCGATACTGTTTTGCAGAATACCTGGAAGATGAGGCTTTTCTGACATGAGATTTGTAGCCTGGCCTTTCTCACATAATGTTCAAAGTAATGATGGATTACAAACTCGATGAAAATTCTAGACATGCAGATGCTATGAGGGACTTGCATTTTAAATTTCTGTAATAATTTGAGGTGCTGAGATGAAGCTGTCTTGTATAAAAGCAGAATTGTCTCAATATTGTGGCAAAATAGGGGGATAGCTTTATTACTTTTTTTTTCTGATATGTATTCTGTCTCATTTTTTTAATCTTGCCTTCCTTCTAAATAGATACGCATGTGATTATCCTTTCCGTAGACTAATTCTCTGTGACAGACAGACTTTTCATCAGCCTTCTTACAGAATGGTTCTCTGTTCTTGCAGAATATGCTGGATGAAGATGATGTGAAAGTGGCAGCTGATGCACTTAAAGAACTTGAAGCTCTGATGCCTAGTGCAGACAGGCAAGGCAAGCAAAGGAGCAGTGACCACCGGTAGGTTTCTAGTATGTCTTTGGGGGATGGGTATTGGCAGTTAGTATTGCCTGCTTGCTCTGTTCTTCGGTGGAATTTCACTGCAAATATGTAATGCTTGTTTATTAGGACAAAGAGAAAAAGGAAGAGTCGAAGTCGTAGCAGGGACAGGAAACGAAGGCACAGATCTCGCTCTAGGTCTCGTTCTAGGACTTGGGATAAGAACAGGGGAAAGTCCAGATACCGGTCAAGGAGTAGAAGTCAGAGTCCCAGTAGGGACCGTAAGGATCGAGAGAAGTACATCGAGAAGAGCAATGAGAGATGGAGAGACAAGCACATAGACCGTCCACCACCTGAGGAGCCTTCCATTGGAGACATTTACAATGGCAAAGTCACAAGTATAATGCAGTTTGGATGCTTTGTGCAGCTGGAAGGACTAAGGTACCTTCTGATGTTCACAATAAATCTGGTGCTATTCCATCCGAGTTCTCTTTTCTGCTAGTATCTTAAAAAGATTATGAGGCTACAATAAGGTATGCTGGGTTTTGATGCCAAAATGAAGGTCTGTTTCAGAAAAATGACTTCAACAGCAGATAATGTTGTCCTTATAAAAAACAGTTTATAAATGTACACAAACAATCAGTTGCCAACAAAATATTTTAATCTAGACTCTGAATGGTCTGAAGGACTGTTGGAGTAATAATGTACAACATCTCATGCCCCTCTGTTTGTTTCTCCTACAGGAAGCGTTGGGAGGGCTTGGTCCACATCTCAGAGCTTCGAAGAGAAGGACGGGTTGCCAATGTTGCTGATGTTGTGAGCAAAGGACAAAGAGTAAAAGTCAAAGTGTTATCCTTTACTGGATCCAAAACCAGCCTGAGCATGAAGGTATGGAAGACATCCTATACTGCTTATAAGAGTTTGTGGTGCCAAAATTTTTAAAGGTTATGCCTCTTTTTGCTACTTTTTTTCCCTTTCTGATGCAAACTAATACATAATCTTTCAGGTGGGAGTTAAAAAAACTGAGTTACTGTTCTGTATTTAAGTGGCCTATTACTTTTTACTCATTTTCTGTAGGTTCTTGTTTTTGACGTAATGTTCCTAGCAGTTTTTTGACTTGATGTGTTAGCTAAGTGACAAGGCAAACCTCAAGCTGTTGCTATGTTTGTCTTCCTTTTTCAGTATGAGAGAAGCATTTAATTTTAAATGAAATCTCTGCCATTGCCAAGGCAGAGTAGAGTGTTCCAGGCCTTGGGGTGTACTTACCTCACAATACCAACTGAAAACAACCACATGCAAAATAGTATTTTCTGTGTATGGGCTGTTGATGGCAGTAGTTTCTCTAAGAAATGTACTCTGGTTTTTCTCTTGTATTAGAGGAAGCACGAGTGTTAATAGATAAGGAGAAGTGCAGTACAGGTAGAGCTCATTGATTAATCAATCTAATGCAGGATGTTGATCAAGACACTGGGGAAGACTTGAACCCAAATCGGAGGCGAAACCTGGTTGGAGAAACCAATGAAGAAACCTCTATGAGAAACCCGGACAGACCGAGTCACCTGTCCCTGGTCAGTGCCCCGGAGGTGGAGGATGATAGCCTCGAACGGAAACGCCTCACCCGAATTTCAGACCCCGAGAAATGGGAAATAAAACAGGTGTGTTTTGTATTCAGGGAAATAGGGTGTCAGTCAGGAAAATTGCTAGGGAGTTTCATGAACTAGGTTTACGGCTCCTTGGTTGGTTATTTGTGTAACTTATTCCTTACCTCTAAACTGCTGCCTTCTTGTGATTTGGGACTTCTAGCTGAGTTCTAACTATGAAGTTAGCCCTGCTTTGAGCAGGACGTTGGAGCGGGTAACCTCCAGAGATCACTCTGACCTGGGGGATCGTGATCTTTATCCAGCAACACTTAGGTGGTATTTGTTTATCAGTGCAGTCCTGACAGGTATAAGCCAGCTGCCTGACACTGATGGTATTTAGAATAACAAAAGGACTATTTGCTCAGAGACTGGATGACTTGGGGAGAGGTGTGGCAGAATGTAGGACCATTCCTTTGTTCTGAAATCACAACGTTCCTTTGTTCCTGTGTTTTACAAGTCTGGCAATAACATCAGAACTGAGACCTGGTAGGCTGAGTTGTGTTCATTCATGGGGTCAAATTCACGTTGTATTCATTCCATTCCCAGATGATTGCAGCGAATGTGCTTTCCAAGGAAGAGTTTCCTGACTTTGATGAGGAGACTGGGATTCTTCCTAAAGTTGATGATGAAGAAGGTAGTATTTCCCAGTAGTCTTATTGTTGTTGTAAATTCCTTGTGTTTCTGGCTGTGTTTTGATTCAAAAACAGATAATGATGTAAGTGGATGTGCAGCATCTCGTAGTTTGCTGTCATCTTAAACATTTAGAACTAGGGTTACCCTAGCCTTATTATTAGTGACACTTGGATGTGCTCTGTCTGTGCATTCTTTTTATTTGTTGTGTTTTCACTTTTGAAACTGTTGTAAGTACATCACAATCAAGAAAACACAGGAAGCACTGTTTGAAGAAGTACTTCTATGTAACTGAAAGAAGGTGTTTAATTCTTCTATAAAAGTTGTCACTTGTGGATTTTAGATGAGGACCTTGAGATTGAGCTAGTTGAAGAAGAGCCACCGTTCCTTCGAGGTCATACTAAACAGAGCATGGATATGAGTCCCATCAAAATAGTGAAGGTAAGATTAGGACTAAAACCAATATACTTGATTTACTTAAATAAATATTTGGGAATTTAACAACAAGTTTTCCACCTGGACATTACTGAGAGCCCTGAAAAACATTACCACTGAACTGAAGATCCTTTCTTTACTTATAAAGCTGGATTCTTGCTTAGCTGGTGACAGTGAAGTGGAATCATAGAACTGAAATGCGCATTAGCCCACAGAAACAACCATTTCACAGACCTGTGTTAGAACATACATTGTCTGTTCTGCTTTTTCTTACCTTTTGAAAGTAGAAGGTGGTGGAGAAGTGCTTATTTTTCGTTGGTTGTGCCCATAACCCTTCTGACTGGATACTGTAGGGATGCTCCATATTAGTCATGACCATGGAAGTTCATGAGGCTGGGCTAATGGAAATATCCTGGAAGACAAATAGATAAAAAGTTAACATCTTTTAAAGCATCTTCAGAAGACGCTTCTAAAGGACAGTGATGACAGAGATAATTGAAGTTGAAGGATTGGGAGTGCTTGAAATCTTAACTTTTTCCTTGCTTTCCAGAATCCAGATGGTTCCTTGTCCCAGGCTGCAATGATGCAGAGTGCTTTAGCTAAAGAAAGACGCGAACTTAAACAAGCCCAGAGAGAGGCAGAGATGGATTCTATCCCCATGGGACTCAACACACACTGGGTGGATCCTCTCCCTGACGGTGTGTCTGAACACATATAAATGTGAACTGTGCCTTTTTAGTGATAGCTTAGCAACCCAGGAGAAATGTCTTGATACTGTGTTTGTCTGCCTCGCTTTAAAAGCGAGGCAAAGAAGAAATGTTTTTCTGCTGAAGTGGAAGTAGGAATGTCAGGTGAAATGTACAGGTGTATCGTGCTATCTGTCAAGGATGCATTACTAAGAGGTGTGATGGATGCTGAAGCAATTTTTTACATTGAAATTAATGTAATAATGGGGGTATACATGTAGGAACTTAAAAATGCTTAAACACACAAGTATAGAAGGCACGGGTGATGGAACAATAGGAGCAGGATCATCCTGGTCTGTGTTGTGTAAGCCGAGATGTAATGGTGAAATTATTTCTTTTCTAGTGGATGGAAGACAAATAGCTGCAAACATGCGAGGTATTGGGATGATGCCCAATGATATCCCAGAGTGGAAGAAGCATGCATTTGGTGGCAACAAAGCTTCTTATGGTAAGAAGACCCAGCTTTCCATCATTGAGCAGAGAGAGAGTCTCCCAATCTTCAGACTGAAGGAGCAGCTGATACAAGTAAGGCTTTTGAAATGGCATTCTTGTTTGAGCAAGCAATAACTTAAAATAAATATTCTTGGTTTAGCTTGTTGAGAGGTGACTAGCCAGTTGATAATTTTAAGTGCAGAACTGTAGTTTGGAATAATTATTTTAAAGGATTTTTTATATATGTATGTATATACGTGTGTGTGTATATGTGTGTATATATATGTATATTTTAATAAAGCTCCAGATATTTACTGACATAAGTCAAAATTGAAATGAGGATTGTGTCGGCAAGGGATGAGTCAGCTAAGTGGTTAAGCAGTTTGCTGACTTGATCAGTAAGAATACTTGTGTGATTTTTGATCTGAGTCAGCTGGAGCAAGAGCAGTAGGTGCTCAGTCTAGTCCTAGATATACTGTGTGGATTTTGGTTGGTTGGTTTGTTTGGTTTTTGTTTTCAAATTTTGACAAGTGTATCTATCACGACCTTTTCTAGGCTGTGCATGACAACCAGATTCTAATTGTTATTGGAGAGACAGGATCTGGGAAAACAACACAGATTACCCAGTACCTGGCTGAGGCGGGGTATACATCAAGAGGAAAGATTGGATGCACTCAGCCTCGCAGAGTGGCTGCTATGTCTGTTGCGAAGAGGGTGTCAGAGGAATTTGGTTGCTGCTTGGGACAAGAGGTAAATTTCCGTGCTGAAGAACATGCCAAAATAAGCGTGAGGAAAAGTAGGAAAAATCAGTACCGGAGCTAGTTTGCTTGTGTGTCCATGTGTCTGTTCCTTTGCAGGCTGTAAAATGAGCTTGCAGAATAATCAAACTGAGAATTAATGCTGCTTATAACTTAATTCTGTAGCTTCAGTTTCTGTGCAACTCTTCTTTCTAGGTTGGCTACACCATTCGATTTGAAGACTGCACTAGCCCTGAAACTGTTATCAAATACATGACAGATGGTATGTTACTGAGGGAGTGCTTGATAGATCCTGATCTGACCCAGTATGCCATTATCATGCTGGATGAAGCCCATGAGAGGACCATACATACAGATGTGCTCTTTGGACTCCTGAAGAAGGTAGTGTAGCATTTGATTTTTATTGCTTCAGTGTCCTGTGTGTGCTATGTATGGGTAGGAGCGCACAGGGAAAGGCAAAGTCACGCAAGTCAGGTTCATTCGTGTGCTCTAAGAGTCTCTTCTGAAGCAAAGCAAATGCTCATAAGGGTTTGTAGCCCAAATTTTCATAAGATGAGCCTCTCTGTGAAGACAAAGCAAGCAAAATTCATCAGAAACAATGAGAATTGGCAGTCCAGGGTGCTCACAGTGATGGATGAGCAGAGGAGTGTTCTTGCTTTGCTCTTCCTTCTCTGACAAAGGCTTTCTGTGATAGCTGCTGCTAAAAAAGGTTTGAAATGTGACCTTAGCAGTGAATTTTTTGAAATTCTGGGTACTGGAATGAGCTGCCCCTCTAAGCAGACATTAAAACACCTGATACTACTGGTCATATTTCTCTGATTTAAGTCAAGTGCCATATGTTAATAGTCCCAAAGGCAATAAATGACTCAGACTTTCTATCCTACTACAGACAGTGCAGAAACGGCAGGATATGAAGTTGATAGTGACATCAGCAACACTGGATGCTGTGAAATTCTCTCAGTATTTCTACGAAGCGCCGATCTTCACAATTCCTGGCAGAACATACCCAGTAGAAATTCTGTACACGAAAGAGCCGGAGACAGATTATTTGGATGCCAGTCTGATTACAGTAATGCAGATCCACTTAACAGAGCCACCAGGTGAGTAGAGAAGGTCTAGCATTATGGGTGATTCAGAGACTCTAATACCTATGAGCAAGGTCTTTCTATAAATTATGGATCATGTATTAGTAACACGAGCAAAATACTCTCAGCACTATCCTCTATTGTTTACAAATACAATAAATAAAATGCTGAAAAAGTTGGGTGAAAGGCTAAAGTATGTTGCTTCTGGCTAAAAGCTGTTGCCCAGGGGCTAGCAAAATTTGGGGATCCTCTGCTTTAAATGGAAAAGGTGAGGGATGGAAATGTGGTAATGCAGGAGTTGTACTGAACAGAATTGATTCTGCGGATGTTTTAATTTACTTCCTGTGTAGGTGACATTTTGGTGTTTCTGACTGGTCAGGAAGAGATTGACACTGCCTGTGAAATCCTCTATGAGAGGATGAAATCTCTAGGACCTGATGTTCCAGAGTTAATTATCCTACCAGTATATTCAGCTTTACCCAGTGAAATGCAAACCAGGATCTTTGATCCAGCCCCACCAGGAAGCAGAAAGGTAATTTCAGCTAAGTGTGGCTTCATCTTCTGCTGACACATTTCAGTAGTGGGACGTATTACACTGCTAATCATACTTTTTTTTTTTTAAGCACTTCTTATTCTGTTAGTTACAACTTCAGACAAAATGGTGTAGTTTTGGAGAAAAGGTGGCTTACATGTAGTTTAGAGCATGTTTTTGGTTGTGTCTGTGCCTATACATGTTATCTAAGCTTTTGAAAATGTATATAAAAACATCTTGTATAGCAAACCTCTATGTGGAATGTTCTTGGTGTGCTTTTTAATGCTGCCTTTAAAGGCTATTAACTTTAGTGAAATCTGAATGCAGTTCCTGTTGGATGGATGTAAATTTCCTACCAAACAGCTAATGAATATCTAGAGATGTAGTCTCCGCAAGGTTCTTCTCTAAATATGGACTGTGTTTGAGTGACAGGCAAAAATTCTCCCTGAAGTCAGTGCAGTCTGCCGACAAACTTATAATGATCTTTCGCTTGCTTTTAATTATGGATTTTATCATACTCTTTTCCCCGTACTGCTCAAATATAAAACATATGTATATATGTAAAACCTGTCCGTCCTTGTAGGTAACACTTCTTTCTGTTCCTCTGTGAACACATTTCTCCTTTTGATGTTAAATGATAGCAGTTGCATTTATAACAGACTGCTCGTATCGTGTAGAATGGATTGTTAGTTGAGCAGCATGGTTGACTTGGCAACCAGACATAGAACTGGTACTGAGTCGAACTGTTGTTTGCAGGTTGTCATCGCCACTAACATTGCTGAGACATCTTTGACTATTGATGGAATATATTATGTAGTCGATCCTGGCTTTGTGAAGCAGAAGGTTTATAACTCCAAGACTGGAATTGACCAGCTGGTTGTTACACCAATTTCACAAGTAGGCATTCTGTGTTTGACTTCCGCCCCACCCCCCTGCCCCCTGGTAATGTGTATCTTAATGATGTGGTGTCCAAGCACATGGAAGCAAAGTGAGGCAATGATAAAACCACATTTTTGATAACTCCCTGAGACTCCTCGAGGGTGTGCCGAAGGAATGTCTACTTTCCCGGGTTGTATTGGAAATCTCTTTCTATTAATACCAGTAAAATAGTGAGTAATTAATCAATTTAGTGTATGTGTTTTCACCTGTGCCTGTTTGCCACCTGTTCACCGAGATGCCTTGTTACCTTTAGGCTCAAGCAAAGCAGCGAGCAGGAAGGGCTGGGAGAACAGGACCAGGAAAATGCTATAGGTTATATACAGAGCGTGCTTATCGAGATGAAATGCTAACCACCAATGTGCCTGAAATCCAGAGAACAAATTTGGCCAGTACAGTACTTTCCCTGAAGGTGGGTATTTCATCAACTTGTAGCAAGCCAACATGATCATAAGCATTTCAGTAAATGAATCTCTGCCTTTATGAGCCTCGTGAATCACTTCTGTAATTTCAGATCCTTCTAGTGAACAGAGGTATTTCGGAAGGGAGATTGCATCAAATGCAATTCTCAGGGTCTGAGCTTGCTCCTGCGTTTTTCTGTTGAGGGTTATAAGGTTGAATATCCACCTAAATTCCAAGTCTCAGCTGCACAGAACAGTTAGTTGCAGGAGGTTTGAGAAACAGGAATCTTACGGGCAGTACACATTTCCTATGTAAGGTACGTTTATGTTGTTGACAGATAAGGCACACTGTTTTAGAGTGGTTTTTGATCTCCAAACACACCATTACCAGGGTGTGTACCATTCCTCTGGGAGTCTGCAAACTGTATCTAACGCAGTACACAGCAGCTGGGGAAGCTGCTGTCTTTCCCTGTTTCTGGGAGCAAGGGGAAGGTTGGAGACATGTTTAGTGTCCGTTGGAGCTGTCAAGCCACACTGGTTTACAAGGCAGGAAGTCCTCAAAACCAGCATTTAGCCTGTGTGTCTCCTCAAGATGAATCATTTTGCTTGAGAGATCAGGTACCAAAGAACAGTACCAAAGAAACAGACTGGAAAACGGAATGGTGGGTGAAAGCCATGGGCCAGTGCAGATCATCTGTGTAGAAATATAGCCGTGTATTTGTGACTGCAGTTTACAGTCAGGAAAAGGACATGAGGCTAGGGTTGCTTAAAGTTCTGTAGTGCCTCATTGTTTGATGCTTATACATCTCTGGCTGGAGTTTGGTGTTTTCCTTTGCAGTGTTTTAACTTGGGTTTTCTCCACTTCCTCTCTTCAGGCTATGGGCATCAATGATTTGCTCTCCTTTGACTTTATGGATGCTCCCCCAATGGAAACTCTCATAACTGCCATGGAGCAGCTGTACACCCTGGGTGCTCTGGATGATGAGGGACTGCTCACTCGACTTGGGCGCAGGGTAGGCAAAATAGAATACTTCTTAGCACTGGCTGGGTTGCAAATACTTAGGGGGTGACATGAGAGTAGTTGTATAAGGACTTGCCTAACACTGTTGTTTTCCTTTTCCTATTATTCTCTTGTGTTATAGTGGTAACTTTTCACTTACCATAGTTATGTACCTTCTGCTTTTTAAGAAGCAGCTATTATTTCTCCTTATTCATAAGGTTACTTTTATTAACGGCTAAAAATTTCCTGTAAGTATTGGGATATTCTTCTGATAGTGAATACAGACAAATAATTGGCTTCATGTTGAGCAGAGTTATTCTGGGTAAAACACACTGCTTTGGAAAGGAAGCACAGCAGAAAGGACATTGCTGTCCTTTGCACGGGGAGAACTCACGATTTTTCCAAGGTGTTGCAGGGTACCCTGAAACAGGTTTCTTACAGATGGCAGAATTCCCCTTGGAGCCTATGTTGTGTAAGATGTTGATCATGTCTGTACATCTGGGATGCAGTGAGGAAATGTTGACAATAGTCTCCATGCTCTCTGTACAGAATGTGTTCTACAGGCCGAAGGTAAGGAATGCAGGCAAGAAGCAGCAGCGTTAGAGTTTGGATGTTTTTTGTGTGCCTGCCTCGGGTGTTAGAGAGTGAGCTTATTTGCCAGAATAAACCTGTAGCTTGGTTGAGACTGTTTGCTCATACGATTTCTGATGTACGTTTTGGTTAAACACCCTGTAGCTGTGGATGTTGGTGGTTTCTTTGCAGATGGGAAGATGGAAGTTAGAAGTCTCACATTCCCTTTTGCATTTCCCAGTAAACACATACAACCCCAACCAAGTCAGTTCCAGCGCGAGTTCAGAATGCCTTTGTCATTTGCAGATACACAGAATGTATTTCTTCATGGCAATCCTATCCTGTGCTGATTTCTTTTAAGTCAGCAAGCAGCAGACTATGCTGTGGTAGGATTCCTCAACAGCAGGCTCCTCTTGAATCCATTATTTCTTCGTTATGATGGCCTGCTGCAATTTAGTCCGTTAACTTCAATTTTGAACTATGTAGCCACAGTGTTTGATTAATGTTTTAACTGCAGGTTGGAGAAGTGAGTAGGTCAGCAGGGTCAGCTGTTTCAGCACTGCTGTTGAGTGTTTGAGGTTGCTTCTAGAGCAACAAAAAGCTAGCTGGGTCAGTGCATGCATTTATTTCCTACAGTATAAATGAGCCATTTACTTTGAAGTGTCCTTTCAAAAATAGGACTGAAATTGAATAAAAACGTATCAGTTAAAAAAGTCCTTTGGTCAGGTCCTTGTCACCCATGGGAGAGTCTTTAGGAGAGTCTACATGAGGTCTGTCTTTGGCAAGAACAGTTCTAGGCTTTCATTTCATACAGGCATAGTTTTGGCTTAGTGAGACCAGTCCCAGTGACCTTTATATTCTCATCACTTGGTCCTTAGTCTCTCATCACTGAAAATTTTGTGTTGTCTTCTCAATCTTTTGTCATCTGTTCTTGGTAGACTTAAAAAGTCATGGTATGAATGACAAGGAGCCCATGTCCTTCATGTTGCACAAGGATTGTCTCTACAGTATAGATACCCAATTGATACGTATTTTATGTGTTAGGATAAACAAGCACTTGCTGATCAAAAGAAAGCCAAGTTCCATCAGACAGAAGGTGACCACCTCACTCTGCTGGCTGTGTACAATTCCTGGAAGAATAATAAGTTTTCAAATCCCTGGTGCTATGAAAATTTTATCCAGGCCAGATCCTTACGCAGGGCACAGGACATCCGCAAGCAGATGTTGGGCATTATGGACAGGTGAGCATGTCGAGAAGGACAAGTAGTGACTTTGTTTTCTTAGTGTTCTTACACTGTAGTAGCTAAACAAAATTTGCCAATCTGATATTGATAGCTGCACCCAAATCTGCAGAACTCATAATTTTTTTTCCCTCTAACTCTTGTCTGGCAGGCACAAGCTGGATGTGGTATCCTGTGGGAAGGCAACAGTTCGAGTCCAGAAGGCCATCTGTAGTGGCTTCTTCCGAAATGCAGCAAAGAAGGATCCTCAGGAAGGTTATCGGACACTCATTGATCAACAAGTAGTCTATATCCACCCATCAAGTGCTCTCTTCAACAGGCAGCCAGAATGGTAAGGAAGGCAGTATCATGTAATTTTCCATTTCGGTTCAGACTTTATAACTGAAAAGGTGGTGGTGTGTACTATTTGCGGAGTACAGATCAAAGTATAGGCTGCTGATTCCTCACCAATGAGCAGAGTGAGAAAAGTTTCAAGTCTGCTTTTGGCTCTTCCTGCTGCTAAAATTAGTGCCTGTGCAGAGATGAGACTTACTTTTTGAGCCGAGGCCACGCCTGAAGCCTGCAGTTCTGTGTCTCTGTATTGAGTTTAAAACAC
This sequence comes from Sagittarius serpentarius, assembly GCA_034782735.1. Taxonomy (NCBI): domain Eukaryota; kingdom Metazoa; phylum Chordata; class Aves; order Accipitriformes; family Sagittariidae; genus Sagittarius; species Sagittarius serpentarius. The sequence goes on from JAVKLA010000081.1 coordinate 45,744,061, forward strand.
CAAGTGTTGAGGGAGAGGGAGGGAGTGAGGAGAGAGAGAATTGTTTTAAATGGAATGAAGTAGTTCTATGCTGAAGAGTAGTTGTGAAGTAGGAGAGGAAAAAGAAGATAGGTCTTCTGGATGGTGCTTTTGGAGCCTGTGTTGGAGCTTATAAGGAGTCTTAGGTTCAGGGAAGGTGAAAAAGAGGTCAAGGGGCATGCTTAGATACTCCAGCCCCTTGCCTTGTCTCTTCTGGTTTGGAAAAAATGTCCAAAGTTGCTGTCCCTTTTCACAGGGTGGTGTATCATGAACTGGTGCTGACCACCAAGGAATATATGCGTGAAGTGACAACTATTGATCCTCGCTGGCTGGTGGAATTTGCACCAGCTTTCTTTAAGGTTTCTGATCCAACCAAGCTGAGCAAACAGAAGAAGCAGCAGCGACTGGAACCCCTGTACAATCGCTATGAGGAGCCCAATGCTTGGAGGATATCACGTGCATTCAGACGGCGATGAGCCTAGTTCCCTCAGGGACTCTTACTGGTTTTATATTTGTGGGACTGTGATTTTTGCACTGTTGCAGGTGTCCTGAAAGAAAGGACATTCGATGGAAGCTTACCTACAAAACGGAACAGAAAATAAGTATTTTCAGAGCAAAAGCACAAGGGGGCGATGTGTGCTCATGGCAGCTGCCCCTCAGATTCCACAGCTGCATGACCAGTGTCCTGGGTTTCCTCAGTGTGTTGCATCATTTCACAAATGGTTCTTGAAGCACTTCTTTTGTCATTCCCCTTTTAAAAGACAAAAGCTAAGACTCGGAAATCTGGGCACTGAGCTGAACGACAAGAAAAAGGTAATGATTAAAAAATAGTTGTTCACCAACCTAACTGTGTTCTGAATGACCAGACAAATAGAGGCTGGAATAGTTTGTTTCTTTACCCTGCTAAAAGGGATTTATTTCTACTTATGCTCTTGGACAGTGGCTGTTCTTTGAGAGCTGCTTGGTTTTCCATTTTTCCTATTTTATGCATTTTCCTGTTCAGTGTAACTATTTATCTTTCATGCAAGCTGTTTGTGGTGAGATATTTAGTATCCTTGGCTTTGGGTTAAGGCAGGAAAGATCCCTTGAAACCCAGCTAGAATGTCAGTTATACTTGGACAATGGCACAGGTCAGGCTGCAAGTCTTATCCTTCATCACCATCTCCTGTGTGCTGAAGGCTAGTATATCAAACAGTAATTAACCACATCCACTCTGTAGCACGGCTCTGTCTGTGAACGTAAGTGGTTACAGATGTTTAGACTTTCTATACAATGTGTCATGTGTTTTATTTCCACTTACAATGTTTGGTGACATCACAACCGTTGTTTTTTTTTTTAATAGAATATGCTTTTACAGCAAAAATGTCTGTAAAACATTGTGTAACAGTTCCTTGTTTAAAAAGAAATTGACAGTGTGTGCCATGTCATACTGAAGCTCTCTGTAAATTTTTTTTTTTTTTCTTGCAAACAGATGAAACTTACTTGACTCCATAGCTGCAGATATCCGAGGGTTTTGTGGTTGGTGTTTTGTTTTGTTTTTTTTTTTCCAAAGCTGGGACACTTGCTAAAATTATTGTTGAAATGAGCAGAATGAAGTTGGTTGATTGGTTTACACTCAATGAATTTGAAGAATGTCTCACACTGGAAAGTTGCTGTATTGGAAAGCTGTATCTGTGTACAAAGGTGGGCAGGGATGTTGTATAGACTGTTTTATTATGTTGTATAAATGCCGTGAGCTTTCCCGCAGTGTTACATCGTCATAAAGTTAAATAGAATTAGGAGGTTTCTAAGTTTGGAGGCTTTTTTTCATTATGGCATTAGGCAGAGAAGGTTGTCCTGTTGAGTATTCATCCAACCGTATTTTCCTTCCACGAACTCTGCAGCTGTCTCTGTTACTGTTTTCTATGAAAACCTGCACTTGACTTTCAAAAGTCAAACGAAAGGTGTAAAAGAGAAAATGTACACAGTGGAAGTCCCAGTTGTACAGCATACTTTGAGGTATTTCTGTTCCAAATTAATTGTGTATTTGCTTCTCCGGTGTAGCCTCTTTCTGACTTATGGTAGGGGAAAATGCATCAACAGAGAGGATTTTTGTTTTTTCAGGTGAACAGTTGTCATCTTGTTTTGTGTGTGTGTTGTATTTGGTGTAATTTTTTTGGTAATATCCTTTATTTAATTTACAGAAACTTTTCCATGTTGATCTCAGCTGCTTGCTTTGGCAATACCCCACACCAAAACTAGCCTGTGAAGCAAGAATGCTGGCTTACAAGCTTGAACCACTTGCATGTTTTTTTAAAGCTGGTTTTATCAACCTGGTAGTGCTCTGAGGTTTCTGAGCATAACATTCTAATGTCTTCTACTGTTTGTGAATTTTTTAATTGGTTTATCTTGTGTAAAAACCTGAAAATAAGCTGCCTCGTCCTAGGATAAAACCACAGACTTAATGCTTTATTCTGGCAGTACTTACATAACTGAAATAGGTATTTTAGCCCCTTGCTAGGGAAAGCATCCCTTCAGCTGTCCTGCGTGATGTGCTTGTGCAAGCACTTGCCAACCTGCCTGTGTCTAATGAACTGCATGATTTTAAATGGTATAAATTCTAGATCTTCTGGTTCATTTTGACTGTACTTAGTTAATGCACTAGGACTGGTAACACAAGTTTCTTACCTAAAGGCAAAAATTCTGCCTGCTAAAAATTCCCTGAGTAATATAACTACGTATGTATGTGTGCAATCTTTGCATGTGTCCCTTTATCAGCAATAAATAGCCTCCTTGCCTTTAGCAGGTCTTGTGCTGCAGACTGTGCTAGTGGCGGGTGGAAGTTTCTATAAACGTGCCAGGAGATGAGCTTGCCCTATCTCTAATCTCACATGCCAGGAGGAGATACGGCAAGCACATCTATCTTCAGTCTCATTGCTGCCAGCGACAGGAGCAAATACAGCCACTGAAAGGCCTTCTCTCAGGCTTGGGTGGTTCCCTGCTTCCAGTAATATTTGGTTAAGGTGTTGAAAAGAGGCTTCAGCTGTAATTAAGAGGGAAAGCTTAGGCTGCCAAAGCACTGGGGTTATTTTTATACCTGCTGGCAGAGAATAAACTAACACTAATTAGCTACAAACGAACAGAGGGGAAAAACAGGGATACAGACAGGGTGAGAATAACTAAGCAAGAATAAACTGAAGGATCATAATGAGTGCTGTTCCCACAAGAGGCTGGCAAAATGGCACCAGCCTTGGGGGAGGTGGAGGGGGTATAGATAAAGGCTCAAGCTATGGCGTTTGTTTTGTTTTGTTTTTTTCCCCGCCTCCTCCTGGTAGACCAAGGAGCAATGTGAAATGCTGAATGGTTCCTCTGGTGAATTCTAAGCCATCTGTGAACCTCTATTCCTCAGCAACATTGTGGCTTGTGGAACATTTAATGCAAGTAGCATGCACTAAGCTTTGTTGGTTCCTGTCCCCCCTCTAGTTCCCCAGAGCTTGATATGGTGTCCCTCACCTAGCTGGGGATCTCATTCTGCTGGTTGAGATAGGAATCTTTCTGAATGGATGGAGCAAACAATCCTTTGTCTCAAACTCCAGCAGCATGTGCCATAGGCCAATGTCCATGTGTTAGCTGATTGTTACAAGCAAAGGATTCACAGCAACAGAATAACTCACACATTCGTGTGTACACACACACGCTCACACACATCCGAAACCAACCTTTTGCCCTTAATGCAAGAAAGATAAATGTGATTTTTACAGCCAGCCCCACACATGCTCCATCTGTTATAGTAACTACCTTAACCTCATTAATGGGCTTGTTACTGGAGCCAGTGTGACAGCAATGTGCTACTTACACAATGGGGGGTTTGTTTGTTAGTAATTCAGTTTTCATGAGATTTCTGTGACAATTGCAGAAGGCTGTGATACTGACCCATTAGCAGTTTCATGGAATTTTTCATTTATGAATGTGTTGTTCTTTAAAGCCAGCTGGGAATACAGTGAGTGAGTATCTGATTTTAGCAAATGTGTTTTATACGTGTATTTTCTATAACCTACATAAATCGTCTGGCTGGTCTGTCCATACACTGGAGGTGGAGAAGTGGGGCTGTGCTGATCTGGATATGCTGGTTTATTTGGCTCAAAAATGATCTTGTAGTTCTTGTAGCTGCTGGGCCTGTGGGTCTGTCCAAACACAGCTCTGCTCTACAAGCTACACTGGAAGCAGTGCATTTTTTGTTGAGTGTAGAAAACTCTTTTTTGAGTTCAGTATTAGTTCACTTTTACTAGAGGAAAGGCAAGGAGGTAAAAGTGAACTGGATCATACCTAGTGGCAGAACTTGGCTATTTTGGAATATGAATGTTAGTTTCTACCATTTAGGTCTGCCACAGTGACAGTGTCTGAAAAGCCTGTTGATGGAAATCCAGTGTTAGATTTTATGTTTCCTAAAGTTGAAGAAAATCTGTCAGAGGTGTGGGGGAAGCCTTATAGATTCTTATGCCTCTCTTGCCTTTGGTTAATTCTCCACCATGTCCACTTAGGACTTAAAGATGCATGTTGTAGAAGCTTCTGCTCTGCCCTATCCCCCTACACATAAGCCTGGCTCCCTGAAAAGTTGAGGCGGACTCATAGCCCTGAGGTGGATTTGTTTTTTACTTAATTAATTTGAATGCTGTGTTTCTCTCCCCCACCCTCTGGGCTGCACTCATGTTGGAACTCTTCTCTACAGACATGAAGCTTTGAGCCTCGCTCTGAAGCAGGATCAGCAGGAATTCCCTGGCCACTTTTGCATCCAGGATTTAAGGTGTTCAGAAAAACACCAGCTGTCACCAGCCACAGGACTGCAGGTAGCCTGCCCTCCGAGAAAGCCACGTGCTAAGGCCACATGGTGTGTTGCAAACAAGCTCTCTATAGCAGAGTTAAGAAGCACTCATTTTCAGTTGGGTTGAACAGAGCCAGTGAAGGGATGAGGACCTGCTGGGTGACACAGGTGTTGATCAGTGCCCTGAGGGCACACAGGTGGCTGCTGCCAGCATAGAAAGCTGAGCTCCCGGCCCTTGCTCTCTGTTTGAGAGGGGGAGTGGCTGGAGGCTATTGTCTATGGGTCTGATCTCCAGGGTTGCTGGGTCTCTAGGGTCTTTTCTTCATTTAATTAGCCTTAGGATTTGGGGGCGGTCAGGGTAGAATATGCCCTGCCTCAGGGTATCTTGAGTAGCATTGGATTAATGCACAGTGCTAAAGCAGCATGGCTGGGCTGTCTCCTGCTGCAGTGCGCAGAGCCTGTTCTGTTGCAGCACAAGCCTCCAGCCTGGGTGCTTCCCCAGGCCCCACCAGCTCCTGAGCCCTTGCTACTTGCAAAGACAATTGTATGGCCTATGAAGGGACAGACAGTGGCTGACAGAGTACGAGGCACTCAGGACTGTATTTGTTGTGTGTTGAGAACTGGGGATGACGTTCAGCTAAAAGTGCCGGTGTTGAGCTGGGGCACCCAAAGGCACCTCACTACCACTGTTCCCTGTGTCACAGGGCTGGGCCAGGGTGGCGAGTGGTGTCAGGGCAAGCTGGGTTGAAGCAGTCTCCAGCTGGCATGGACCCTGACTTGGCAAGGGAGTGGATTGACCTCTTGCTGTAGGAACAACCCCCGAGGAAACTGCTCCAGAATCATTGCCTGGGAGACTTCCCAGGGACTCTGCAGGCTTGTGAGGTCTCTTGGTCCCTACAGACATAAGTGGTCAGAATAGGCACTTCTCAGCTTCTGCGGAGATGTTAGTGCAGTTTGCTGTGCTAATTTCTTGCTATGTTTCTCTTAACAAAAGTAGGCAGATTTCATAATTTCTCTGTTACGCGTTCTTGCAAGGGCTTTTAAAACACCATTATCTGCTGGACTGTTTAAAAGCATTTTTTCCTTTAATAACTTTCCCTTCATGGGGTTTAGTTCATTTGTATTGGGATTCTTTAATTATATGGAAATCTTCAAATAGGTAGAAATCAGTTTAGAAGATGCAGTGTCAGCCAGCAGAACATGCCTAGGTAACTCTGGCTGAGGGGGGATCTGTGTTTGTCTCACAGAGTCAGAATAAAAAGGATAGCAATGGTAGTGCCTCCAAAACATGCTTGAAGCTAATTCAGGGAAATGGAAACAAGTGCCACAAAGCAGCAGCTCAGCAAGAACATAGAGGCACTTCAGGTGCCATTAGCTATTTCAGCTAATAAGCTCCCCTGAGATACCTCCCTTTCTACTCCTTTGCTTTCTCACCTGATACCTGTTTGTATCTCCATAATGGCCAAGAGAATGGTTAATCTCCTAAGCAGAGGCCGTGACTAAGCAGTGACTCTTTGCGGTGCAAAGGAGTATGTTTGTTCAGCCACTCTTTCTTCAGAGACCAGACACAGGAAAGCCTTTAAGGAGTTTACAACTGTATAGGCTGGTATCTGTCCACATGTTCTTCAGAAAGAGGAGTGGGCTGCAGAGGAGGGCTGTGCATGGCTGCTCTCCCTGGCTGCGGGGAGCAGAGAGGGGAATGTGCTCTCTTTGCCAGCCTGAGGGGTGAATACTGTGCTGGGGCAGTAAACGCAGCCCTCAGGGGTGACTGAATGGTGGTCTCCTGCTGAGGCCTCCGCTGAGTTCAGCTTTGCTCTTCTCTGCTTCTGTGCTCAGCACACGTGGGTGGGCACTTCCCCCTCTGCCGTCTCATCAACATGTCAGCCATCGAGGCATAGAGAGATCAGTATTCATTGTGCAAAATTATTCCAACAGTGTTGCTGTGATTAAAACGCAGAGGAGAACGGGTCGGTGTGTACAGGTGTCATAAGGGCCGATTCATTTATCAGAACGAGTTTCCTGAGCTTATCAACACTAATGCCAATGTCCTTCTTGGGAGTGTTATACCTCCATAAAACATTACAAGGGGTCAAATGTCATGGTGTTACTGCCCTTGGAGTTACCTGTGCTCCCCTGTGGCTGGCTTAACGGTGTAAATGACACACCGCATCTGTTGGGGGTCACCTTGTCCCCAAGCCTGAATGCAGAGCAGAGCGAGCACAAGCTTTTCCTAAGACTCGGGTTTGGGTTTGTGAAGGGGTTTTGGTAGAGGGGTGGGGGCTGCAGGGGCGGCTCCTGTCAGAAGCTGCCGGAAGCTTCCCCGGCTCCAAGTCGGTCCTGCTTCTGGCCAAGGCCGAGCCCATCAGTGATGGCGGTAGGGCCTCTGGGATAACAGATTTAAGAGGGGAACCTGGCGGGGGGGGTGGGATTGGAATGCAAGAGAACCCCCCGTGCAGACAGCAGGACCAGGGAAGGAGGAGGGGGAGGAGGGGATGTCCCTGCAGCCCCTGGGGAGAAGGCAGGCTGTCCCCCTGCAGCCCACAGAGGGGAGCGGGTGCCCACCTGCAGCCCGGGGAGGACCCCAGGCCGGAGCAGGGGCAGAGCGAGGAGTCCTGCCCCTGAGGAGGACGGAGCAGTAGAGTCAAGGTGTGAGGAACTGACCCCAACCCCCATTCCCCGTGCCCCTGCGCCACCGGGGGGGAAGAGGAGGAGAAAACCAGGCGTGGGGTTGAGCTGGGAAGGAGGGAGGGGTGGGGGAAGGTGTTCTCAGATTGGTTTTACTTCT
>JAVKLA010000081.1:45751764-45772392 GCA_034782735.1 Sagittarius serpentarius
AGAAAACCGGGAGTGGGGTTGAGCTGGGAAGGAGGGAGGGGTGGGGGAAGGTGTTCTCAGATTGGTTTTACTTCTCATTATCCTGTTTTGATTTGATTGGTAGTAAACTAAATTGATTTTGTTTTTTCCCCAAGTTGAGTCTGGTTTTTGCCCATGACCGTAACTGGTGAGTGATCCCTCCCTGTCCTTGTCTCGACCCCGGAGCTTTTTGTTCTATTTTCTCGCCCCCATCCCACCTTGGGGAAGGAGTGAGCGAGCGGCTTCGTGGTGCTTTGTTCCGGCTGGGCTTAAACCACGACAGACTGTCTTACGGAAACCTCCGTGGGAGTGTTTTACAGGGTTGTGCGGGAGCTGTGTATCTTCCTCCTGGAAGCTCGGCTGTGGCAAAGCCAAAGGTTTGTGGCTCACCAGAGCAAGGAGTTGGTGAGTCCCACATGCTGACCCCACACTGTAGCTGACAGGCTTAGTGCTGCAAAAGAGCCGAGTCCCTCTTGGGCTTAGGCTAAAAGTACTGACCAGAGGGGGGTTATGGCCAGCTCTGGTCTCCTTTGCTTGGCTGAGTGTCTTAAGTAGGTGTGAATGAGAATATGCTTGTGCACAGGAGTGTCTGTCTTGTAGAGAGAGCTCAATGCTCCCACCAGGCTCTGTGTGGTGGGACAGGAATGGTACCAAAGGGGCAAAAGGGTATCTGCTGTTTTCCTCATCTTTTGAGGTGACACTGCTCGGTTAACATGGGTTTTGGAGTCTTGACGTGGCTAGGCCAGAATTTGTTCCTGGCAGATCTCATCCTGGCATGCTTCTCAGCACTGCTAGGAATGATGCATCGCCATTCCTGACCTGCCTGCGGGCCCTAGGCACATTGTCAAGGCTTTGCCTAGCCAGATGACATCAGCCGTCTGTGTTGTATACACCCTGAAAAAGATGAATGCACTTTCTAGTAACTCTCTTGCCTTCCCGTTCAGTGCTCAGCCCATAAAGTGAGATTTGCTGCTGTCTTTATTCTTCATTATCACTATTCATACTTATTTCAGGGTATGGAATCTGGTAAGAGAAGTATTTCCTGGGTTAGCCTCAGCAAATTGCATCAGATAGTTCAGCTCTGCTTGGCAACCCGTTAATACTAGGGGTAACTCCTTTGTGCTAGACAGTATACTCTAAGGGTACACCTGGGACATGCTGTAATGTTACATGTTAATTATGTACTATGACCAGACAGGAACTGTGTATTGTGTTCTGGGTAATAGATTTCTGGTGCTTCCTGCTGGGCTTTGTACTGTTGTTGTAGCAGGAGTAACAGCAAAGCCATTGCAATAACAGCAACCACACGGAAAGAAAAAATAATCTAGAAAAAAATTACATTAGGAAGAAATGACTGCTGAGAATTTATTTCCGGCTGGTCCCAAAGCATCATCACATCCTGAGGAATAAGCCACTAGAATAAATTTTGAATGAGTAAACAATAGTAAAAAAGCGTGAGAATGTTAGGTATATTTGCATCCAGATGTCAGAGTGTTTGTCACGAGCAGAACTCTGTCTTCAGAGGGTTTTCTATGAAGAACGATGCCTTTCTTACCTGCCTAATGTAGAGCAAAGCTCAGCTGTGAATTTGTATGGTGAAGGGATACCGACTTAAAGGTGTGTTACATTGGCTGTACATGCTGTCACACAGTAACGTGCACTTCTCCCCACTAAAGTGCCAAAAGCATTCAGCTGAGGAAAAGACAGCTCTGCTGTCTGTATCAAGAATTGTTGCAACTTTGCTGTATGAACAGGAATGTGGGTGACTAGGTAGCAAAGCTGAAACATCTTCTGTGTGGTTGGATGGGGCTAGCACTTTCAGGACCAGCATGAGAAATTTATTACATTTGTCTATTACCTCCAACATCTTTCCCTCATCAGCTGCTTCTCAGTCTTGCTGAACTGGAAACACAGAATGTATTTATTGACTCCCAGCTCTCTGATCTGGTTATTATAAATTTCTGCCCTTTGGAGGTCACTGCCTCTCAATTGTGAGAAGCTGATCTTGCTGATCACCAGAACTCCTCTGCAGCTATCTGTTGCACTGAGTTGACAAACCTGAGTGAAACATGGAGTTAAAATTGCATCCAAATGTGAACTAGCTCCCTGAATTCCCTTTCTGGAAGATTGGCTGGGCAGAGGGTAGCACAAAGAATACTGGATAAATGTAAAATCCTTGGGAATCCTGCAGATTAAGCTATCAAATAAAAGCAAGCTACTGGTCTCATTCATTAGAAACAGTGTTGCAACAGCGTACAGCCTGCACCTACATTTTGCCTCCAGAAGGCATAAATATTTCCCTTAGGAGGTACCTGACTGTCTTGAGGAAGGTGCAGTGTTAAAGGGCTCCTCCACTTCAGGGTAACTCCTGTCCTTGCTGTAGCCTTTGCAGAGGCCCACATGGGCGGCTGGCTCTGTCCTGGCAGGGTGCTCTCAGCTCTGCCACCTGTGACGGCATGCCCCGTGCTGCCCTGATCATGTTACCAGCACAGCAGGTGCTAACATGCTCACTTTCCTAGCAAGCAACCTGGAAGTGGCACTGCTCAAGACAGAGATGATGTTCAGGGAAAACCTAATTAAAACCATGGAGCTTGGGTCAGCGGCCAGGGTACTGGCAGTGTGGGAGCGCAGGCAATGTTCTCTGCAGCTGCAGAGAACCGTTCCCCTGACACCAGGTGCAGATGGAGGTTACGTATTTCATTGTGATCTTTCAGTCCTGGTTGTATGACTGGTTGCGAAGATGTCGGGGGAGGGGGGTGAAGTGTTCGTTTCTTGAACTCCACCAAGATTCAGAAGTAAACACACATCCCTGAACTCTCTGGACCAGCTATGCAAAGCTGTAAGCTGGTGCCAAGGAGATGGGCAAAGCAAGATCAGAGGGTAAGGGAGGACTAGCTAGGGGCTGAATGAAGGTGCACTGGCCAAAGACATAGACCAATTTATTAATTATAGTATTTTTACACTCATAAATAGTAAAGGCAGCTTATACCAATGGAAGGTTCCCCTTCACCCTCATTTCTGGAGCACCAGAGGAAGCGTGCTTGCCAGGTGGGAGCACAGGGCAAGGCAGGAGGGCCAGGAGCTGCCAGAACACCAAGTCTCTGGACTGCACAGGGCATGCAAAGGCATCAGCAGAGCAGGCTGCTCTTGAGTATCTGGCCTCTCCTCAGGCATGGAGAGCTGCCTTTCCTGGCCCTCAGGCCCAGGGACAAGGCTGAGAGGGTTGGCATTAGCCATGCAGGAGAGAGAGTCATTGGGGGAGATCAGGCTTTCAATCAATGTACAGAATTTCCTCTGCAGGCTACCACATTGGCAGGGTTGGCAGTGCTCTGTATTCAGCAGCTGGAACATCAATCTGAAGCAGTAGGAAACGGGCTTTTTCTGTATGGGTACACTGTGCTGCTCCTTGTCTAACTGGGCACATGGTCGGAGCTGCTAATTAAAAAGTGAGGCACCACTGAGGCACCTCTCAATGAAGAAGTGGTGCCCTTTGTAAATGTTCACTCTTGTAGAAAACCAGTCAAAGTCTAGTTAAGTAAGTTGCATGTGCTGCACTGGGCTGCAGAGATAGTTGCCTTGCCAACACATCAGGATTTCCCTTAACCATGCAAACATCTGTGGAGGTTAAGCCTAAATTCACATACTAAGAACTATGTATGGTTTAGGTTGCGTTGTAAAGCGTTTTCTTAACACACCTCCACCAGGTTCTTTTCTTGCCTCAGATGATTTTCTCGCCAAGCCCAGGATGGGCACACTCAAGAGCCTGACAGGTCTTCAGAGATTCTGAGGATATTTGTTGAAGAAGTTGTTCAGTCTGGAAAAGGCACAACTAAATTGTATGTTGTGCTGTGTACTCCAGGACTGCTCTAATCCTGGCCAGTGCCTCCAGCTACCCTGCTCAGGCAGAATGCCTAAATACCAGATAGCCCTGGCATGAAGTATTAGGAGCAAGGAGGTGATAAGGCAGGAGCACGCACATACAAGACAACAAGTATTCCCCATTCCCACAAAGCAGTTCACACAGAAGGCATATGGTCTGTGACTACTGTGTTGCAGCCGTCCTGGGAAGAAGGCAAGACTGGCCTTGCAGAGGTGAGTCCCTGTGGGTCAGAGCCATCCCTTGCTGAGGGCAGGTTATACAGAGGTTCAGTACATGTACTGGAGGGATGGAGTCATCAGCAGCACTGTAGCATCTTCATATCTGAAAAAGAGCCCAGTAGGACAGCATCTCCTCCCTCGCCAAAGAGAGGGACTGCGACAGGCTCATTTGTTCTGGCTGGAGGCAGCGGTTACCCAATATGCTGCTGAAGCTGCAGCTCTGCTGCTTGGAATATGTCTGCATCGCTGAGAACAAGTCCCATCCTGACAAATATGACGGTCTTATCACAAGCACACAAGAGCCCTGTCAACTGTCAGGTGATTATCCACACGTGTACCGAACACTTTTCCTGACCAAAGCAGCTATTCATAGTTTAGTGCTGCCCTAGGCTGCCCTGGAAAAATGCTTATACTGATTGAATACTAACCAGACATCTCCTTATATACACAAGCAAGGGTGGCACAGTGTGCTCCCAGCGATGCTAGTATGTGTAGCCTTTGCTGTAAAGCTGTGGAGGGAGGCTCCCGAGGTCCGGCAGAAAAGCAGCACTCTCATCCAGGTGAGAAAGAGGCACTGTGTCCTCCTCACTGATCTGCCGGTCAAACTCTGCCTTCAGAGTTGGCCGCTGATTATCAGGGAAAGCCAGAGAGAACAAGGCTTCAGGCTCACACACAAACTTGTACACGTAGCGCTCTCCAGCCACCTGCGGGCAAGACAGGAGATGAACGCTGCAGGCACACAGGCAGCACTAGGCAATGCTCCTCAGCAGCGGAGAAGGTTTGCAACACCATCTGGCTGCTCTAGACCATTGCCCTGAGATATGTCAGAGTTGTTAACTTCTCCTTGTCCTGTCCTGCTTCTCTTCTGCTCTGGTCTCCCCTGGAACAGCTCCTGGGAAATGGGATGCTGCCAGCTGACTCTTTGTCCAGGTAGCAACGGCATCAACAGTCCCTGAGCAGTCTGTACTGTGACATAATTACAGTTATCCTCGCCAGTGCCCTGGATCTGGAAGACACCATCCCTACCACATAGGACCAACCCCCAGGCAGCCTTTCTGTCACCAACAGCAAGTCTAGACTGATTATATGTCCTTGCAGCTGCATAAATTCCAACTCTCCTGACTGCAGACATATACAGAAAAAGAAAGAAATCAAGATTCCCCTGTTTTATTTCCCATATGTTGCCTAGACTCAGCTCCTTTACACCTTCCTCATTTAACTGCTGCAAAGAGAAGTTACAGGGAAAGAAATCTCTGGATGCCTGCCTAGCTCAAGTACATTCTGTACCTATAAGACAGCCTGTCTCAAACAACAGAAGCATCACTAAAGGCATAAAAACGCCGTCTGTTTGCAAACTGACCTTCTGCATGATGCCTTTCTCATAATAGTAGCGAAGGGATCGGCTCAGCTTGTCATAGTTCATGGCTGGACGGTTCTTTTGGATACCCCACAGCCTGGCTACCTGTAGAATAAAGCATCAAAGTGCATGAACGTCTGTGAACCCAACCCAAGTGCAAAACAGCATTATCCAGCTGATTCTCTTTTGAGGAACGGTACCACAACACATACATACATTTACAACATTTAAATAATAGACTCAAACAATAATTATTTAGCAGCTTTTCAACAGGAAGAGTAGAACTCAAACTGAAACACCCTGCGTCACAGAGGGGCATTCTCCTTGCCACTACAGAGCTCATTTTCTGTCACCACTTCTCCTCGCTCTTCAGTACTCTGAAAGCTTGAGGATGCTAAAGCACTGCTTCATCCTATGCTACACTTTATCTTCAAGGATCACATGTTTACCAGGAGCCCAAGTATGAGGGCACACCTCCACTGGAAGACCCACACGCCCTTCTTCCTCCTACTGCATGATTTTCAGCTTTGTCCATGAGGCTCGGAAATCTGTTGTAAGCACATGTCAGCCCACGAAAACAACTCTTCTGCACTGAAAGTGCCCATAAATGTTGATATGTAGCAAGAACAGTGCTAAATGCAGCTCTAACTGGAGCAAGATATGAACAGATATTACAGACACATCTCCCAGACATTGTCAGATATCATTGGGTTTTGTTGGAACATGGCAGCATTAGAAATTACACCTTAGTTAATGTCATTTTGATATAAAAATGTATTTAGACTAGGACATATTTTCTTCCAGATTTTAATGAAAACTTCCGCAATCAGTAGGGTTCAAAACTCCAAACCTCAATGTCAGCCTCAAGGACAGCGTGTGATAAAACATCACAGGTCACTGCAAGCTTGAGAGTGAAGTGTCTAGGGAAGCGTAGGCAGTGGGTAATTTGGCTCACTGCATTGCTGAGACTCTAAACTTGCAAGTAGCCTTTCTTAAACCTGGTATTTGTGTCACCCAAGTGTTTTGACCTCTTCTAAAAACCGTGACTTGCTGCAGGGTCTAGCGAGTACCACTGGTAGGCAGGAGCCTTCACAGGGCAGAGAAAAAGCCCCTTGGGAATCTGCAGCTGCAGAAACAGTGGCTGCTCCCCCTGAGCCTGTAGAGAAGCTAAATGGTTTCACCTCTTCTGGCTCAATGAGCTTAAACTCCATCCCTCTACCAGTCCAGGCGATGAAGTTGGAATTGGTCGGATCGTCCAATAAAGCCACAAGAAACTGCCAGAGCTGGAGAGAGCCCCGCCTCTGGTATGGAGGTCCTTCCCGGTACCCTCCAGCTTCCTGCTTGATGTCTCCTGCTGAGAAGAACAAACAAGGTGTTTCTAAGGGTAACAGTGCAAAAACAGCTGCAAAAAAAAAGCACATTTCACAAATGTTTACCTGGAATATTTCAGTTCATTTAGAGTGGCCAATTCACCAGCAGCTCTTCCAATAGGAGCTCTGGTGAACCTCACAATTAAGCTACTTATGCTAGAAGGCCTGCTTGCTACTAAAAAAGCTCAAGAAATGGGATACCAAAAAGCCAGCTATGAACCACAGCTAACACACCTGCAAGAACACAGTGTAACGAACTATGTAGACAGTGGTCAAGTGGCTAGCAAAGATGCTGGATAACCCTATCTTACACCCAAACTGTGGGCCATTCTTTCTCCGACCTTCAAATTTTTCTGGTACAACACAGACATCATCAGTAAAGGACCTCATCTGCTTGTCATAGCTGCAGCCTGAAAGAGAAAGCAACAAAGGCAGTCACAGACAAAGACAGGGTGGTACTAGAGTGCAATGCAATGCAGGGAAAAGAAGACAGTCACTGAGTTTCTTACCTAATGTATCTTCTGTATTTGAATGGCTTGGATAACTCTCAACATTTATGTACATGGAAGGACAGCCAGGAACATCTACAGAACAATTAACAAACTCATTTAATTAAAAAGCACAGGAGGCAGGATGATCTTGCCAGTCAGTCACCTATACACCACTCTTAATACAAAATCTTGGACAATAGGCTAAATTTGAATGCCATCTCTCCCTCATCTTAGTTTAAGATAACTACGTGCTCTGCTACTGGTTTCCCATGTGAGAAGGCATTACATTTTTCAAGGGGTACTTTGATGATGTTAATAGGGAGCAGCAGCATCTGAATATTTGCTACAGAGTGTCTCACAAATGTCATTTCGGATGTCTTAAGTCTTCCTGCCTTTTCCCCATGATGATAGGGCATTCTCACAAGCAGCTGAGAAAACATAAAGGAAAAAATAGCCTGAGTTTGAAAACAAGCAGAAAGTCTTTTCATGATCTCTGTGCAGCATATATTGTTGCCTGGGCACTGTAACTTATATCTTCTGTATCTGGTGTTTTCTGAACCCTACATTTTCTAAATCAAACCTATTTTCCATTCACAGCTGAAATGGAAGCTGTAACTGGGAGCTTTGGAAAGATTTACCTTATGTTTCCCTCATACTCCTGTGTATAGCCATTGCTTTCAGCAGACCTTTTGCTGATGCTAAGGGCAGAAGGGTACTCTGAGCTGACAGACTGTGCGTTATTACAATCGTAAACTAGTCTCACAAAAAGCACTCTTCTGGGTTTGCACATTTTCTTCCCCTGTCTGGACAGAAGGATCCAGTGAAAGTGTAATATCAGCATAGCCACAGGGGTGGATTCTGTACCCTCATAGGAGCTTTTCATTTATGTATTTATTTCTGCTAAAGGAAATAACTCAAAATGTCGATTAAAATACTACGAAGCCAGAAGTAACATTCCCTCTAGAAGAAGGTATTGTGATGTCAGGTTAGCAAGTTTTTCAACAGGTCTGCTGAAAAAATAAGATTTATCCCTTGCGGAAAAATAAGAGGATTACCTGATTGATCTGGTATCTAGAGAGCTATTTTTGGAATTACGAACTTTTTTCTCTTGTGATCCTGTGATATCTCTGCTATCTGCTCTGTGTGCCTTTTTCTATGGGAAGTAGCAGGTGGAGGTTGACACTACACAAGACACAGAGCGGCACACTTGCACTTAGCTGAGTCAACCCAGACCGCGCTCTGCGCTTATGCCTGCCCTTGGAATTGGGCAGTTTATTGTTAGCCACCCAAGTCTCTTTAGACTCGTTTAGTTTTAGACTTTTAGATCTGTTTGTCAGAACAAAGCTGGTTTATCTTGCATGGTAAGCTCCAAAACAGGGCATCAGCTCCTTCTGTGACCTGCTGCAGTGAGTTTCCAGTGGGTATCAGCTGCTGGTGAGAGACCTCAGCAGTGAAAGCTGACACGCACCAGCTGGGCTGGGAGAGCTGCGTCTTTGCCTCCATTTTGTGAATTAAGTTCGTCTGACTCCAGCCAGGGAAAAGGCACGGGGCCAGACAGTGCTGTGAGCTGCTGCTCTGGGTTGTGCAGTGCAATCCCTGCACCCAGAGCAGCTTTCCTCAGCCAGTGCTTGAAGGTCCCCTCCTGCTGAAGGGATCCGAGACAGTTTTTCTGTACAAGCTCCAAGATAGTTGATTCCTTCCCTACTGCTGCCATTTAGAGATTTTCAGTATAATTTTTTCAAAGTTGACCTCACTTCTCTCCTTTTCTACGACCTACCATCTCACACATCCCCCTGAAGACAAAAACTCCTTGTGAAACTGGGAACACCCTTTCCTCCATTTCTGATAGAGTGACTAATTGTAAAGTTTGACAATCTCCCCATTGGCTGGTTATTCCCTTGGAAAAAAATGCATGCCTTTAATCTAGTTTGAATGGGTTTAACATCACCTTCTAGCTCCTATTTCTTGTTAAAGCTTTCCACTCTGCCAGAAAGTCCTTCTCAGAACACGGTACGGGAAGTGAATGTCCCAGACTTCTCTTGGATGCAGTAAACAGCCAGAACTGTTTGCATTCCCTGCTACACAGCCAGTTTCCCAGACCACACACGCTCCTGAAGGTGAAGTAATACTGTTTCAAAGCCCAAAGACCACCAGTGATGGATGTTCACCCAGAAGGTTGCCCACACACCCCGCAGTCAGAAAGAGCTAGTTCTGCTTACCTGAGTCATACACATAGTCCACCTGCTCCTGCTTGATCACCACAGCTGCTGGGTACTGACGGCTGCTGCCCGCCCGGCTCGCTTGCTCATACTGCGGGTCGCGGTACTCCTGTTTGAAGCCCTGATGAGGGTACTGGAGGCAGGGCTTGGACATCTGGTGCTGGTAGGCGACGGGGTCTTCCTGGGCCATGCCCTGGGAGGAGGGGAAGGAATGGCACATCTCCAGAGGTGGCTGGTATGCAGAGCTAGAAGAGGGGAGAGGATATGGGATGGCTGCTTTCTTGGCCCTCTCATCTTGGCCCTGGTGCAGGGCTGGTTGAGGGACAGAAACTTCTTGGCCTCAGCCTGTTACTAGGGCTGTAGGAACTGCACACATAGCTGGGGCAAGGAAGGGACCCCAATGAAAGATGTTTTCAAGGGCAGCTACACAGCCCATCATTCACAGAATCTGACGGTCTTAAGGTTATAGAAATCTTAAAACCCTAGGCAGCA
The DNA here is from genome assembly GCA_034782735.1 of Sagittarius serpentarius. Taxonomy (NCBI): domain Eukaryota; kingdom Metazoa; phylum Chordata; class Aves; order Accipitriformes; family Sagittariidae; genus Sagittarius; species Sagittarius serpentarius. The sequence continues at coordinate 45,761,810 of JAVKLA010000081.1, forward strand.
GTGGTGGGTCCCAGGTACTTTGGATGGGGGCAGGTCCCGTGATTGCTGGAAACTGAGCACTTTCATCTGGATGCTGCAGCCCCTCCTCCCTGAATCACCGAGGAGGGCAATCGTTCTTGCCAGTGGCTGCCTCCTCCTGGCAGTAACTCACCTGTTTTCGTTGAGGTATCCACAGCTGGATGTGGGGTGGGGTGGCCCCGCAGGGGTCAGGAAGCTCCTGTCCTGTCTAGGGAACTGTTGGAGCGGTGACTGTATCGGGGTTCCTGGGTTGGGGGACTTGATTCCAACTTGTCTGGGTTGATCATAGGCACTGGGACAGTCAAACAGATATTGGAGCATTACAGTTCTCTGAGAAGGACTTGTGGCAGCACCTGGGGAGAACGTGCCACAGGCAGACACGCTGTCCCTCTGTGCAGCCACCTAGGCCAGAAAACTCGCAGCATAAACTCCTTCCTTTCTGATTACTGGTTGCCCCCATGCATAATAGCAATAACCCTTCAAGCACAAAACCGGAGAAGGTGTCTGTACTGAAGAAGCCATACTATAACTCAGGCAAGTAGCTGGGACTACAGGCAGTGGTGTCAGGGAGCTCCCTTCAGGACAGATTTTGGAAAGCAATGGGGAGAGAGAGGCACGTGACAGATGTCAGGACTGCTCTCAGCATCAGGACAGCTGAGGAACAGCGCTAGGGAGAAGAAAAAAGAGACAAGCCCAGATTTACTCTACACAGGTTGGAGCAGGCTGCCCTGAGCTGACCCACTGGTTAATTTGTATTGCAGCACGTGTGCACTGCCCTTACCTAGCAGACAGACCAGACTGTTGTCGTAATACTTCACTATTAGATAGTGCAGTAGCACTTCATTTCATACCAGCTCCTGTCCCTCCCCTCTGTAAACTGTGTTACCTGGCATAAAGGCACTGCTCGCCATTGTGGTACTGGAATGGCTGCTTATGGTTGCAGGACAGTGTGGGGTCCAAGGAGGGACTCTGCGGCTCCTTTTTAATCTTAGCAGGAGGACTGTGAAAAGCTACTGTGGGAGAGAAATGAAAGACCAAGTTGACACTTTTCTTGTTTATGGAGAGATAATTTTATCAGCCAGTGAAAAGACAGTTGAGATGCCACCACCTTGTCCTTGTTCTGGCTCCGAGAGAAACACAATACCAATATGCACAGCTGTTCACTGGACTTCCCTAAGCTCTGCCCTTGATTTAGTAAGGTTTGTATGATACATCAGCCTTAAAAGGGCAAATCTAAGGCAGCGTTAACATGCTCTGTGATAATACAGAGAACTTTGAAAAGGATTTAGAGTGGGTATTTCCTAAGCTGCTCAGGGCTGGAACAGATATTTTCTGTCACGTCATAAGGGGTAGCATGTACATACTCTGTTTTTCAAGACACAAAAGCAAAGTTTTGATTTGCATCATGCAAAATGCTTTTTCATTGACATACCTGGTAAGCACGTCTTGTGAGTAGCATTACCATGTAGCACTGCATTGAATTATAATGCACTAATATGATGACACATTGTAGATTTCCCGATAGTATCGTTTGTCCTGTAGGACGGTAAATGTAAGGTTTTTGTAGACACAGCTACAAAAGCTGAAGGTGTTCTGTGGGAAAATTCTATTATATGTATTGCATACTATTACCGGCTGTCACCAGGCTAACTTGCTCATGGACAAGTAATGTTTTCAGAAGCACCTAACCAATTTCGATAGCTAAAATCCCTTTTCCGAAGGAACTGCATCTGTGTTAAAGCACAGTACAAAGCAGAAGTTTGACTTCCAGGTCCTTGCTTTCACTATAATATACCTCAAAGATCAAAGAACAGCTTGCAGTCCTCGCAGTAGCCTCCCTTTGAAGTATCTAATTTCATTAATTGTATCAGATTTGTACTTCAGCACTCAGGAAAAAGGCCAGGCCCTTCTGCAGGATACTGTGATTCCTGGGTGGAAGGCTGCCACGCTGGCACTCAGCAGCTACCCGTAAAATTTCCAAATGCAGGTTTCCCTTTGTTCAGTCTCTTCTGTGCTACCCCTTCTATGCAACCCTGGCTGCGGGACTGGGGGAAGTCTCGTAACCTCTCTGCTCATCCAAAACACCAGTGACAGTCCAGGAAAAAATTAAAAAGGTTCCTTTTCATTTTCAGTGCACTGGTCTCTGGTCATGGCCTGATGCAGATGAGGAAGGGTATTTCTGGGCTGGTTAGAATTTCATGAATAACAAATGTGGGTTGCGGTTTACAGCACCAGGAAGTAGGATGTGGGTATTGTTACTTCTTATGCTTAATTAAATCCAGCAGGGAGCAAAAATTCTTTCACTAGTTCCTCAGAAAAGCTTCTCCTGGCTGAAGAACACGGTAAGCATCTTCCACCTTTGCCTCTGGGCTCTGCTGCTGCTGTTAGGAGGTCACTGACACTTAGGAAGGAAAGAAAAGTAACCCCAGAAAGGTATGTAGGTCTAGGCTTGTTTTTCAAACAAGCAAAAGATCTGCTGTCCAAACCAAAACTGTAAGCTTTTAATAAGGCTAGCTCCAGTCCTTCTTCGCCAGCTTACTCCCACCTCTTCAAGCTGATGCGATGCTGCTTACAAAGCCTGGGATTTTCAGAGCTGTGATTACAGTTTTAAGGATTGAAAGTAACATCCTGATCTGTTAATACCTCATATTTTTGCTGAGTTTATATCAGGACTGACCAGCCATCCTCAAGCCAGTTCTCCCTCACATAAAGGACTAATTGTCCCTTCGGAAGTGCTGCAGCAAGCAGCTATCAAAAGGGCTGGAGAAAGGGCTGGTGCTGTCTCTCTTAGCACAGGATATGAAGGCCACTTTCTGTTGCAAACATCCCTCCCCAAAATTAATTTTTTCAGCACGAGGGGAAAAAAAGCCCCAAACCTGACTCCTTTTGCCTGCCTTTGGTTTCAGCCTACACCAGAAAAGCCCATCTTTACATCACACCAGCACCCAAAGGGATCCAAACAGCCTGACAGAATTAATATAAATGAAACCGTAAGATACCAGGGCCTTGTATTGTTTCTGGCTCCTACTCCTCCGAGGCAACTGGCTCCCACAGCCGATCCATCATAGCAGAGGGCCCTGTTCACAAACAGTTCTTGGCACTGTCCAAACTGATGGCAGGCGTGAGTGCGCCGACCCAGCAGGCCTGCCCCGCACCTGGGATGGAGTCAGTGTCCCAGGTACGACAGTCCTGCATCTGCGCAAACACCCCAGGCCCAGGGAAGGGTCGAAAGAGAAAAGGGTCTTTCTATGCCTGGAGCACCATCCAATTCCCTTCTGTCTGCAGCAGCTCTTTTCAATGTATGGAGTAAACAGATACGTAGAACCCATCTAAAAATGCTGATGTGTTGGCTGAGTCTTGGGGGCAGGGGGTGGGGTGGGGGGAAATTGCTCTGCCCAGTACACCAAACTCCATTGAAGTTTCAAGAATTTAGATGTACTAGGAACAGCCAACTCTTTCCAGCCCCTACTAGCTGGAACAGGCTATTGCCTTACAGCTGCCTCCTTCATTCATTCAGAGTGAAACATGGGACCAGCCCCCTCCTCAGCTCTAGGTCAAAAGGGGGAAGGAACAGGATGTGTGACTCAGAGAGCAAGCCCGGCTGTGCTGCAGGGCCACGTCCACCGAAAGGAAGTAGACAAGAACAACCAGGAAAAGTGCTTCATTTTTGTTTTCTTGGGGAAAACTGCCCTGGGCAGAGAGGGGTATCAGCATAGGAAGGGCAGCAAAGTTGACTGCACCAGCTTTAGATGAACATCTCTACTCTCAGTTAGCTGCCACGTGTAGGCCCAGGGAACGGTGAGGCACCTCCTTGTAGCCTCGACATGCCTGTCAAAAGTCAGGCTCTGGGTTCCTGTGGCTGCTTGCAACACACAGCTATTCAGAACAGTCTGTATTTGCTTCGGGCACGTAGTCTTAGCCCAGCATCACCTTCCAAACGCAACGGTAGCATGCTGCGAGGACAGGCTGAAGCAGGCCTGGTGCGAGAAAAGCAGCGTTGCGCGGCCGTTGTGTGTGTGGCTCCTATACGTACACTTGTACCTGTGCAACATTCAGCTCCTTCGTAATGCAAAGTGCTTTGACCAGTTCTCAGAGCAAACGTTTGTGGTACAGCCTGTACACTCCTGTGCAAACACGAGCAATTTGTTCTGTGGACAGATCCTAGGAACAGAGAGCAAGCGGGCTAGCAAGCACATCTCCTCAGGGATGCTGCGCCCTCATGCTGTGGCAGGCAGCAGACAGGACCGTCATCGCACAGAGGCCATGCTGGCAGCAGATGCTCAGCCAGAGGCCACGCAGGTGAGCAGAACACCAAAAAGCACCTGCAGGAGATGCAGCGCCCATTATTCCATGTACAGTCCGATTTCTTTTGCTTTGCAAGGAGTAATAGCACAAACTTCACCTTTGATTGTCACAGTAATGCATTTTCTCAGCTACTCAGGCGTGCCTAATTATTCACACATACACCAACTGAAATACACGTCTGTTGAAACCACTCTGCATAAGGGACCGAGGTAGTTACCACCACGCAAAGATACTTTTGCATTGTCCAGATGTGGACAGTTAGCCTGGGTTTTTTGTCACTCTCACAACATACAAACAAAATGAGTACTTTAGCCTCCCTGTCTGTTTGCTGCATTTCCATTATTTGTTTGGTTCAAGTGTATCCTGCCCTTCACCCTGGAGGTGTGTGATTGCTCCCGTGCTACTTACAGTTTTCTGAATGAAAGTCAGGCACAAATTGCTCATCACTGTCTGGAACCTGAGCTGCCAGGGGAGAGAGGGAAGGAGGAGGGGCAGAAGGGGGGGGAGAAAGAGAGAGAAGAGAATTAGATTTGGCACTTTGTATGTTATAATTAACAGTAAGGCAGAAATAATTCTATGCAGGAAAGATCTCAGCTTTCCGCTGGGATACGCTTTAGTGACTAAGGATAGTTTCCCTTTGGGATTAATGAATACAGTTGTTCTGCCTGCAGATTTACCCCTTAACAGCCAGCCAGTTTCTTTCTCCCTTACCTTGGAAATAAGAACAAGTGCGAGTTTATTAGCTCAGGGTTCACAGTTGTCATTAGAAACATAACATGCAGGGCTTTTTAAGCATTTAGCATAGGAAAAAAACCTACCAACTGATAAATTTGGAAAGGCTATGCCAAAGTGACAAGCAGAACAAGAAACATCTACGCCTTCATAAACAATCTTTTCAGTAGCTCCAGAAGCAGTGGATAGCTTGGCACTAGTGGAATAGGCCGTAATTTGTAAAACAGCAGAACATGTCAGAAGAAAAAAAAATAAACTTATCCGGTAGCAGGAGAGGGAAATGGTTAATAGTGCCTTGCATGTATGTGTGATTTCACAAATGGGAAACGCAAGAGGAAGTGCTGGTGTAGTCATAGACAACCTGACGGCAAACAGCTGCTCTTTCCCCACAAATCAGTGCAGTAAAGCTTATTTCTAGGCACCTGCCCTGCAGACAGCATTGTTAGAACTCCAGGAATAACAGCAAGGTCTAAGATATTTGAACATTTCCAAGATTGTCTAATAAAGGTATCTGAAAATCTGCAGGGGCCTTGTTTACCTTGGAACAGCCTACCTCAATGGAACAAGATGTTGGTGAATGTGGTAAGCAGCAAAATAGTTAACAACGTTAGCATATCAACGTTAAGCTTCAGGCCTAATGTCTCCTTTAGACTAACTGGTGAGGCTCGTGTGTTAGATACCTCTTCATAACTCAGGGGGTCATATTTATTCTGATTTACATGAAAGACTAGACTTTGCAAGAACTGTAAGGTCCACATGGATAGAGTTTGCCACAGCATCAAAAAAGGGAGGCACTAGAAGAGTCTTTCACTAGGTACTTCATGGTATGTTTCATCACTTCCTGGAGTAAATACTTACTTTAAATTAAACTTAAAATATCGGAATTCTTCTTTCTCTGATGCCTATGAAAGATGTAACACTGGTTGGAAGCCGATATCTGATGAAGACTGGCAGCTGTGCTGACCCTTATGGCATCATTTGTGCCAATTCCTCATCTGCCTGTACATAGCTGCCTGCCTTTTCTTACCTCCAGCTTAGGTCATTCTGTTCATGGATCACCTACCACAATGTGGCCTTAGCCCATGCCCGAGTTGCATTGAAGCCATTGCAAAATATATAATAAACCAATGAAATGGCACAGTGGAAGAAAAATAATTTTATTGTCCTTCACCTACATATTGACTCAGCAAGGTACGCAAGTGTGTCCTTGAGAGATTATTCCAACATATGAAATCAAATATTATAATAGTCCATAGTGTTAGTATACCAAAATTCCTGTGTTGAAACAGCGTATATGTAGTTAGTGCTTTTCTGCTTTCACAGAGGAATCAGCTACAGTCTCCTCTAGCTCCTGCTTCCCTTATTTGCTGAGAAAAGCTTTAATCAACACTGCCCTCACACATTCATAGAGAGAACAATTCATTCAGATTTTCCAGCTGTACGTATAATTGTGCATGCTTGCCCCACTCTACGAGATGATTTGTGCCTATCTTTCCTTTGCAAGAGCTATATAAGCAAGACAGAACACTACTCTTGGACAGCCTGCACAGTCTAGAACGTATGGTTTTGTTGAAGCACATCTCACAATCACATCCTTGAGCAACAGGACACCAAAGCAAGTGATCCAATCTGGCTTTCTCCCTGACAGCAGCATCTGTATTTATTTACAAATACCTTTGCATTCTTCCCCACCACAGAAAAGGTTTTAAAGAAGCAAGAGAGGCACACCATCCTGATGTCTGGAACACATTACTAATCCGAATTTAGCCCATATTTTAATACACAGCTATTTTTTTCTCCATTACTCAGAGCCTAGCTCAGATATGGCCTCAGTCCACCACCCGGGCAGTCCTCCATTACCCATAGGCGGCAACTAAAGTGCTAAATTCAGGTCTGACAAAGAACTAAGCTTCTGGGTGTGCACTGGGAGAAACTGTGGGGAGAACCTTAAGCATAGCACATGTCATGTTAGAATATTTTATTATTACTTCTAGGTCCCTTTTACTGCAGGGAAGGGAGAGCTTGCAACAGATTATTTCACAAACTATTGCTGAAAGAAATGCTGCTGCTAGTACATAAGAAACCCTCTAGGTTTGTCTGTTGTTGCAGAGTGGACAAAAGATTGCACTCTCTCAGCTCTAAAACAAAGGTGATGTAGTCAAAGTAAAGGGACATGAGGAACGGGAGCCCACTAATCTCAGTTACTTGAAGCTCAGCTAGACAAGACAGGCCAAAAATAAAACTTAGGGAATAACACTGCATTAACAACAGGCAGTGGATTAGAATAGAACTAGCCAAGCTCTTTGCACTGCAATCACTGTTCCTTAAAATAAACTGTATGACAACAAACTGGAAATATCAATGATAAAAGGGGGGGAACAGAAAGAAAAAACCCTACAAAATTCTTTATGCATTATCTTTAAAAAGCAACATTGTAATAGAAGACATAATGGGGATCGCATTGTATGAACGGAGTTTGGATTTCACAGCCTACCGCCTTGAGGCTAGTATTGTCTATCGCATTGCTGACAGTCTTGCTAAGAGCATTACATACTAAAAGCAACAGACCACAGAAAAGATGTGAAATGAAGAGCATGGCTGGAGCGTGAGCACACAGCCTCACTGCTGGACAGTGATGCTTGCAGACAGCTACAGTCCTGTACTAGAAGGCTAAAAATTAAGTTTTTATATTCATTATCTACTTCATATACTGTATCACAATACAGATAGACATTTTCTTGTTCTCCTCAAACCAGCATCTATACTTAAAATAACTGGATACCTAATCCGACATTTACAGCCCAGCCCCAGGCTTATTTTGGTCACTCAGACTGCATGCATCAACGTGTGCCTCACCATCTCCCACACCGCTTTCAAGATCTGGAGCACCATAACTAAAGCTTTCTCCCTAAGGATACACAAACTGCATCTCTCTCCTCCTTGCCGTCAGCAGAGATAACTACCTGTGCAACTTTTCTCTAAGGAAGCTTTTTTGTTTCTCTGAATGCCAAATCACTTAATTTATAAATTATTTAGCTTGAAATTAGTTCCATACAGTTATGAACTGCCAGCTTCACATCACTGCATTCTAACAGATTCTGGCAAAAATGTTGTAGAGGGGAACTTTAGATTTTTAGTAACAAGGCCTAGGATTTTTCAGCATCTCTTTCTTTTAAGAGTCACCTGTATGCAGACATTATTCTTTTATCCTGCAAAGGAAAAATCAGGTGTTAATCGACACCATTAAAAAATATTCTAAGCTAACAAAGAGATACCTCTATGAATGAAATCACACAAATATATATATTGATGCATACACACACACGTATATGTGGTTTGAATTTGTCAACATTTTTCATACGGCAGGTTGTTTGTTGTGAATTTATATTTCCAGTTTGCTTCCTTCTTAGGTTTGTTTCTCTTATTTCAAAAGCAACACCAAGAAGCTAAATTTCTTAACTAAATAGAGGCAGAGAATAAATATTTCATACTTTTACTTTCTTTCCTTTTTCTTGTGTTGTTTAGGAAGGTACTCTTAACTTTTCAGTTGCCTTCATCTTGTGAACAAGTGCTAACATATAGACATGTACAAGACTAACGAAAAAAATATTTTCACCATTCAGGAAAAAAATTTGACATACCAGTGAATACAGCAAAGCAAACAATAGTTTGCCTCAGAGGGCAACTTTTCTTGTTAAAAGTGTGGAAGAAGTTACCGTGGGAGAAAGTAGATCCCCATATATGTGGTCTAAAATAATAAGCTAGAAGATTAAAACATGAATTGAATTTGCCAAAGATTCCACTTGGAGTCTGACTAGATGCTATGAGATACAAAAAAAAATTTGCCTATATTCTAAGAACATGCAATAGGGTTTGCATTATCATTTACTAATCATGTATAATAGCGTATTGCCTCTTTCTTTACAGTGCTATGAGACCATATGTGACCTTCCCTTCACTCTAGGGTACTTACGAATTCATTCTACAAACACTCTGCTACTGACAAACATATTGTAAGAAATTCTATGCAAATTCGTCAGATTAGAGAGCTAAAAATATTATCAAGCATTAGAAAGCCTAAAATTGAAAGTCTACCAGCAATCAATTCTGAGGCAAACTTATTGGCAGCTCAAGATTTTTGAAGATTTAAGAGAAACCAGTCTCAAGCACGTGTGCACATTCAGCAGATCTATTAGGTGACCAGCAATTAATACCTATTTTTCTGCTCTGATGTAAGTTAGGTGAGTGTTTCAATCCTACAACAGCCTCCAGGTAATTGCTTTTGCATCCTCACACTCCTGAACACTGCCGGATCAACGTCATTTCATTTCAGTTTGAAATAAACATAAAACATTTCGGGTTTTTTTTTTCCCTTAATAGTCTTACTTCGTTGTCAAATAGCTTTTTGGAGGCTTGAAAAAAAAGAACTGTTTGACAGGATTATCCTTCACTTGTGGTAAAATTAAGTGAAATAACCCTGCTCAAAGTGCCATGCATTTTTTATATCATTATTGTTAAATATTTGTTAAGTACCTATATCACAGTAAGTACTTTTATATTTAACAAGAGTCTGTACTTGAGGATACATTTTAGATTTTCTAGAAAATGGATCATTTGTACTAGTGGAATTAGAGCAAGTTCACCACACTGTTTAAAACTAGTTTCACTTGGAATTGATAGGACTCTGAGATTTGAAGTTTTCTCTTCCTTGAAGTCCAAAAGGCAAAACTACTCAGACACCGAACAGAACAGTGTGTAAATTCCAGGAAGGTCCCTTCAAAAAGTTATCTTAAAAAAGAAAAAAAAAAGTTAAAAGAAGCACTTTCTTTCCCAAATTAAAAGAACAGTTTATTGTTTGGTTAGGGTTAATATCAACGTTCTGGCAACCAACAGATAAGTGACAAATTAGCATAAAATCGAACCAGTTGCAAGTAGCCTGAAACACAAATTGTCATCAGGAAAGCGGGCCAACTGCCAGGCTCCATTCATAAGCAAATACCCAGCACAATAGTGCGATTCACGCGTCTTCATTTACACAAGCCAGAGGGTGGCAAGTCCGAAAAAAACACTTAATGTTTGGAGCTAGGCAAACACAGCAAAGGAGCAGCAGAAACATCAAAAGGCAAACAACTGAGAGACGAACAAAACAAACCCGAGCAAGGGGAAGGAGCCTACCTTCCGTCAGCCAAGTCTCCTGGAACTGGCTCAAGTCCTGGAAGAGGTCTGCAGGAGAAGCGAGAGGTTTCCTCAGCGGAGCGCTGGGGAGGGACAGCAGGATGCTCCAGCGGCGGCGAGCCGGGCGGAACGCGGGGGCGGGGGCGCAGGGGGAGGACCTGGTCGCTGCCCAGAAGCCTTCGCCACCCCCCCCCTCCCCCCTTACCTTCCGAATCCTGCGCCGGCGGCAAGGCCGGGTCCCCGGCTCTCTTCCTAGCGCCCATCAGAGCTCCGCCGCCGGGAGCCGCCTGGCCCGGAGGCTGCTGCGGAGGGAGCCGGTCAGCGCGGGGGCCCTGACCGGAGCGGGCCCCAGC
>JAVKLA010000081.1:45772492-45915715 GCA_034782735.1 Sagittarius serpentarius
TTTTGGGGGGGGGGGGGTTGGGGTGTCAGGGCTGTGTTTCAGGGTTAAGATGACGTTTAGGGGCAGGTTTAGGACTAGGGTCGGGGTCAGGGTGATGTTTAGGGGTTGTTTTGGGTCAGGGACACATTTAGGACCAGGTTCAGGGCTAAGGCCCGACTTAGGGCCAGGGACACGTTTAGGACCAGGTTTAGGGCCAAGGCCTGGCTTAGGGCCGCGTTTACGGCCAAGGACATATTTAGGGCCAAGTTAAATGGCCAGGGACATACTTAGGACCGGGTTTAGGGCCAGGGACATACTTAGGACTGGGTTTAGGGCCAGGGACACATTTCAGGCAGGGTTTAGGGCCAAGGCCCGGCTTAGGGATGGGTTTAGGGACAGGGACATATTTAGGGCCGGGTTTAGGGCCAAGGCCCGGCTTAGGGCTGGGTTTAGGGCCAGGGACATATTTAGGGCCGGGTTTAGGGCCAGGGACATATTTAGGCCCGGCTTTCGGGCCAGGGACACATTTCGGGCCAAGTTAAAGGGCCAGGGACATATTTAAGGCCGGGTTTAGGGCCAAGGCCCGGCTTAGGGCCGGGTTTAGGGCCAGGGCCCCGCTCAAGGCTGAGGCTCCCGGGGGTGCCCGGTGTCCCCCCCCGTCCCCGCCCCCCCCCCGCCCCGTACCAGAGACACCGGCGTCCGCGGGGGCGGCTGTTCCCGGCGCCGCCCGCGAGGGGGCGCCCTCGGTCCTCCAGCGCTCTATGGTCGCCCTTCCCTTCCCAACCCCCACGCCGCTCCCGCGCCGCCGCTGCCTAGAGCGGCCCCCGCCCCGGCGGGTCCCCGGCCCTCGCCCGGCGGTGGCTCGCGGCCCGCGCGGAGCCCGGAGCAGCCCCGCCCCGCCCGGGCGGTCAGGCCGTCGGGGTCCCGGGGGCGGCCTCCCATTGGCGCATCGCCGCGCTCACGGCCTCGGCTCGCCTGCTCCTTTGTTTCATCGACTTTGTGAATGAAGCTCTGGGTTGGGACGCGCCCGCCAATCCCAGCTCTTTTTGGCCCTCACCCCGGGAAGAGTGGGAGGAGCTTTAGCCTTCAGGGCCAATCAGATCGCAGTACGCTGGTGTTCATTCAAGGCCGGAGCTCCCATTCATAAAAAAAAACCCCAAAAAACCAACCACAGGCCAAAAAACCAAACCTCCCGAAGTTCATTCACGGAAGGCTGCAAAGGCGCTCCAACTCTGCCTCCTGTGCATGGCAGCAGTATGCTGAGCCTGCACTTTCAGACTCCCACTCAGCGTGGCACGCCAACAGGCCTGCCTGTTCTCACGCACACTGCAGTCGTTGTTTTAAAACAGTCTTCAGGTACGTTCGGTTCTGTTCTGGGGAAGATCTTTTAAGTTTCAACAAGATTTGGAAAAAATCCCACTCATGCATCTGGAGTGAAAATAATTAAAGCCCTGCCTGCCAAAATCGGGTTTACTCTTACAAACGTTATGGGACAAGAACATAAAATAAAAGTCGAGTCCTGGGATCTGCACACCAAATAAGTGGGTTTACACGCTTTTGTGCATACTGGGTGCTGTCTTCTGTGCCATGTGCATGCATCCTGTTATTTTTTCAGATATCTCCTTTAAAGTTCCACGATCATATTTAATATTTATTGATCCTATTTGTCCTACAAAAAATATCAGTAACATTTGGGACCTGGCAGTAATAAGATAATCACTTCCTGGAAGAGAAGTAGATACTCAAGAGAAAAAGAAGGAAAGGGGAAAGTTATCCCTAAGGCTCGATGGAAACTGTCCATTTTTTACATGTTTTCTCTATAGCTAGCACCACCAGTGTGATGCACGGATATGCTTACTATGAAGGGGGGGCATCTGTTATGCAGAACAACACATTTAAGTATCTAGTCAATATATATTTTGATCTTTCTGCTAGCAGCCTACAGCTGCAGTGTTCCCAGGACCCCACTCTGTCAGGAGACCTGACTGAAACACAGTTCTGATCTGTCTATGGGGGCAGAATGAAAACATGCTAACTGTCAGGAAGTTTACATCCAGCAACTGGTACCACGTCCCCAGACATGGTAGACGTGGTTAAATGCAGCACTGGAATCTGAACTTACTCTGGTTTGAGAAGATCACTGAAGCATATGAGTTAATCTTCTGAATTTTCAGTTTTACTGAATTTGTTTCTGCTGCATATATTTGATAACAGTCTGTTCAGGGGGTTAATTTTAATCTAGTTTTATCAGAGAACTGGAGAAGACTATTTCTCCTGGTTAGACTGTTGTTAGGCAATTTATACTTTGTCTTACAAAGTCTAAGTGTCAACAGATACTCATGCTTTGCACTTTTACCTATACATATCATAGCAAAATGGCAGTTTGACTCTTAGTTATTAGTGCTACATTTCCTGGTTAAGAGATAATGGAACCTTTGTTACTTTAGTTCTTATTTCAACAGATGGCTGTGCTCTAAACTCTAAACTGGATGGGATTTTCTACCGTAACAATTATTTACATTACAAAGTTCTAATTTCCCATCCAACTGGCAGTAACGGAAATGCTGATGTAGGAGGAGACTCAGCACGGTTATCTTTTCACTTCCCTCACTGTGAGGAAGGACTAGAGACTCTAGAGAACAAGTCTTACGAGGAGCAGCTGAGGAAACGGGGCTTGTTTAGTTTGGAGAAAAGGAGGCTCAGGTGAGACCTTATCCCTCTCTACAACTGCCTGAAAGGAGGCCGTAGTGAGGTGGGGGTTAGTCTCTTTTCCCAAGTAACAAGTGATAGGATGAGAAGAAACAGCCTCAAGTTGTGTGAGGGGAGGTTTAGATTGGATATTAGGAAACAAATTTTCACCAAAAGGGTTATCAAGCATTGGAACAGGCTGCCCAGGGAAATGGTTGAGTCACCATCCCTGGAGGTATGTAAAAGACATGTAGATGTGGCACTTAAGGACATGGTTTACTGGTGGGCGTGGCAGTGTTAGGTTTACAGTTGGACTTAAAGATCTTAAAGGTCTTTTCCAACCTAAATGATTCTATGACTGCTAGTCGGAGTGGTCACTACAGTTTATGAGTGCATATCTGTGAACGAAAAAGCAGAAAGGCGCAGTGTAGATACCAGCTACAGTGACTGACTGCGTGCATTTGACATAGCAAAGTCACCATTTTTACTAACCAGGCAGTAATGCAAATTTTTTTGCTGTGACTGAGATGTGTTGCCAGCACTATTAATGAATTCCTCTATTTATTTTAATTAAATTAAGATCAACTCATCCCTGTTTGTATTGGGACCCTTCTATAATGTGAACGTATATACATGTTTAATATGTATGTGTATTTATGTCTGTGCATACCTATGTAGAACGCCTGAAATTTTCGTGACACCCATAAAAGTACTCTACAGAAGATGAACTACATAAAAGCTTTTTTTTGAGAGCTGCACAGAGGCAGGATCTGGGAGAAACTTTGCAGGTTTTTTATTGCTTTTGAGCCTGTGAAAAATGCCATGCAGCCTAATTAGAAGGACAGCATTAATTAGGGCTAGACATACTGGCCATTGAAGGGAAAAATCACTGAGAACTTGGGGCTTCCGGATCAAGCCATGTTATTATAACTTTTATGTTATTGCAGCTCTTTTTCCCCTTCAAACCCAAACTCCTAGGGCAGATTCAGGTTTTAGCATCTTTTGTTTGTCAAAGCAATTTACTAGCAGTAAAAAACTGGAAAGCTTGAATCCCAGTGCTAAGAAGGTTAGAAAGCAAACAGACATACGGAACTAAATTGCTAAATTTATCATTTAAAGTACCCCATGATTTTGAGTCAGTTTCAAGGGATTTGGGGGAGGTTTTTTTTTACTTTCCATTAGCTGGGCTTGACATTAATATAAACTGATATATTATTCCTTTTGTCTCTAGGAAACATTCTTACTACACCAAATAGCATTCAGTAGGTTACTTCTGGGTTCCAGTATCCAGGCAGTAATTAGTGATACAGAGAGAAGCAGCATAAAATCCACAAAAATAGAAACATATTTTTCCTCCACTGGTCTGGGCAACTTAGTCCAATTATTTCACACACTTCACTTATATTATGAGCTCTTAGGCTGGAAACAAAAAGCATATAGTATGTCACCTTAAAAGCAAAGAAACCATTAAGCAACAGTACAAGAGATGCAGTAATAGAATGGGGCAGTCATTATCACGGCACAGCTGATCTTGATGGTGAGTTAAGTATCACAAGGTGAAAGTGATGCTGCTGATCATGAGCAAGGCCAGTCTCTGATTTATCCCTTTATGACAACAGCGGCCTCAGGGGATGAATCATGCTTTAAATCAGCTTGCCTCTTCACCTGCCTCTTTCTGTGTCCTGTACTTTCATCAGTGATCTATATGGATCCTTCCTTCTGTTTTCATAAAACTGAAATAGGAAAAATATTGTTCGTTAATAACTTGGGGGATGCCGAGTTTATAAATGGGGTATGACAGAAGAGAGAAGCCTTGGATTCCTGGGAAAGCTTCTGACCGTATCAGAAAATATTCAGGATGGGCAAAAGGTTAGTAGAAGTTACAAATAACAAATTACGTAGCTTGCTTGCTTGCTTGATAGTTTCTCTTCCATTCTTCATCTGCTTGTTTGTCAAATATGACAAATATGTCATATTTGTTTTCAAAGGCTTACTAATCAGATGTGGGAATATGATTCTGGAGTTTCTCTTTGCAGGCTCAGCATTTAACCTTCAGGGTGATTAACTACCTTCTATTACTTTTTTCTTGAAGTGTAGAGCGTGTGAAGAGTTCAGAAGTGATATACAAACCAGAGGGGAACTGATTGTTGCGTATGAAGTATTAGCAATAGATTTAGTCCAACACTGAAATCCATACTGCCTGAGATGTTTCTTCCCCGGGCTTACAGTTTGTTTTTCTTAGTTGCCAATTGAGTTCTGTGTCTAATACCCCTCCCCCTCCTGTGTCCACCCCCATGATTTAACTGTTTCCGTCCATTTTACTGGTTTGAGAAAATCCAGTCCTGAGTTTCAGATGCATCCCCTGCAGTCTACACCAGCTACGGTTAGCGCATTGTTAAAGCTCCCAGTGATAGATCATGACACAAACAGGAACAAATGGCAAATGTCTTAGAAAGTGACAAACTGAAAGTTGAAAAAACTCTCTGTGCTGTAGAATGGAGCATGAACAGACCTGCAGTTTTATAAAAATGATAATAAGGAAACAGCTGGATGAAGAGCTCAGGTTTCTTAACATCAGGTATGAAATCAGCCCAGCCACTCTTCAATACCCTGTTGTTCCTTGGACAGGAATATCACGAATAAGGTGCTGAATCTAGTCATTGCCTGTTGATATCGGCCATCTTTGCCTAGTAAGGTGATGCAATACCTGAGAAAACACAGAAATCCTGACACTGGAAACACCTGCCAAATAGTTGTGTGCAGTTCCAATTCAGCCTCGCTAATGACAGTGTGCAGAGAAGAGGCTGGGGAGAAGGAGCATGTCCCTGAGCTGCCCTAACCCTCTTCTCTCGGTCACTGCTTCTCTGTTTCTTGCTGTCTGGCATGTGGCAGGAAATGTCAAGCTGGTCTCTTACACTATAGAGAAGCAAAATGCAGGAGGCTGCTAACTGAAGGAAGCATCATTTAAAGAATGTTCCTGAGGGAACGTCTCTGCTATGTTTTAATGAACAGTCCAACATACAGGCATTTACATGCGCAGATTCTCTTGCTGGTTGTTGTACTAGGGGGAAATACCTTGTCTGTGTCTATAGCTACTTTTCTCTTGGAGCGCACAGGATAGTGACCTGCATTTTGACATGAGAGGTCTGAGGGTCAAGCCCTTGCAACCTATCAGTCACAGCTTTGTTGCATTCTACTGTCGCTGCAGCAGCCTCTCCAGTTACGTCTGTTCGGGCTATGGAAGTTTGAGCCTATGCAGCTGAGGAGTCTGTGGGCAAAGACATTTGCCTCTGGAGTACGTGTGATATTTCATCCAGTCTGGTAAAGGTTGTCTTAGGCCAGAATCTTAATGAGGATTTTCCAAATCAACATATTCAGCAAGGGACTGGTAAAAGAGCGTGGAGCTTAGTAGCAAAGCATCCGACTACAAGTGGGGTGGTGTACAGAAACAGAAAATGTGAGTTTTCACTCGGTTACATGTGGACTACTCTGCAATCCACTTCCTAATGTGTCCATCACTTAGCAGTTTCAGGTATTATAGCTGTTATGGATGATCTGGTTTAGTAATGTGAATGACTGTTTATATCCTTGAACTATGCTTTTTTTTTTTTTTTTTTTTTTTGGCAGATTAAGATGAGAAAACGTTAATTCTCTTGAACTATTGAAGTTAGTCTCCCTCCATCAACACAGATGAATTTTAACAGTGCTATCAGATAATTACTTAAAAGTTCCAATTACTCCAATGGCTGATTGTTCCCATTCGGAAAAATTTTCCTCTTGTGTCCAGTCGGAATCTCCCTCGGAGTAACTTCTACCCATTACTCCTCTTTTCCACGTGACTCCTGGTAAAAAGTGAGTCTCCATCTTCTTTGTAGCCACCCTTTAAATACTGGAACGTGGTGATAAGGTCTCCCCTAAGCTTTCTTTTCTCAGGGCTGAACAAACCCAGTTGTCTCAGCCTTTCCTCATATGGCAGGCTTCAGGCGATTTCCACTAGCCCATAGAACTTTGCTTATGAGACTTGCCATGCTTTTCATCTCTAGGTGACTTTCTATAGTGAAGGTAGTCCCAGTATGCAAGGAAGTGTCTGGGTAGGTTTCTTGCACCTTTGTGGCTGAGACACAAAACAGAGATTCTGGAGAAAATGGTTTTCTTCTATAAGGTGTCATGAATAAAACGCCCCTTTTAGGTATTCATACCAGCTACTTTTTATAATGTTCTGAATGAGAGAAGACAGTTCAGGCACTTTGTCTGCAGGAAGGAAGCAATTAAATTATTAGCACTTTGAGAAATTAAATGATGTAAGTTATGGCAGGATCAGTTTTGCAAAACGTTATAATGTAAGAAAACAATTAAAAAGAGTTATATAAGGTTGGGTGGCTTCTTTATTGTGATAGACTGAGCAGTTAATTGATTGTCATATTGCTATAATGTACCGGGGCAATTGTGAGAGCAAGCCGAGAAATCTCTGCTCAGGATGTATGGAGATGGAGTGCAGAGAAAGGGACATGTCTTCTAGGGAAATGGGAGTGAGCAGCAGTCTGCTACCCTCAATTCTTTTTCCCTCTATCCTGTGAAGAGACATGAAGTACAGAGAAATTCCCTATCATTCTCCTCAGCCTCCAAGGCCTGATGCTGCAAGACTACCTTGAGCTCGCCTCATGGCAGTGGTGTGCGAAGCAGAAGTGCTTCAGATTTGGATCCGAAAAATGGGAGAAGCACAGAGGTTGCTCTATCAACACTGGCAATGGAGTCATGCAGCTTTGTACTAGCCCTGCCACTGGCATCCTGTCCCTTTCCAAGAGTGCCCATGAATCTGCAAACCCTCCTGGGCTGTTAGTCAGATGTTTTGTGGAAGAAAATTGTATCCTTTCCCATAAGCCCATTGCACTTTGATTAGCACAAAGAAAAGCATGTAGTTTCTGGCCAGGAAAGCAGCTATATTAGAGGAAAGGAAATTAAGCTAGAAGTAGCAAGTTGCAAATCACTTGTATTGTTGCTCTGAAGAATCAGTTTCTTAAAATCTTTGAAGATAACTCTGTGCTTGCTGGTACGCATAGATTTTACGCTATGCGCAGGCAGTACCACCTCTTCTGCTTCATTTTTCAGTATGGCTCGTACCTTTGCCGTGGTCCTGCCCTGCACCTTTACGAAGCTGAGAAACAAAACCAAAAAACCTAAACTAAGTCATAGATGGCATCCCCCAGGGCAGATCAGGAACATATGTGCACACAGGCAACTTGCCAGTCTGTCGCTGGGGCAGGGGACTGGCAGGGAGGAGTCCTGCTTGCAACTCCAGCACTTTCTGGATCCGGGTGAGCTCTATCAACTTCTGTGCCTCAGTTTCTTGTCTGCAGGAGGGCGAGGTATTCGTGTACTTCATCAACACCGGAGATACATCATAAATTAGTGCTTGCAGAGTACTGAAGTTGACCAGAAAGGGGAAAGGATTGGGTTAAATTCTGTTGCAATGAAGGATATAATAATTATAATCACAGTAATTGCTTTCTTATAACACAGTTTAGCACCTTCATTGCTCTAATTGCAGAAAACGTCCCTAAATGTCTACATGTAACCGTTTAAAACAAAGGCACTTTCACTGCAGATGAAAGATAGGCCATCACCCTGCAAAGTGTTATGGATCTGGGGACAAGCGTGGCAGGGAGTCACACAGCTTCGGCAGCATGAACAATATGACGCTGAGAAGAGCTTGGAGGAGGTTAGAGCATGGAGCCTGCATTGTTCAGGAGTCAAAAGGGAGCTGTACCTTTTTTGTAAGGCATTTGAAGAAACGCCTGCCTTGATTACCAATTTGTGCTTCTGACAGACATGACCTTAAGACTCCCAACCTTTCTTTCATATAGGATAAGGTATCAGTATGAAGCATTGAAAGTCAAGAGTATGGGGGGAGGGCCCCTCAGTGTAGTCAGATCTGCAAGCTCTGCTCTCTTTCCCTTTCTTTGCTCTTCTCCTCAGTTTTCACTGTTAAAAAAATATAAAATTAAAAGAAAATCTGCCCTAAAACACTCTGCTCAGTTTTGTCTTGAAAGTGGTGGTCTCCTGGCTTCATCTGTTCTCACGATGCTGGCCCTCTTCTGTTGAGGGAAATTTGGGTGGCTGCAGGGATGACCAGAGATAAACACACAGATGCTACTGGAATAAGGTGCCACATACAACAAGTAGGGGATTTTGTCAGTGACACTTGGCCATGCAGCTGACTTTCTGTACTGAAATGAAAAAAGACAAAAGCAACTGAGGTAGTAAGGAGGTAAAGAAGATGCTAGTAATTATCAAGCATTCAATCAAGGCAGGAGAGAGGAACCCAGACTTCCCTTGTAGATGTATAGAGCCGGGGTACCAAAGCAAGACACAGAGGTGTTAGCAGGTACTAGCAACTTATCCCATTATGGCTGAAGTAACCACCAATAAAACCTAATCAATGAAATCCCTTTTAAGTTGGTTGGATCGGTGACCCAGAAAGTAGCTCCCCTGCAGAAAAGGAAATGATAGTCTATAAAGTGAGAAGTCAATGGGAAAAATCTATTAAAGCAAGTGAGCTATAAGGGGACCTCTGGTGTTAACTGAAACCTTTTGGAAAGAAGCCACAAAACTCACAGCAGACTTTTAACCCTGCCAGTGCTGTCATGCCAGAGAGGGGCCATCTGACCCGCTGCAGCCCAGCAGAGGGTACTGCAGGCAGCCCAGCTCCCACCTGGGCGGTTGGCACGCTTGCCAGGAGATGGCTACCTGGTGGAAAGAGGTGCAGCAGAAATACCAGGGCAATTGGTCGGGTTTTCAGACTCAGCTGAGAAGTCCACAACAGGGAATTGCAGGGCACCCAGCAGTGTGGGTGCTGATAATGGTGATCACCGGTCTACTGACAGGCTCATCTTGCAGGACTTTAAACTAATTTCGCCCCCTGCCAAACAGTCAATTCACAGTATACCTAGAATTATCACTCACCTTTTCTGTACTAAAGAAGTCAGCCAGAAGCCTAGTAATCAGCATGGCATCTTAAGCCTGGGACGGTATAGAAGACGAACCTGATGGACTCAAGTGTGCATTATGAAGGAAAGGGTTTTCTGGCAACCAAATTCAAAATAACCCAGCCAACAAAAGAAGTTGGAAAAAAACCCCACAACCTATTCCATTTCTCACTGGATTCTTCTTTTGGTCCCCAAAGCAGCTTTCCGTTTTCTAGCTTTAGACAGTATTGATTGATTGTTAAGACTAGAAGACAAAAAGCAGAGCCTCTGCCTTGCTACTGCCTCTTCTCAGGAAATTGCCCTGTTATGTCAGAAACTAACAGACATGAGAACATCATTAAGCCACAACAAAACTGGGAAAAGCATCTTGAAAGAAGTTATTAACACAGACTTCCTGAAAATCTTATCATTCAGATTATGCTATGCATTGAGTTCCAGCTGAGCTTAATTTGGCTTAATTAACTTGTGAAATATTTTTACAAAGTGCTAGATCATCTGCCATCCCCATTACTGACATAAAAATGAAGAGAAATTCAGTGATGTAAAATAAGTCGGGTATCTAGGAAATTAGTTATCCAGAGCTAGATCTTGATCAATCAATACAGACTTTATTCTTGCACATGAATCACAGTAAAGAAGCTGGGAACATCCATGTGGAAGCAGAAGTATCAGTCAAATCTGTTTCCACATTTTCAATTTTAAAAGTATTGGAAGTAATATAGCAAATCTGCCCCCTGGGACACTTAGCCCCTTTTGCTTTTCTTTTCACTTGCTGCCTCTAACTTTTTTTATTACATGTAAGCAGACGAGGGCAGGGGAGGAGAGAAAGCCTGTAAACACCAGGAGACTGGCTGAAGAAAAGTGTAACCTCTGCATACCTTTTTTAAAAACAGTAAGAAAAATCCATAGAATTAAAATTTGAGAAAACTTATTTTCTAAAGAAGCTGCCTGGGCACTGGAAGGCAGGAGCTGAGATTTTTCTTCCTGTAGTAACCATTATGTTAAAACTCCAGATTCTGAAAGTCTGAAAAGAGGACCATGCATCCATCAGATTTTTACCTTGTTTTCTCTATAAACTGTTTAGTCCTGGTGTTTAGCCAAGTAGGGTTGCCGGAGAGAACTTGGTGCTTAGTGAGGGGAAGCAGCGAGCCACCCATTTACAGCACAACACATTTTCTGAATGAAGCCCCTGATGGGGTGGGGTTCATGCTGCTTTGCCAGACAAACTGGTACATGGCATACCGAAAACCTAAAGATATACAAATATAATATATTTTTATATGAAATTCATTTTAAATTTGCTATTTAAAAGCCATTTTAAGTCAGCATAAATGTGCCTCACAGAATAGTCCACTCTTCTTCTTGAAAGAGTAAATTGTGTCATCTTTTTCTGACTGTGGATATATTTATACGGGCAAGATAGGAAAATCCCCTTCTTAACCCCACTGTAAGTAACGGTGGAAGACACTAGGAGATACCACTGGCCAAGATGAGTGCGCTCCCTGGAGCTGGAAAGCTCTGCATGCTTTGGGGGTGCAGGGATAGCGAGGTTCCTGAGCAGCGGATGTAGAGAACAGCCTTGTCCCACCAGATCAAAGGCCACATCCTGCTGGAGCTGCAGGCCCTCGCGCACCTCTGCCTGTCTGGCCAGACCCCATGCCTCCCACTACTTTCTCTTCTGCGTAAAGGGCAGAAACAGTGCAAAAAATCCTTGGCTCTGAACTGGACTGAAATTACTCTTCCTTATTAGCCCAAAATTAAAAACAATTATCCAAGTTTTTGAAATAAACTTTTATTTTTCCTTATAATAATTTTCAGTGTAAGAATGTTTTAGGAATTGCTCACAAGAAATAAAACGTAAATTTCCCAACCAACTCTGACAACGTTTTAAAGCACCTACCAATTACTTCTGTTTGTCGGAGTTTTCAGCGTTAATTCATGGTGATGTACTGGCCAGATACTTCTTGGGGATCTCTGCTATCTGGTCAGGTTGTTGCAGCACCCTTCTCCTTTTCAGAGCACTGCCCTTTACAAAGGACTGTGATGGCCCCTTCTGAAAGCTGCCGAATCTGTGGAGTACAGTACCTGGCAAAGCCATATGTCTAATATTAGTAACACAGCAGAGCACTGGGTTGCTTTGAACTCTCACTCCATGTACACTTCCCCATCATCCAAAGGTTTGCTTCTCCCTTGGCTTTTAAGCCTTTTGCAGACTTGGACAAAGGAAAAATACTTCTTTGGGTTTAAGAGGCTTCCAACTAAAATGGGGCAGGGATGGTGGTTCCTGTGAAATGCTGAGTCAACTTGTCTCATCTGCCTCTCAGAACTGCAGTCGCCTCGACCCCTCCAGTACTGACATGTCTCGGTCATTCAACACAGCAGCTGAGGCCAAAGGTATCATGGTTCTCTCCTAACTTGTGGCATCTGTGGTGGTCTGAAAAGTGAAGTTGTAGTATGCCTGGGTCCTGAAAAACAAGACAGCATACTGTCCTCGCCTCGGTGTGTCAGAGGCCTTCGCGGAAAGGGGCACTGTTTTGTGCCTTATGGAGGAAGATACACGCTTTAGAGCAGGAAATAAAAAAAAAAAATCCACGCCCAAACCCCCGGGTCCCAGAAGCTTTTGCAGCCTGGGAGTATGCCCTTGCTCCTCTGACACAGACAAGAGCAGGGAGTAGCTGATCCACGTGCTTTTCAATGTCTGTATGGTAAGAAACACTTCCCACCTTGGGCGCAGCACAGGGTATACCAGTCTAGATGCTACTTGATCTGTTGGGAGGGACAGAAAGGAGTTGTTTGGACCATTGCTCAATCCTGTTTTGCACTCCCTTTATCATCTGTAATCATCCCAGCTCATCTTCCCCTCCTTCCAGTGAAGGAACTTTGTGCTCTTTCAGTGAAGGTGTCTCTTTCAGCAAACCATACACGTCACAGAACCTCCTGAGCAAAGACAACCCCCTGTGGCTCCTCCTGTTTTCTCCAGCAAAGAATGAAGTGATTAATGGGGCCAGAACCTGTATTTTCTCCCCAGGATCCACAAGAGAGGCACAGCTGAATAAATACCCCATGTTATTGCGGTCCACTTGGTTGGGAGTCAAACTGCGGGTAGCAAAGAGCACTGCCAAATGTAGTTATTGCCACACTCTGCGTCCACTGACGATCTTGCAGATGAGAGGCAGTCAAAGCTTTGTAAGGACAAAGTTACATTCCTAGATTTCCCTGTACTGGAACTGGAGCACTCTGGGCTTCCACTGGGGGCAGGGGATGGCTTGGTCTCATGCTTTTCTGCTCTTTCAGCGTGCGCCTTTAGATGAAGTCTCTGAGATGGATGACTCAGTGTAGGCTGTTTTTTGCATTGTCAGTCATCTCTGCCCTTATACAGCATTTTGCCACCCATCCATAGTGTTAATTCATTTTCCTAAGAAGCTTTATATGTTTTGGGCTCGTATCCCCACGGAATAGTATGCAAAGACCCTCTTAGGGCATAGGAAGGTAAGGGGTTAGTGCACTCTCCGCTTAGCCAGCAGGCGAAGTTGTGTGTAAGCAAGATTGGGTTCAGTAAGAAGCACAGGATCCTACGGAGAGTTCTTATAACCGCTACTCCTGGGCTTGCAACAGTTTTTATTTCTCTCCTTCCTTTCCTCTGCCTATTTTGATAGACATTAGCAGAACAGAGATGATTTTTCTGCTTAAAAAAAAAATAAAAAATTAGTATCTTTGGACAAAATTTTCCTGTGGAAGGACTTCTGTGCTGATGAAATTTTTCTATTTCATAGCTAGGGAAGTGGTAGCATAGAAAAAGGTGGGCATGCTGGAATAAGTTTATTTAATTTTTATTTTTTTTCTTGAATAACATGAGTTCCAAAACAAAGAGTTTAGCTGTGTTGCTTACTTTCAGGTAGAGTAATCTTCTGAGTGGTCTGTATTTTACTGTGGCTCCTGTCTTCTCCTGGTGCTATTCTTGTCCAGTTCAAGGAGCTCCCCTGCACTCTGTAGCCCTAGAATAATTGTGAATTTGTCTTCCTAAATCAAATCCTTTGAGCTGAGGCTAATGTTATTTAACACAAAGCTATTAAACCTATGAAAGATGCTGTTCCATATCTCAGTCAATATGGTGGCTAAAGAAACATGAATGCTCAGTTCCATATTCTGTAGGGGGTTTTTTTACCTTTTTTTTTTTTTTTTAAACAAAACACCAAAAGAACTCAAGATAATATACAAGACATGCAGTATGACATCTTATTCCTGCTAGCTGGGAGGTAGGTGAGTGCTGAAAGGCATAGGAAAGCATCGTCTGTGAGATTTTCAATCTCTGTTAGTGCTTTTGCTGTCCACAGGTTGTTTCATAGACTTTTGTCTGAATGCCAACAAAAAATGAAGATTAAAAAACTAAGCCAAAACCATGAAAAAGCAACAAAACTAAGTCTAGGATGTGTACAGTACTTAGGTCTCAGTAATAACACACTATCAGGAGGCGACTGCTTCCTTTCTGGTCTTTTAGAAAAGCAGTACACAGAAGGCTGATTCCCAATGGTTGCAGTCTCAATATACCACATATTTCCAGACCTTCACAGAATGCACTAAGGTTCAAACCTGCCCTAATGTCTGGAGGAGTCTCGAGCAGCAGATGGAGTAATTTGAACAGCATCCCTGGCTGTTTACAAAAGCCGATCGTTGTCAGTCTTGCACACGTCTTTCTTCTGTGAAGTGAGAAGGCATAGCTATTTGTAGGCGCTCTGGTGGCAATGCTGTGTATTTACTGAAATAAGAGATTTTCAGGATTGATTGTAAGACTTGGGCTCCTTGCTGGGCTTTCCAAGCTTGTTAAAGTACCTCTTGGTATTGGAGAGCAAAAAGGGTGTGTCCAGAGTTTGTGTTCAGTCACTGGTTTCACCGGGCTCATGAATGGCTGCATCTTGTGTAATTAAGAACAGGACACAAAGTTAGCAAGAATGGAGAAGCAGAGTCGTAACTAGGGAAGAAAACACTAGTGAATTTTTTTTCAAAGAAAATCAGCATTGAATGAACTTATTTTCATGTTGTATTTAACTTCTGAAGTGTGTTAAAGTGCCTTGGGCTTGAAAATAGAGTAACTCTTCTGTAATCCTTGCCTAAAGCCCACAGAGAAAAGAAAGATGTTGATTTAAGTTATACAGCAAAAGACACAGGGGAACTTGCTGAAGGCTCCTGCTGTTTAGGGTCATGGGTAACACTGCACAGCCCGCTGACTTGGGATCAATCTCAAGGTTCTTGAGTGATGGAAAAACATTTGACACAATTTTTCAGAGAGTCCAACTTGCTAACGTGAGACAGCTGAGTGAACACAGAGACGCTGTAACTAGGACAAACCCCACCTTCCTCTGAAATTTCCAAACCTTCCCTCCTTCCCCCCCATCAGATTCCAGACAGATGAAATTTTCTTGGCGTAGACCCCTTTCCTGGCAACATCTCTCCTCTGAATCACGATAAATCAGGAGTTGAAGGTTAACTGATTGACAGTGTGGGAAGAGAAGGTCCCTGGCTTTGTAGATCAAATATGGCCTCATCTGCACACTACTCTGCATTCTCCCTCAGGTCTTGCCTGCGCTATTTCCCATTTTCTGGAAAACCCTCATTTTAATGTGATTCCAAAGGTTGCTGAGCCCAGTTGATACTGTTGTTTGTATGATAGTGTCAAGAGTGAGTACATTCCTCGGATCATAAATCATCTCAACCTGACCCCAATTAACTACAGAGCCTGGATTTCATTTCTCTCAGTTCTTACCAGCCATAACAAATTAGGTCATTCTGTGTCAGCGAGACTCTGGAGCAGACACCACTGGGAAAGTCACAGGTGACTCTGTGATCCAGTGCTGCACAGGAAGAGCAAAGGAGATGGAATGGGTCATATCTTCCTATTGCTTTCTAAATAGGATCCATGGGATGCTTGGCAGCATAGTTAAAGGATTTTCATGAGGATACAGGAATACTATATATCTTTAAGTTTTATTTAAATTTTGGCTACGTAGAGAATGAGGCAATCCTTGACACCTATGGCTACCCATCTTGCACAAAACGATTTAGTTGTACCTGTCTAAGCTGTGTGCAAAAGTCCAGCCAACCAGCCAAACACATCATGAGTGCAGATGTTATAGACACCTGAACTGTCCTTCCCTGTTGAAGACCCCTTCATTTTTATGCAACACGCTGCAAAGATTGCATAGGGCTTGTATAAGAGAGTGTGCCTCTGGCTTTCTTAGAAAATGCGCTGCTGGAGAGGTGATGGTTGGTGGATCTCTCGGCTTTGAGAGATTCTTTTGAACTAGCACAGCACCACTGAGGATTCATTGTTCTGTAGAATAAGAACTTTTTGAGCTCAACGTGACCCAGAAATTAACAATGTGTGGAAAGGGTGCTGAATCCATCATTCCAGAGGCTGAGATTTATACCTTGAATTTGAATAGGAAAATCCAAATGACTCTTTCTTATAACTCACTGCATTTACTATTGTTATTTACCAAAAACATTTATCTTGTTCATTTAATATTAAGTCATAAAAGTGCAGTAATAATACAGTAATGGTGAATAATCAGAAATTCCATCCATATGGAAGGGCAATCAGATCAGTTCTCTAAGGACTACCAGCAGGAGAAATTTCCTAGATACCGTAGATCCCTTCTCCTTTAAAAAGCCCACGTGATAAGACGAAGAGATGCAGAACTGAACCACAGCTGCACAAGCCCTTTTGAGGAAAGATCTAGCTAAGGAAATGTCCATACTGCCTGTGACTCCCTGAAGGTCAACGTTTCTAATGACTCCCTCGCAGACAGCTTGTATCTAGACCGGAGCAGACCACCAAAATCCTTTGTTAATATATTATTGGTTATGGCACAGACTTTACAAAGCATAGAAAAAAGGAAGCCTTTGCAGAACAGGCCTTTGAAAACTGGAACGAGGGTAGAAATATAGAGCTTACGTTTTGGATTAGTAATTTGTTTATATGCAAGTCCTTACAACTAGAAAAATTTCAGGCTAAGCGTGAATAGATAGTTGTGCTTTCTGACGTAATTCTTGGCACACGACAGTGGTGCTGTATGCTGACATTTCCTCACCAATTGCACAGGGTGCTGGAAGTTAGCAATTTGAACACATAACTTACTCTGCAAACACCAGTCACTTGCATTTGCCGTCACCTCTGCTGGGATGGGAACAACCAGCCTTAAATAGAATGTTTAACATGTGTAACAGAAGACATAAGCGACCACAGGCAGGAAATCCTCGGAGATGAGAGCAGAGGCTGAACTGAGCAGCAGTATGCACTTAAGCACTAATTCCGGTACCTGGCAAACAATCAAGGCAGGCACCCAGTCCACTTTCTCTCTGTTGTGCCTGAACGGCTTCTTGCAAAGTCCCAGGTATTCTAAGGAATTCACTCACGGTCTACATTCTGCAGTTCTGCACCTAAAAGCCCAGTGAACACCCTAGAGCAACAGAAAAGCAGCTTGCAGGGCTGCCAGTAGCATGCAGTGGAGGTGGAGGCATCTCAAGCACTGCAGCATTTACACTCATGACCAGACTTTAAATTCTAAGGCTTAATCCGTGTATAAAGTACACAGGTGTGTTTTAAAATATATGCATCGTCTTCTCACATGCCCTTATAATTATATCTTCACTGACTTCAGCAACAGCCTGATTTCAAATTATATAAACCGGGAACAAACGCCAGGAAAGCAAGTCAGAGCTGCCAACATTCAGTGTGTTTGAACATCACTCTCCCGTAACAGGTAAGTATGGCCATTAGCGGGTGGTGTGCCAGTCTGGCAAGTGGTGGTGTAGGCTATTTAGTATTTCAAGAAATGCACTCTCAATATTAGCAGCCAGTTTCGCTCCTGAAGAATAAAGCATTTTCCTTTTTTTCCCCCCAGTAAAAACTAACTGCCTTTAACTCAGTTGTATACCATTGCCTACTTCTCAACAGTTTTTATTTGTGAAACCTCATACTGTTAAATGCAATGAGCTCATCCTTTTCTTGGCATCATCTCATCTTGATTCTGGCAGAGACACAAGGAAATTACAGCAGAGAGAAGACTAAAAAGAGAGCTCATTTTTTCTCCTAAAAATAATGCTAGTCAAGTTGGCCCTAGCACCTGTAAAGGACAGTGAAAATTCAAGCCAAGTTTCATATTTGAAGTTATACACAGATTCCAAATCCAACATTATTACCCTTGCGTTGTTTTCCAAATGGTGAGTTATATTCTTCACCTATGTGAAAGATGGTGCAGCAACTGCAACTAGACTAGACTAGAACAGTTCAGTTGGAAGGGACCTGCAACGATCATCTAGTCCAACTGCCTGACCGCTTCAGGGCTGACCAAAAGTTAACGCGTATTATTAAGGGCACTGTCCAAATGCCTGTTAAACACTGACAGGCACGGGGCATCGACCACCTCTCTAGGAATCTTGTTCCAGGGTCTGAGCCCCCTCTTGGTAAAGAAATGTTTCCTAATGTCAAGTTTGAACCTCCCCTGATGCAGCTTTGAACCATTCCCAGGCGTCCCCTCCCTGGATCCTAGGGAGGAGACATCAGCACCTGCCTCTCCTCGTTCCCTCCTTAGGAAGCTGCAGAGAGCCATCAGGCTGCCCCTCAGCCTCCTTCTCTCCAAACTAGACAAGCCTGAAGCCCTCAGCCGCTCCTCACAGGACATTCCTTCCAGACCCGTCACCAGCTTTGTTGCCCTCCTCTGGATGGTTGAAGCACCTCAACATCCTTAAATGGTGGGGCAAGTGTTGGATGCACGCCAGGATGCGGTTTGCCCTCTTGGCTGCCAGGGCACACTGCTGACTCCTCTCCTGATTTATGCTTGTGTCTGGTGTTGGTCCCTCCCAGGAACAGAATCCAGCATTTGTTCTTGTTAGATTTCGTGCCACTGATGATTGCCCAGTGCTCCAATTTATCTAGATCCCTCTGCAACGGTTCTACCTGTTTCTCAACGTCCAGAGGCTGGTCTCCAAAGGACAAGCTTTTGACTGGCCTGGGAGAGTATTTGACCCCCACACGTGGTTTCATCTTCAGCTCTAGAAAGTTTCAGGCACAAAAGTTTCAGGCACAACTTCCTCTCCAGCTGCGCTCTCAACTTGTTACTGGCTGAGACATTCTCACAATGCAAAAAGGAAAGAATTACAAAAGAAATTATGTATAAGCGGTAACGGGATGCTGTGGGCAGGACTCTGATCTCTCAAAGATGAGTAGAGTTATTCCTTATAATAACATCAGGATAAGAACAGTATTGTCATTGATCTGCCAGACAAAGGCTCCAGATGTCTCAGTTCCCTTACCTAGCGCTCTTCCAGCATTGGGCAAGTCCCCACTTTACAGTTAGAGAAGGAAGGTACATAAGACTATTTTGCTTTCTTCTTGATATTTGCCTGTTTTAAAAGACAAAATGCCTTTGAGACAAGGCCTGCTCTGAGCTGAACACTGTGAGGCTCTGATCTTAACTAATATCTCATGGTGCTGCAAAATGCAAAGGGTAAATGACTCAGAACGTTTTCCGCCGAGTTTGTTTCCCTTGTGGATTTCTCAGACATTATGGACAACTCTGCTAGAACTGGGAGGCTTGTTCTTTAAGAAACCCTGCAAAAGCACGAGAAGAATTTAATTATTGCAGTAGAATGACTTTTTTCATGCTTTTTTATCTAATGTTTGAATGGTTGGAAATGTCTTCTCAGTATGTGCATTGAAGACTTCCTGCCTTGAGTGTGCGAAGGACTCTGAGCATTCACAGGATATTAAACAGATTCATAATGGAACCTAACAGTATAAACATGTCTTCAGTGCAGACAGGAATGCCACAAACCCTTATGGTGTGTAATGTAAAACACGCCCCAGTTGTGTCTGTGTTCTCTTCTGCAAATAAACAAGGGAGAGATGTGCCTAAAATGTTTCCCCGAGACAGACAATTTCTCATCTCATTATTTTATTCTGTTTTTTATAGATCTATTTTTTAAAGTGATACTTTAAGGAGCTTTATTATAACTTTGCTATAACTCAACCCAGCTAAGTTAAGGCCACTTGGAAGCAGCGAGTAGCCTGACACAAGTCCATGCTGCTAGTCCTTTTAAATAAGAAGCCTTATTTTGTACTTTCTGTAGTTTTCTTGGTAGAATGCATAAAGTATCGGATACATATGTATCCAACGTATGCTGGAAATGTTTAAACTAAAACAGCCCTACGATTAAGAGTATATTTTGGAATTCTTTTTCTCCTTACTTTCTATTTGCAAAATCCTTCATAGAGATTCTTTTTCTCCATCTCCTCTGTAGTGTCTGACATCGCTTTTTTCCATTTTAAATCCCCCAGCCATTTCCTAGAGCTGCACGCAGCTGCCTTCGCCCTGCTCTGCTCTTTCTGGCAGGGCTGATGAGCAGCTATTGCACAGTTAGGGGAGAGGTACCGTCTTTGCAGCCAGCAGCCAACCACAGTGTGCGAAAGAAAGACGTACTGTTGTTCTTCTCTCTTTCTTGTGTGTAAGACTAATCCTACAGCATATTTAAAAACTGATGTGAAGCATACAAAAAGAATATACTGATAATTGTTCATGAGAAATCTGAATAAAGGAGCATCTGAGCTAATGCTGTTGCAGAATGATAGAAGAGGAGCTACGCGGCTACCGGAGTGTAAGCTCTCAAAAATGAAGGTTCAGTTTGTTTGGTTTTTAAAATTTTTTCTTATTGCCATGTAATGCCAGAATTCTCTCAAACTTTCTGTCTTTCTCCTTCCCAACATGTGAGAATGCCCTGCCAGGTCTGATCAGGCTACCGCTTGTCTTGTTGCCTTCTTTCCGGTGTGTCTAGTCCAGGCTCTGGACAGCCCCATTGGTCATGCCTGTAAGCAAACCTTTAAATGCCCACCAGCCATGACGCAGTGCACACAGCAGCTGCCCGGCTGAGCATGTCCAGTGAGCACTTGTGTTCCAAGTGCTCATGGTGGCAATTGTAGGTCAGAGGAGCCGTGAGGCTTGCTAACCCCAAGGACTGACATGGAGAGGGTAGCACACAAACCTGCCTGCCTGAGGACAAAAGCAGTAGTAGGTTCCTCTCGTACTTGCATTCGGGTTCCGTTCCAGGCCCCACCTGTCACAAATAAGGGTAGCAACCACTATAACATTTAAAGCTGAATAATCAGGGTATGCAACTTTTGGGTCTTTCCTGTTGGGAATGTAGTATTCTTTAGTTTTTACTTGCTCTTGTCTCTTTTGAAGGTGTGCTTCCATCTTTGTGTGAAAACCAGAAGTTTCCCTGCCATAAATTTCATGGAAATGCTGTATTATTTCCTCTCTCAATTATGTGTAAAGCTGGAGATTGCAGTCAGGTCTGAGTATATTAAATTAGATTCCTTGAGCAAAACTCGGCTAATGATACACAAGCATAGACTGAAGTTAGCCCAAAACAGTCACACTGAAGGAACAAAGGGTAGGGCTGACCTTGGGTTCAAGCATAACTTGACCTCAGTAAGAAATCTCAAAACACTTGAATGAAGCTCAGCTTCTTGAGCTACACTTTTCCCCAGAATCTCCTTTTCAATTAACTTCAGACAGAAACAATTGTGAATAATTATCATGGAGAGTGATACTTCTTTTCCTGGAAAATAACTTCCTGGCCAGATTTGTTAGTGGCCCTCACACTGGGACCAAAGGTCTGTCCTTCTCCCTCCCTGCAGCTAAGGAAAGTGGATGGAGCAATGAAGTTAGATCTGATAGATTTTTCTTTTTCTGAATTGGAAACTGTGCACAGATCCTCATCAGTTACAGCACTTCCCTTGATCATCTCTCGTGAGAGAACTATCGAATGGAAAGGGTTGAAATGTAGATCTATAGAAAAGGGTCGAAATATAGAATGAAAAGTAGATAAAAGTATAAAACCGTAAGAATGTTTGTGGTGAGTATTGAAAGGAGGAAACAGTCCTTTTTCTGGTGTCTCTCCCATCATCAACTTCACTGTAGCATTGCTGAGCTAACGCTCACCTGGTGATAAATTCCCAAGTGTAGGAAATACTCTGCATGTGGGACTCCGGGTGGCAGATTATCATGGGGTAGGAGTGTGGGGCATCAGAATCTTTCACTGAATTAAAAACTGAAGGCTGTAAGAAAGCGTAAATGTCAATTCACATGCCTGTTTCCTGCCCCAAAGCCAGGGACCCACAGCATGATTAAGGGAGGTTTGAAAAATTTTTTTTTCTTTTAAAAGGAAAGAAAGAAACATGACTCAAACCTCCACGGTATGAAGTCACCATCCTCTCTGTTGCTCACGTCCATTATCTCTTTGCAATCTGTTCCCAAAGGAGCTTCCAGACAACTGGCTGCTTACCCGTGTGTAAAAGTTATTTAAAAAAATAAAATAAAAAATGACAGTGTAGAGGGAGGGAGTAGTGGTGGAAAAGTCTGGTCCTGTATGAAAATCCTTCCTTCATGTAGAAATTAAAACAATGTGGCATTGTGTGGGGGGAGAGTGGGGAAAAGAAGATGTAGAGCTCTGCAGATGCCTGCCCATACCCAGTACTGCAGTGGAAACTGCCCCATCGTAATTCACAAATATAGCCTGAAAGGCGATAGCTTGTTGCTGAGATTATTTTACAGCCACACCAGGCAAGTTCCAGTCAGACAGAAGCCCTTCTACTGTAATCACTGGAAGAAAATGGATTTCCTGTCTATCTGCCTAGAAATGCTACATGGATCCAGCATTCAGAGTCCAGTCACTAACGCAGACATATAATATTTCTTGAAGGGGCTGTACACTTTCCTCAAGGGAAGGGAATTACCCAAAATATGAGATAGTGGCTGATGAAACTTAATATGAGCACTGCTAGAGGCGGGGGAAGAAGGTGGGGTAATTGGAAAATTGTGTGTCTGTTCTGTAAGCTGCCCTGATCCGTTGTGTGTGCTTGTCTCCGTGCGTAGGAAATTCTACTGGAAGTAAGATTTGTAAGCTTTGCTCATGTAGAATATGACCCAGTCAAAATCTCTGGCTGTGAAGTGTTTCCTGAAAGGGCTCTCTTGTTTTCCAGACAGTGTGAACTGAAGGGTTTGGTTCATTAGTCACACCGTGCCCCCACCCCAACCAGGAGGGCTGTGTACACGTAGGGACTTCCAGGACTCTCCTCATTATCTCACGACAGGGTGGAAGGCTGGAGGAGAACTGGAGGAGAAATGTGCACTTTCGGTAGCTATCAGGCACCTCGCCTGCCACCTGTGTGCTCCGGGTGCAGCTTCCTTCCCTGCAGCACCCTGTGTGCCAGCTGGGATGTGTGCCAAGCAGGGAGCAGCATGACATCTCTGTGCCCCCAGACCCGTTTCGTGTGTGAATGGGAAGAAATGAGTCATTTCCCAGTGGCTGGGGTGTGAAAGACTATTTATTGAAAGGTGGGAGCATAGGAGTTCTGGGCTAGGAGGGGAGGAAGTCTGTTTTGGGTGACAACAGAAGCACGAGATAAAGGTGATGAAGTGGAGCTCTGGCCACCCCCAAATCCACTGCTTTCATGTCAGTAACAATGGCTCGCTCTCCCAAAAAACCTAGCCATTGCTAAACACAGGCATATCATTCCCACTACTCTTTTTATAAAGCTAAAATGGCTGTGTGTGAGCTCAGCAGCTGGCAGAATACCCTAAGTGAGGGCTTTACATGTCTCTACAGTGTGTCATACACATGCAAATTCCCAAGCTGCCCATGGACCAATGCGTTATGTAAAACATATGTGATGCTCCATGAGACGTGGCAGCTCTAGAGACCTTTAAGAGGCAGTAGGACTTTCAACAGTTTGCATTCAGACCAGGTTTTTTTTTTCCGTGTAAAATGCTGAGAAACCTCTGATTGTTCTTCCTCAGATTTTCAGCCTGATGTATTTTCAGCTGAACACTTCTCCAGCTTCCATAGAAATAGGTTTCTCTGCCATCTGGTGTGCGTTAACCTTTGCACTCCTTAACAAAACATCAGACTTTTCTAGCCATGTGATAAGGTGTATCCAGTGAAGAGAGAAAAATGTCAGGCTTTTTTTTTTTTTCTTCCACATTACATCGACAGAGACTGTTGTTTCTACAGCAGAGCAACATCTCAGCAGAGATTAATGTTTGGTGTCACTCCCCTAGACCCAGGAAGACATGATCATAGTTGGTCTTAGGAGGTGAAAGGGGAGAGCTAATTCTG
This sequence comes from Sagittarius serpentarius, assembly GCA_034782735.1. Taxonomy (NCBI): domain Eukaryota; kingdom Metazoa; phylum Chordata; class Aves; order Accipitriformes; family Sagittariidae; genus Sagittarius; species Sagittarius serpentarius. The sequence goes on from JAVKLA010000081.1 coordinate 45,796,321, forward strand.
AAAGAAACTGCAGGATTGCTTTCGTAATTGGCAAGAAGGAAACACCAACCAGGGGAGTTGCAGGGCAACACTCTCATGACACAACCCGACATGTGTGTGTCTGTATAGAGACTCAACCCATGTGCCAAAGATTTTTCCCTTTCTGTCCACACTTGCACACATCATCTATACAGACAACACTCAGGAGCTGTAAAGTATCTGTTGTCAGAATTGCTGCATCATTTGTTTATTAGTGTAAGATACCTGCTTCCCTCAGCTAGGTCTAGAAAAGATATCTATTACTCCTGGGTATGGAAAAAGCAGTAGCACAATTGCTTTTATAGGGACCACGGGATTTGATAACGAAATATAGGATATTCTAAACTATATGGGATATCTAGACATGCTATCTGGGGCATCTGTATCATCTCCTGATACTGCACAGCTAATCAAAGAACAGTGGTAGCTTCCTCTAGAAGGTACATGCTGCTTGTATCTTTTCAGTGCACATGCATAGTTGGCTACAGCATGTTGGCCTATGCTTATTATTTAAGCTGAGAATTCAGACATAGCTCTTCTAGCAGTGTTTACAGTGTCAATCCATGGTCCTGTGGCATAACCATAAGCTGTGTGTCTTGTTGAAGCTGGCACCATTTTATCCAACACTAACCACCCAGCTTGATGAGAAAGGATATGCAGAAACCAAATAAGAAACAGCTGAGACAGTAACTCTCTCCAACTGAAGATTTAGATTATGTCTTGGCCAAGGTGTACACTGAAATAAAGTTTGACAGAACACAGCCATATCCCGTGTGGGACTCCTCTCCGTCTCATTACTCAGTAAAATAAGGTTGCCTTGTCAGGCCTGATCCAGAGCATTTCCTGTCACAGGAGCTTAGGCTGGCATTGTCGGTGCATCTCTAGAGACGCACCTCACCGTAGCAATAAATGGTGCAGATAGAGGCTGCTAGCACAGAGAGTAACACTGAATAACGAAAAGATCTCTTTATGCTCCAAACAGCTGAAATGGGGTGCTGCAGTGTTGTTTCTCTAGAAATTAAAGGTCACAAGAAAGAGTTGAAATTCCAACTTAATTGCTTTAATCTAAAGAATTCAAAGTGATTTTTAATAAGAAGGTGGGGTTTTTTGTGAAAAATGGATTTTGATTTTTTTTTTGTAAGATTGGTTTCGTCTTGCTTCCAGAAGTCACCACACACCAAACATCTTTTGTGTGCGCTCTCTTTCTCTAGATTTGTATACCTATGTATCTATCATGCTTTTGCTGTGCATCTTTGTATTTTACTTTTTTGACAAATTGCTTTTCCAGATTATTAAATATAGAAAAAGAAGCATCCAGGTTTTTTCACAGGTTTCCTTCATAGTTGGCATTCTTTTCATTATATTTATTTTGTGACTACTATCCACTATCTGATAGCGTAGTACGGAGTTCTTGGGAACGTGTCAAAGTAGCATGTTGGAAGAGGTGCGAGTTCCATTTGTTCATTTTCAGAACTCACGCTTTGTGGGATGACTTAAGCTTGTTATGCAGGCTGTGTACCCAGCAATGCTCACCCATACTGCTTCTTTTTGTTTATAATGTCAAAAGAGAGAGAACCTCTTAAGGTTCATATGCCTGCCACCCAAATATGAACAGCTGGCTCAGCGAGGATGGTATGATTTCTCTCATTTCCTCTGCAAGATAAACTGCCTGAGGATTTATTAGAGACTTCATAGGTCAAACTAGAGAGCAAGAAGTCAAGCGTAACCTTATAGGAAACTTGAGATGCACCCGAAACACTGATCTTGACCATTTTCTGGATGCCCTTTTGGACTTTGTAAAAATTTCCTTTGGCAAATCTCTGTTAGCTTCTTTTTCAACACGGAGACCTGTCTCAGGCTTCTGGAAAATGACACTTGCCATAAATTCCTGAGACTGGCTTAGAATTCTCTGAGACTTGCTAAGCTCTGCACTGCCCTGTTGTCCTCATCCTGAGACTGGCTGGTTTTTATGATCGTGATATAATTATTATAGCTTCAAAAAGGTAATGTGTATTCTCTTCTGTCTATGCATACTAGCTGTATTAAGCTCTACCACCTTCTTTAGATTGGACTGCTGTAAGGAACTGCACCAACATGTATTTTTCTAGAAGATACACTGCCCTAATAGTAGAACTGTGGTAGTCCTATTTAGCCTTCCACCGATCAGTCCCAAATAAATAATGCCACATTTATCTGTTCATCTTTGAAATGACTGGTGTTTCCCTAGATTAAGGCAACTAGAATGCAGGGTCCTCTCAGGACCATTTAGTTTTGTGTGACTGAATTTGCATGTCAGTTCATATACTTTCATCATCAACTTACAACTTCATACAGACTAAATCAGATTTGTCTCTAAATTGCAATTAATTAGCAGGAGAAATCTCATAGCTGGAGCTGACACATCACAGCTTGAAACTGAACTCCACCCCTAAATAGCTTCACTTTGCTTGAAAATGATAAAACCAGAGTAGTTTATTATCTTAAAATCTTAAACTACACCCAGGATGCAGGTGTCAAACTGTCTAGGACCCTGTTATTGAGGCTGGCTTTAGAAGAGGAGATGCTTAGAGGCTCTAGTGCCGAATTGTGGCCCTCAGTGTTGCAGCCTCTACAACACACGCAGCTACAAAGGGTCTCTGGGTTGGTTGCCCGCTTAACCCCGAGTTGTGCAGGTTTGAGGATGCATTGGAAAAAACATTCTCTGGTTTCTTTCTTCTCCACCCCCCAGCACTTCTGAATGCTGCTACTAGATAAAGCCTACATGATAAAGAGAGGCTTTGTCCATCTTCCACAACTTTAGTACCTGCTGCATAGGAGAAAGCTACCACAGGAGAAGCAGCTCAGGAAAGGCAGGTAATGAACGTTTAGTCGTGTGATTGTAACTGCTTCAGACTCGCTGTGCACAGGGGGAAGGGAATAATTACCTGCCCCAGAAGGGTCTTTGGGCAAAGAGCGGTGGTTCTGCTTCAGCAAATCCTACAGCCAGCCAGCCGCTAGACGCATCTTGCTTGCTCTCTCTTAGCACCTTGTTTTGTCAGTCCTTGCAATAAGCCTCTTGGAGGAGATGTAGAAGGTATCACAGCTTTTCTCTGAGTTGCAGCCAGCCAGTTCAAACAGTTTTACCCTTGGGGTGCGCAACTCTTCCCTCCACAATCTTTGCCTCTTACACTGTCGGGGAAAAGTACGAGCAGGTGGTTTAACAAAACATTAGCAAGGATATGCCACAGCTTTAAAAAGTGTTCGAAGGGAAACAGAGCTGTTGCTTCTAATTTTTCGCTTTGCTGTCTCCATAATGAAATCCAGTCATACCCGCTTAAGTAATACCTTATGAAAAAGGAAGTGTCATGTTTTTATTGGACGCCTTTTATTACAAGCCCTGGTGAAAAAAGTGCAGTTGTGAGCAAGTATCCATTCCTTAGGCCTTTCACCAGCTTGTAATCCTGACAGAGAATGGCACCTTCTCAGAGAGATGGAGATTTGCAGCAGCAGGAGTTATTTTTCTAGGGCCTGGGGCCTGTAGTGATAGGACAAGGGACAACAGTTTTAAACCAGAAGAGGGTAGATATAGATTAGATACAAGGAAGAAATTCTTTACTACAAGTAATCCCTGAGTATCTCTTTACACGGGACAGGCTGCTCTCAGGGGCTGGCAGAGCTTTGGTAATGGTATGTGTTCTAGCAAAAAGAAATAAAATAATTACTGTGAATTTGCTATCATCAAACCATTGAAAATATGTTCCAATGGGTCATCTACCTTGTTTCCCATTCCTGAAGAATACCTGTCCTTCGTTATTGCTCAATTTCTCCTTGCTCCTGTACTAAACCAGACTGTAAATAGAAGAATCTGGTTTACCGTGCAACATAGACAGGATTCTCTCATGAAAGGTCTGTGCTGCAGGAAAGCAAAAGAGGGGAAGAGCTTTTTGTTACTGCTGGAATTCCTGGCATGACAGTAAGGCCTTGCAGACATCTGGTTTGTCATGGGATGGGTGGTATATAGCCAAGCACAGCAGCACTTTGGCACATATTTAAAATTCAGTTTTGTCTCTGGATCTAGAATGCAGTAGGTTTATTCTACAAATCCTTTTCTGAATCCTTTCCTTATTTAATTGCTAATAGTTACAGTCTGGTAAGACACCATACCAGAACGTTGTTCCACTCTGAGGAGTTACTTTCTCCAAGCTGTTTCTGTGCAACCTTCATTATACTTGTATTTCTAAGGAAATGATCTTTTCTTTTGAAAAAGATACTCTGAATATAAACTTGTCTCAGGTGTTTAAAGACAACTTTTATTGTTCAGCTCTGAAAAAGACACTTGGAGGGTTAACGGATGAGGCCAGCATGAAAACTTCTGCAAAGGGATTGTAATTTAATAGTGTAGTAATTTCAGACCTGTGCACAGATTCAGCTAGACTGACAGTTAACTGTTAGTAGCTTCATATCCATTTTATTAATACTAGCTCTTATTATAAAATTTCACTGAAGCACTTGACTGGATGGTGTATAGTGTCATCTCTGTGAGACAACTGTAATATGTCTGAAAACATTTTGAGTTAAAAAATGACCAAAGTAAATAAATAAAAATAACCAGGACATTTGAAATCAATAGCTTTTATATTTTGTTCTATCTTTGGCAAGTTTCTATATTCATTCAGGTATTCAGATTTCCAGAAATATAGCTCCCGAGTAAGTCCCATCTAACTCCAGGCAATAGCTAGAGACTTTCTCCAATGTGTAACCTGGCCAAAAAATGACTGACTTCAAGTCTTGTCCTTGCAATGTAGTACCAGTAACAAAATTAGCAAGCTTGGAGTGCTTCCCTTCTACCTCAACGGGGCATTGAACTAACTACTGTGGATTCATCTCTCTGTACTGCAGATGGGGTCATCTCTCTGTACTGCAGTGTGCTGCTTTTATTTATTTATTTTTTTAACTTATTGTCTCAAAGTACAAAATTCAATCCCCTTTCTCAAGGGAATTTGTCAAGAGTGAATAATAGGGAATCATGTATTTTGCTGGAAGGCCCTTTACCTGTGTCCTTTGAATCATATAAGACATCATTAAAGAAACCCAAATGAGTAAATACTTACTCATGTATGAATTGGAGAGCTCATCGCAGCAGTCTAGATCTGTTGTTTACTCAATTAAAAACCATGCAGTGCTATTCTTAGACAACAGCTAGAAAACTAGATCAGGAATTCATAGTAGCATGATCTTCTAAAATCATACCATTGCTGCTAAGTTTCCTGATCTCTACTAAGCTGATTTAGCTGGAGGGGGTGAAGGGTTAGGGGTGGTGATGATGTAGCTGACATTAAAAATCAGTGATTCTTTAAAGTTATGGACCATCTAAAGTCTTTCTAGTGGGGTTGTGGACCTAAGACTTCATCAAGTGTACGCACGCATGAGTACATGCTTTCTTAGTCACCTGTGGGTTATTTTTAAGTCATCCAAGTAGCTCCATTGACTAGAAAAATCACTAGCTTAATGCTGTAGAAAGACGCAGAGAAACTGAGGGCTAACAACAGTGGAGTCGTGGGATACAGAAACTATGTAAACCAAATTAGGGCTTATGCTATGTTGGCATCTGGCTAGGTAGATAAAATGTCTATAAAATCTGCGACTCTAAGGAAAGTGCTTCTCTTCCTGTATTTAGAAGAGGTAGCACAGATACAAAAGGCTACAACACGTATTTCTGTGTTTATACAGATATCCCCATTCTCTGTGGGCTGTTTGCACTGGCCTTACATGGGCAGAAAGTCTTGCTTCTCTGCCTACGTGTGCTTCCTGTGGAAGACCTGCCAGACCTTTCCGATGTGACGTGGGTGATTGTGTGCGCAGATTATTTATTGAGAATCAGGCACGGGAAGGATTGCCAGACGTCCCCAGGTAGCTTATTCCCCTTCTGTGAGGAGAATAAAGCCTGATGTGTATTTCTGTGAAAAATAATTGCAGGTCAGAGATTTTGCTCCCAGATGACAGACTTTGCCTGAAAGATTCTTGGCACCAGAGGTTCAGGGGTCAAATCCTTTGATGTCAGGAGTGAAATGTTCCTTCACAAAACACTGAAGTCTTAGAATAAGCAGATGCTTTCATGTGGAAACTTCCTAAGCATACAGTGTTCTCAGAGGTGACTGGTACCTTATTTCTCGAAAGGCAGAGCAAGAACTGTTCAGGAGCCATAATTACGGGCACGAACTGAGATCCCATTGACTAGCTTTTAAGTGAATTAGGGTGCAATATACTACCGTTGACAGCTTCCTTGAAAGGGAAGATTTACTAGACTTCTTTCTGGGTGAGGAGCTGATTTTGGTTTATGTTGGTAGACAAGAGCCCAAAAATTTTCATCACAAAATAAGCTGCTTCTGCAGCTTGCAAACTTTCTAACCGCAATGGGGAGGAGGCAGTGAGGTGATGTACAGTGTGTGGCTTATGAGCTTGCAAGGAAATGAGTAACAAAGAATTCCTGCCCCACAGTGTTTTGTGTGCCTGGAGATGAGGGTACGATGTCTGAGTTAGCACCAGAGTTCTTCACAAAAAACAACTTTATTCAGTGTTTGCCAAGAGCTAAACTAGTGAGTTTAGTCAGAAGCTTAGTGAGAAGGCACCAAAGTTTAAGCAGAGCCATAGACATTTTCTGCTCTTAAAGTTACAGCATACTGTAGCTTCTTCTCATCTGTGCAGAGGCCATTTTTTTTAGCAGACTAGCTTTATGTAACCTGAATAGTGAGGTTATTAACCTGTTATTAATGTCAGGTTTGTAACCCACATAATAGTGCTCTGTCATAGTACACCTCAGCTTATTTCTGCGGGAGTAACTGGAATCCGGCCATAACTTCCTATCTCCAAGATCTCCCATCAAAATATGGTACCGTTCACACACAGACCTCCTGGGAGGAAACTGAGGGTAGTGCTTCCTTACTGTAAAGATCTGAAGAGACATGGGTAGATCTAGCTCAGAGAGATGACGTGCATACTCCTAATTATTTTAGCTGGTTATTTATTAATTTGCACTAAATGTAGCATTCATTTAAGCTTATGGTGACACAGTGCACGTGGTTTGTTTTTTTTTTTCCTAGAGAGATAGATAGGTGGACTCTCCAGGGGTTACAGTGCTTGCTGAATATCTGTCTGTCTGGTCTGAGAAGCAGTCGGAATACCCCTCTGTGAATACACTCACAGGATTTACGTATGTTTGCGTCCATGCTGTGGTCACAGCATAGTTCGTGCAGAGGCCCTGTGAAACATCAGTGATGCAGTTTTCTTTTTTTTTTTTGTGTGTGTGCGTGTGTGTTTTGTTTCATGGATAGCGCGCAAGAGTTGTAGGCATGCTGCAAGTAGTATGGTGTGGGAAATCATACAGTAACACAGCTAGCTCCCGTATCCTGCTGGCTGGTGAGGGGCAAGCAGCTACTCCTGCTGCAGAGGGCTGGCTTGAAGGCACCTTGTCCCTCAAGCTGGTAAGGAATGTCCTGCAAAGCGAGGCCCTTGTTTCCCTGTGCATAAACATCAGTAAGGGCATCCTGAGTCGCCACGGAAGACTGAATTTTCAGTTTGTCAAATACATTATAGATTTAATGACTCTTTCTTTAATGAGAGATTCTCCTTTCTCCATTCCACCTCCGGGGGTTGGTTTGAAGTGGAAAATAACTTGCATAACTTTTAACTTCTCAAGTTTCTTTATTTTTAAATACTTTCTTTTAGAAAATCATTCTTTATTTTTAATTGTTTTTGCACAGATATATACTCCAAACTATTCATTTTTTCATCTGTCAAATAGAGTTTGGAAATGTTAAAGAGAAGGAATGTAATGGATGTTTTTTCTTAGTAGATACAGTAACCGGCTCTTTGAAAAGAATACAGCATCTCTGTGTGTCCCCCGCCAAAGTTGGTATTTATCTATTTTGAGGTCTTTTACAAGTGGAATAGCCACAGATAACTTTATAAACATATCATGCAGATATGCAACTTTATATCCAGCATATCTGCAGTCCACATTAAACCCCAACAACAATGCATCAGAGTAAGGTGAAAGGAAGATAAGTATGCCATAGTTGCAAATAATAGTTACTTTTCAAATAAACCCAAGTTTCAGTATTCTCAGTAGTCATAATGTGATATGCTAGTGTAAAATTCTGTTTAAAATGTGGCATTAGTACATTAAATAAAAAGAAAAAAGAAATGGAAACAGACACTATGCTTTTCTAAAAATTCATAATTTGATATACTACAAGTTTTGGCTGGAAGAGAGGATAATTTCAAATGGAAGTGTTCTTAAGACTTTTGGTGTTGCCATGGCAGTTTATGATTCTGTATGGGAAAGCTTCTTTTACGTATTATTTATGTTAGAAGTATGGGCAGTTGGCTCTGTCAGCTTTAGCGGCTTTAAAGATTGCTGGTAAAGTTTCTTGGTGTCCTCAAACCCCATCAAAGGCAGAGATGATCAAAGACAAAGTATGTTTGCATGTTTTGAAAAGCACAGATACTATTCATTTGTATGAAACATTTGATCAGTTGAAAACACTAAAAAATAAAAATTTCACAAAGAATAAGCTCTTAATGGGAAGTTTGCAGAAAGGGCTAAGTTGGTCGCTTAACTGTGTATTTCATAACTCCAGATATTGATTTAGGAAGCATTAAGTAATGAGTGTAAATCCACACAATACCTAGGTTATCAGATGGGTTTATATGTAATTTAAATATACACATGTACATGTTTATTCAGAGGAAAGTTTTGTCTCCGGTGAAAAATGAAATAAGAGTTTGTAGGCAGTAAACTCGGTTAAATCACTCCAGATAACATTGTTTGCTGCTTCTCCTGACAGTCCTGAATTCCGAAAGAAAACCATGTGTTTTCAGAGAGAGTCCATAAATCCAAAAGAAATGCAGCACTAAAGAGTAGTTTTTCTTTAGTTAAATAGATTTAAATGTTGAAAACAAAATAGTGGTAGCTATTGTGTTGAGGGCTTAATCTCCGCTGTACTTATTGTGACATTTAGTAATGACAGCTTTGAAAAATATTTGAAATTGAGATCTAGCAATTTAATTTCAGCATCTACAGTAAGCTTGGAAGAAATCTCCCTCTGCAAATTGCCATCATCAACAAGGCACTGTCCTCTTGGACTGTCAATGTGAAAGCCATCTCTTCTGAAACTGGCAAGCAGAATTCTGTGTATGTAGTTTTGGTCTCAAATTTTTATTTTATAATCTTACTGTCTAGCCATACAGGTGTTCAATTCATATTGCAAGAAAAATCAGTGACTATCAAAGTATTTCTTTCTCCTAAAGTAAGGCACTAGGAAAATGTGCCTTGTCGAGTCCAAATGCAGAATAAATAGGTGTGACCAGGGAAAGGCTGGATGAGAGTACAGTTGCTTTATCACTTGCTGACTGACAGCAACTGTATTTTCTGAGTCTTTGACAGCCTAGACAACATTACTCCTGTTTTATATTCAGTGTTTGTTAGCTTTTATTCTGAAGACACATCTGTGGTAGTAAGACAATTCCAGAGAGAGTTCAATTTATTCAGACAAAAATCAAAATCATGCCCTCCTTTGGCATTTTCCCCCCCCTGTGCTCTTTAATTGCCTCTGTAATCTAAAGCATCATAAACCTTTTAAAGACTCCGGGCTACAGGTTTTGCAAGCAGGACCATCTCATGGTGTAGCTGACCCGGAGCAGTGTTGCATCCACTTTCTGATCAATTACTTTCGCCATACTCCTCTCCCATTGCTGCAAGGACTAGTCAGAGCTGGGGGAGGCAGCAGAGTCCACATCTTCTGTGTCATGTTCAGGTGGGGACACTGGTTGCCCGCCTTTAACACGTTTCCACTTCATCCTTCTGTTTTGAAACCATACTTTGACCTGGGTGATAAAAAGGAGATAATTACCTATTGCCTCAGTCTGAGCTGTGTAAGCAGACTGATGCATATATGTGCGTATCAATAGACAGATACCTTGTGGGATTCTAGAAGAAAAGGTGAAAGGAACCTCACAAGTTTAAGTAATCCATCCCTCTAACAAAGGCAGAAACAATTCCTTCTAAACTGTTCCAGGCAGATGTTTATCTGCAACCCACAAAGGTACTACAAGTGCTTTGCCTAGAATCTGTTTATGTCAGATAAGCATGTCAATCCAATGGGCACAGTGCATCTAATGTCTTTTAACATCTAGTCCATCCAATCTAATGCTTCAGGAATTGTAATTTACTTCGCTTAATTGAAAGGTTCCTCTATCGTCCACTAAGCTTTGATAAGGGAACTCTGACTGAGATTCCAACGAGAGAACAGGAATATGTCTCTCCATGGAACTCTGCATTTTTGTCTTATCACCTCAAAATACTACCTGAACCAGGAAGAATGCATGTATCACACATACATCATGCTAATAATTTCCTTGTAATCGCAGTCTAAGGTGATATCCATATTCCACCTGTGAGCCTTGACGTATCAGTATGTACCAATGAGTGCTAATAAATAACAGCTCAGTAGACATCAGTTATTGCCAAATCTGTCTGCAGTTTAGATAAACATAATTACATTTATTAACTACCTACAGAAATTTGTAACAAATGTGTTTTAAAAGCATGTGGAGGCTTTGCGTTAAAACACCTCTGTGCCATTGCAAAAGTACACCCTCGAGTAATATATCTGGGTTTTAGCTTTAGGAAGAAGTTGTGGGGGAGGAAGAAGAAGCTGGGGAGTCAGGGATTCAGGTAGTACTTGTCTCTCGGTGAGATCCAGGTTCACAGCTATCTCATATCTCCTGAGCCTTGTCAAGTAGTTATGGTGGGCAAATTCAGCTTCCAGCTCCCGTAGCTGCTCCTTTGTGAAAGCTGTCCTTTCCTTCCGTGATTTGCTGCTTGTTTCTGCCTTGTTGCTTGAGTTCTGCTTTTCTAAGAGGCAAGCACACAGGTTGTGTAATTTGCAGTTACCTTGATCTGTGTGAACATGTGTGTTGCAGAGGTCTCATATAAAATGCTAATCGAAGTGCTCAGTGGAAATTTTAAGAAGTTTGTGTTATGTCCCTCAAGCTGAGCATGATTTATCAGTGTTGTCAGTCTCGGGTTCAACGGGACGGAAGTGGGACAGCTCCGAGGCAGGGAGGGGTGTGTTGTCAAAACTGCAGAAGTGCAGGCCTGGGTCTGCCAGGCCAGAAGTGAGCAGCTGTGGGAAGGAAGCTGTCATTTCTTGCTGCCATTGGATCAAAATAGTTTCCTTCCCCACATCTTTACTTTCGTTCCTTATATACACGTTATCACTCTCCCTGATCTACCAAGCCACAGGCAGCAAAGCTAGCGCTTTGTGTACGCGATGTTACGAGTACGTGGTGACGACCTCTGGCGCAGGGCGTAAGGTAAAGTCATGTAGTAAGCACTCTAAGCTAGCGTATGGCCTGGAAATATTGGAGGGGAGGAACATGCCAAAACATGCAGCACCAGAGAACCAGTGTTCTTTGAACTGGCACATGGTACTTCAGACTTTAAGCAGCTTCTGATCCTTGCTAAATGAAAACTACCTGGAGATCTGGTGTCTGTGTGCACTATTGGCCTCAGAATCATTATTGCCACTGTGCTGCCCTGAAAAACTTTTTTGCTATTTGTGCACTTGGCTGCAATGTGGTCGAGTCGTATTTCAAAGCCAAATTTCAAGCCATAGCCAAAGGGGTGTTGCACCAATTATGCTAAAAAGCAAATACAAACCGACTTTGCTTGAGACTGTGGCAATCCCTTTTTCTTTGCCCCTTCTTCTTTGCCCCTCCCTCCCCGTCTCTCTTTTCTTTTCTTTCTTTTTATCTTTCTCCCCCCTCCTTTTTTTTCTTCTCCCCCTCCTTTTTTTTCTTCTCCCCCCTCCTTTTTTTTCTTCTCCCCCCTCCTTTTTTTCTCTCTTATTTTTAAAATTGGTGTTTGTGAAGAATGCTCCAAAATGTACTTGTTTTAGTGAGCAAAGCCCAAACTGCCAATCTTTCAGGGAGTCAGTTTTACACGTTCCTCGACTCTTTTGCCCTTCTTGCTCCTGTGGTTGGCTAGATTCCCTGAACTGAAGATGCTAGTAGGTTTTTTGTTATGTTGAGGATTAATTACTTAATTTTTGTTTGTAACAAGTGTGCAATGAAGTTCCGTGTGTCCTAGCATAATATTTCTACATAGAAATGATATACAAAATGGTAGCAATGAGTACAACATGCAGCATTATCTTCCACATGTCCCTTTGACTGCCAAAGTAATAAAGCTGGAAAAATCTGTCAGGTGTGGCTGTAGGCTTCATGACTGATCTGATCTTAGCTTGGTCCATTAGAAACAGAGAAATAAAACATAGTGCTAATGTGCACAGGGACCAGTATATTGCGTGCTGCAGCTGTACTGGTCTCCATTTCAGTGATATTAGTCTTGTTTGCACCAACATTGTTCTTGCTTCAAAAATCCCCAAATAAAGTTGGGGAAAGAATGAAAACAAAACCCCAGAAGTTTCTCCCCATGCTTTTGCCCTTGTTGTACAATCCCCTTCATTCTCATCTCTTACTGAACAAACAGACTGTTACATGTTTCCCAGAGGCTAACAAATGTGACTTTTGAGAGAGTGGTGGAGAAGTGGGATTTGAAGTGTGGATCCCCTGCTGGAAACTTTGCCACCAGCTTCTGGGAGCCTTGATCTCAAGGGCTTCCCCCTGGGTCTCTACTCCCCTAGCAAACATGCGGAGGGGTGAGGCAGCTCTCCAGTGCCAATAACACACTGCAGGAACTAAAGCCACCTCTGTCAAATTAACCTGGGATAAAAATAGCTAGTGCAATCTGAATATACATGTGAGCTCACCGCTTAGCCCTGTGCGAAGGACATCCTTTCTAACGGGCAGTTTCACCAGTCTTCATCTCCAAAAAGCAACCTGAATAATTTTAAATGGCTAGGTATTTCTGGGAACAGAGCAGGATGCGTAGCTTGGATCCTGTCATCCAGGCTGTATGCCACATGGTGTTGTAAAGACATATGGTTATTCATGGCTGGAGGTTTTGTGATATTCCAAAAGTGGAAATGGGGCCTAGTTGCTTCAGGGTTTTGATAAAAGAACGTGGAAAATGGCAAACCTTGTGTGAAAGGACAAATCAGCTTGGAAAGATTTTCCTACTGTACAGCCAGTTTAAAAAAAAAAAAAAAATCTGCTCAGGAATCGCGGGAAGATCTCTGTCTCTACCATGTAGCATGAATAGTTCCAGGATCCCAACCAGTTTTATTGTGTGGTTGAACTGAACAGCTGCCTTTCCCAGGGCTGCAGCAAACCATGTGTAGGAACCCAAATAGTACATGTTCCTATGCTATAAAGTTTCCAAAACAAAACCTGTGTCAGGCACTAATATATACAAGTGTGTATGAAGAGGCAACTCATTTCCTGCAAAACAATGGGCCAAATTCAGTATTTGGAGCTGGTCAATAGAAGCCGACTTTGCTTTGTGCTTACAACCAGCATAACTGAATCAGAATCTGGTCTCATGAACTAGTACTCACTCTCCCTCACTGGGTTGAACTGGTCTACTAACGATAGTCAGTAAACAATGCTTTGGAGGAAGGCATAAGGACTCTGCACTGTGCAGATACAGGATTTTGGCACCACAGAGGGTACTGGTATTGCTCAGAGAGCAGCTTAGGCACAGAAGCATGGGGATTGCTAATGTCTATATATGGAGGATCCTACCTGCTTGTTCGGTGTTTGTGGTGATCCACAGCCCAGACCAATGCACCTGGTGTTTGTTATTCTGCAAACTACTGGTGATGTCTGCAATTCTTCTCTCCAGTAGAAGAAAGTAAAATAAAAATATGAAGCATCTGCACAATGTTACTTTTTTCCCCATACTAAAGACTTTGAGGGCATATTTATTCTAAGCGGTTAAATCAAGTAGTAGGACACTGATAGATTTAGCTGTTATGGAACATGAAATTCCAAAAGCTGTCAGGAACATTGGCCAAGTAAAGCGACCTCACAGATAGTGGATTCATTTGGCAGCTGATTATAAAGCATCCAGAAATTACTTCAATATGCACCTCGTAGAATAATGCTCAATGGAGGGTGCATACAGAGGGCTGTGACACATGACGTTCTGCACCCAGACCGCTTTACACTGCTCAGGGGCTTGCCTGTACTTTGCTTTTCAGTCCTTGTCAGGATATCTGCTGCTATCTGCTCTTACCTACCGCCACCGTGACTGTAAATGGGAATCGCAAGCTTAGAAAATCCTCTTTACAGTTAGTGGCAAGACTGAGAAAAGTTGGCAGGTAGGAATTCAGATCAGCTTTACACATTTTAATACAAAGTTTTCCAGAATTTTTCAGTCAAGGACGTTGTATGTCTAATGTTGTTAAGGGAGTCATTATGCCCTGTTATCACATTCTCATTTCTACTGCAACCTCACTAACGTTCTGCATTGTTTCATTCACATAAAGCTGTCTGAATTCTATTATGTATTACATTACTGTTGTTGGAGATCTGGGGACTTCAAGTGTGTCATAACACAAGAACAATTTAGGACAGGTCAGACAAACTTCCTTGAAATTTTGTTTGAAAATGTTAATGGCTGTGGCTTGTGGATGCACAGCAGAGGCAGCTGTGAAAGCTAATACAAGGTTAACTTCTATCTTCAGGTCATTTGGTGAGCCTGCGTAGTCAAGACTGCATATGGCATCTAAATAACTAAAGTCTGTAGAGGAAGGGAAGGGTGTGTACTTTTAATAAATGCCACTGTTGTTATCCGTAACAAAGACATTCTTTAAATCTTTTTAATATATCCGTGCTTCAAAGAAAGTTTTAAAGATTGATAAGCTTTCTTATTATTTTTACACCATTCTGCTTAGTTGTATAAGAAACATGACTACTTTGCAGAGTATTCTGAGAGAAGTCTAAAGAGCCATGTTCCAAGATCTTCACTCTGTATCTTGTAATAACTAGGGTCTTTGCAAGAACCGAAGGTTTTTGCACGCACTAGTACAAATCATGGTAATGCTGTATCTGTATTGCAGTTCAGGTATAATGGTGGTGTATAAGGCACAAACTAAAAGAAAACAGTTTATTTTTGTAGGTTTTGTCTTCAAGTGATTTCAATATGTTTTTCTTTACTAGCCCTATCTCTGAAGAGAAGGCTCTGGGTACCTAGATTTTTCTAAAGAGTCAAGGAAAATTCTCAAGAGGAGAGAAAAGTCTTATGTTCCGCTTAGAATAAACAATCAGTATGTGATATGTCCAGCTGCATTTCTGGAACTGCTGTACAAGTGAAGGAAATAGCAATAAAATTGCTCATAGACTTCCCCCTCATTTGTTTTATTTTGTCTGGGGACAGAAGGAAGGAAAACCTGGCAGGAGGGCTATCAGATAATTCTGTCTGCTGCCTGGTAAGCAAAGAAGGGAGTGAAATGAAAAGCCATGGAATCCCCTTTGGGATGTTTTCATTATTCTGGATTCACTAGAGTAACAACTTGCGCAGACGGCAACAGTTGCTAGAAGGCAGGAAACACCATAAGTCTCAGTGATGTCATTGCTTACAGCTCCTCTGTAAGCAAAAGTATATGGGACAGCAGGAAGCATGAAAAGAAAATGTGAAGGGTGCTGGTAATAGAGAATAGAAGGAACATTTGTCTGCTTCTTAAAACAGGTAGATGTGCTTTGGAATCAGTCTCTTTAAGGATATCCCTCTAACCTGAGTACACTGAAATCTGCTGTCTACCTATGACTAGCAAATGTTTTAATAAAAGCGTTGTTCACTTTTAATTTTTTTACTTTAAACTTCTTTGCATTTGGGTTTTGGGGAAATTTCTCCCCCATACATGCTTTTTCAATAGAAATGAACTTAAATTCTACAAAGCTGGGTTTTTACAGAAAAAAACCAGATAACCGAAGGGAGTAAACTAGATTCTGGGCACAAAGACGTTTGGAATATTAGTTATTTTATATGTTCCCTGACAGTCTATTAATATTGGAAGAAAACAGAGATTAGGAATAACTGTGTGACAGAGAGAGCACAAATACAAGCTTGATGTTTAAATTGCAAAATTGAGAAATGAAAGTTGGATTAGAGGTGGCTCTTCTGTAGCCAACCTGTAAAACCTATAAATAAATAAATATTTATATTGCTGTGTTCTCCACCTGTAAAATGGGGATACTGGAGAATATTCCCCACTTCATAGCAGTGCTGCGGGGAAAAGCACACTGTAGCTTGTGAATGAATACTATAGCAAATGAATGCATATAAGCATCTTAATTTTTAACAGCTTCCTTAGGAGAAAACAATTTTATGCATATTTCACACATCTGGATTTGAGACAGCAGCAAATCAGAGGTTATGTAAGTATAAAATTATTGAATATTGCACTGTAGAAAGAATGTGTTTTGCTAGCTAGGATGACACAACGAAAAATACCTACGTTTTCTGCATTGTTGGACATCGTACTTACTGATGGGCAAACTTAGTACCTCCTGTTTTGAGGTAAAAACATCCAATATTTAGTGAGGCCAAACAGAATTTATAATAAAGGGAGACTTTGCATCTTGTATTTCTTACCATAAACTGAGATGTCAAAATCCTAGTATAACATTCCCAACTAACACAGGCAGCTCAAGAAGAGGGATCTTTCCTCTTTGACTGCCATTCTTTTACGCCTGGACAAATGGCAGGTATGCAACATGTAACTCCACATCATAGGACTTTCAGCTCAGTGTATACATGCCATGAGACTCCTGCTTAGTTACAGCAAATGTGCATTGTGCTGGTGAATAAAATGCCTGGTTCAGTAAACAAGATCTGCAGGAGTGAAATACAAACACCAGAGGTCATCAAAGAATAAGCCATTTAGTTTCAGTGTTGTTATTGCGTAAGTTTCCCCAGTCAAGAATTACAAAATGTTTTCCTCATCAGCTTTATTTCTTAATTCCTAATCTTGCAGGTGCTCTCATTCTATATCCTGTGCTATCCCACAACTCTGATTTCATATCACCTACCTGAGTTTTCCTTTTTTCTTTTGGACGACTTTTTCTCAGTCTCATTTGTAGTATTTACTGGTACCTCGTCATCTTCATTCATATCCACTGCCGCACTCACTAGATTTGGGCTGCTGCCTTCTGACTCCCCAGAACCCACGGCCAGTCCTGGGTTTAGTCGTCTTCTGGCCTCAGTTGCTGCAAAGTGCCAGTCAGAGTGTTGGAAAGAGGGGTGCTGCTCCACAAATGCCCGCTCCTCACATGGGAAGCTATGGGGAGAAGTCACCAGGCAGGAGGTTGAGAAATCGGAGTACGTAGCAAAATCTGATTTTTGATGGCAGGAGAATGGTGCTGGTGGGTAGTGGTTCAGCCCTGAAGCTGTGGTGACATCCGCGTGGGAGCTCCGCAGGCACCCCCAAAGTGGGGCAGGAGGTTGTGGACTGCGCATGCAGCTGCTGCTGCTGGGATCCATTTGCTTCCAATCCGGTCCACACTCCAGTGTTCGTAACTGGTTATAGCTCAGGCTTCAAAATCAGAAGAGAAGCAGATGGGAAATCTTCCAAATTTTATGGGACAGATTTCTTCCCTAAACAACAGTTTGTTCGTAGGTTTTATGCTGTTGCAGGTTTGTTGCTTTGGGAACTCTTCTAAACATCTTCATTGTCCCGACTGGAAAACAGTAACCAGATCTACGCAGTGATTGCCCTGAATTGCTTCCCAAGGCCTGAAGCTTGCTTCCTTGTGAAGTGCTGGACATGAGTGAAACACTTTTTAAATACTGTGCTGGGGAGAGAGTGACAAGTTTGTGAAGTGAAATGTGAGAGAGGGGAAGGAGGGGTTAACATACATACACTCAGGCCCTCCAACCAAAGCAAAGCAGGCAACTATTAATCATCCGAAACCTTATATGCACATCTAATGGGATTTGCAGATGGAGCCTTTTAAAGAAACAATGTCTGTATTTTTTTTTTAAAAGGGAAAGAGCAGCACACAAAAAAGGCTTTAATGTTTCCCTCTAACACTACGAAGTTATTTTTATTGCACTGTTAACAAAATTCCCCAAGTCTTGGATTTGGAAAAAGCCCTAACATAGAATTCAACAGATGCCAAATTTCAAGAACTAAAGTGGGAAATAAAAGTAAGAAAGGACCTCACTGATTATATATAATTTAAGACCCAATCCTAAGTTTAAAAGAAGTATTAAACCTGGCTTGTGCACACATACAAGGTTTTGAGTGATTTGTGTTCGTTTTGTTAGCTTTGTAACGTGTATTTGCTGAGAGTTGGAGTTTGCTGCCAGTGGCAGTTATTCTTTCTGTATTCTACTTTCCAGGGAATTTTCAATATGCCACTCCTTCCTGCAAGGAAATCTCCTGCGTTTATGCCAATGGAAGACATGTTTTTCGTCTTTTGTTGAAAGTTTTATAGTTTTTCCTAACAGAAAGCAGATTCTTAGACCCTAGAGCCATCGTAGTTGAAAAGACATTAACAGTGAATCTGTTCTCAATCCCTTTTTCACAGAAGTGTGGCAGCTGGGAATGCCCCAAACCCTGCTATGCTAGGGTTACTGCAACTTCTCTCAAGGTTGTTCTCCGTGTTTTTAATGACAATTTATGTGTGCACGTGTTCCATGTTTCCATAATCTTCTGGCAACCATTTCCAATACTTATTTTCCTCGGCCTTGCTATATGTTGTGAGCGCCTCTTTTCCTTCTCCCACCATTTCTGCTGGGTTTTGTGTCCTCTCATAGACAGAGATTTATCAGATGTACACGAAGCCATCATTTTTTCACAGGGGCTTAAGTGATATTTTTATTTGGCTTCTGTATAATTCAGAATTGTAACATTTCAAGGAATCGGGGGAGGGGGGGAGAAAAAGAAGAAAAAGGTGTACTTATCCTGATCTATTTGTTGGTTCTTAGAGCTTGGCCTTTTCCAAGAAATCAAGTGGGTTTAGTCCTGATCTTTCTGAACGAGAACATCAAATTCTGTTCTATTACATGAATCTTGACTTTCTTGCAAAATACTAAATATCTGATACCTAATTCATTCTCTAGGAAGAACTCTCTTAAATATTTAAATCTGTTGCTGTGTTGTATTAGAAAATAAAGATTAAAACATATTTCCTCCTCGCTGGCAGGAGGAAAACCCGCAGACTGCTCTTTTTCTGAAAGGCCAGGTTATAATGAGTTTTTGAATGCTGCAAATGTTCCAGGCACTGGCAGAATCTAAGTCAGAGTCCAGACCTTTTCGCCAATGCAAAGTATTTCATTTACATTTTCTGTGTGTGTCGTCATATATATAATACCCACTCACTTCAGTCATGCAGTTTATTAGGGGTCTGTATGAATTCAAGCCTAGGTCTGTTCTTCAGTCCTACTTTCAGTCTACAAAATGATCTAGCTAATTATGCAAACATTTATGTCCTTGCACATATACCTGGGGGGATAGAAGGGAAAGGAGGATGGTCCGTTAGTCCACTATTCACTTCAGCCAGGAGCAGCTTTAGGTTCCCATTCAGGAATGCCTATGAGGCCCAAGCAGAGGTCTGTCTGTAGGGCATGACTCAATTCCTGCCCATCACTTTGCATTCTGAGTTAAACTGCTTGGACCCTGTTTTCCCAATGGAGCTCTCACTGTTATTCTTCTAACTTCAGATGTGGGAAAAGGAGATGGCATCCCCTTCCCAAATGTGAGAACCCTCAGGTCTTGCATTGCTCCAGCACCCACTGCAGCTGTGCTGTCACTCGGAGGCTCAGCAGGGGCCTGTTTGACCTCTACGTCTTCCTGACACTTCATTCCTGAAAGAAGAAAGAACAACAATCCTCCCCTCTTGCTAAAACCCATTTGTTGGTTGAGGTAGCCACCTTTAACCTTCGTAAAGTCAACATCTCTTCAGTCAAGCACTGTGTTGGGTAGAAAAAAATGGCAGGGGTGGAGATCAGTTTTTGTAACAAATGCTCCCATAACAAGCTGAAGGCTGGAAAGCGGGGATTTATCTTTGAGCTTTTTATCAGTTCATTCTGTGACTCCCCCAGGAAAGCATTTCTCAGCCATCTTGCAGACTGAGAAGCCTCTGAGCTCTGGCTCACCCTGAGGCCTTGCACAGTGATTTGCGTAACTTCATGAAGGTGAAATGACAAAGGTTGTGCCTTGACTTCACCCCTTTTTTCTGGCAAAGCAATTTTCTTTCTCAATAAAGAAAGACCTGAACCATCTCATGCTACCTTAATGTAGCCCTCTTCTAAATCACCTTCATGCTTGTGTCATTTCTTGCAACACGGGAGCTCTCTGGGGCAGGAGCCCTTGTCTCACTCTGCTTTTGCTGCACCTGACCCAGTACAATCATGTCTAGTGCTTTTGCACCTGAAATCCAAAGCGATTTCTTAGGTTACAGATTTTACTCTGGTAGTAAGGCAAAGGAAGATTTAACTTCGCAAGAGGGACACTGGCTAGATGCTTATCTTGTCAGAAGTTTAAGAACAATGTACAGGCTTGTCATGAAGAAAAGTCTAGGCACCAAGGTCTACTCTTGAAATTTTATGAGCTACTAAATCGCAAGGTAATAACACCCTTCATTAAAAAATAGTGCTCTCCACACTTTTTTTAATAAATCCTAACTAATGCCATGCTATGACCTGCCATGTGTGCAACTGAAGTAACCGGGAAAGTTTTCCTCCATGCGAGTACTGGACCAAGACTGGGGAATTCCTCATACATGGAATAACCCTTGTTATTAACTCCATTGTGCATTTTAGCAGTGATGAAAGAAAGCTGGAGAGCAACCAATAGCCAATACTAAGGAAGCTGCTGCTTAGTTGCAGAAGTTAAAGATGGAAAACGTTTATTCGGTTACTTAGTCTCCCTACAGGTAGCTGTTTTATTGTTCTCTACTAGACATTTCCATAGAATCATAGAATGGTTTGGCTTGGAAGGGACCTTAAAGATCATCTAGTTCCACCCCATCCAACCTGGCCTTGGAGACTTCCAGGGAGGGGGCATCCACAACTTCTCTGGGCAACCTGTTCCAGTGTCATTTTCTAGGATATTGCCCAGACCTGAGTAACTGTCATAGTTTCAGTCTTCCACTTTCCCTTTGGGGAAGACAGTTATTCACTCTTCCCCAGTGTCTAGACTCAGTTCTCACTTTTACTGACTCCATTTCATTATTCTGAGTAACAACGTGTTGGCACTGCACAGGTGCAGAGCAATTATTCAAACGAGTTTTAAAATTTTGTGTTATCTATGATAGGCTGTCCTAAACACAAGCAAGATGTATTTCAGACTTTCAATCTTTCCTCTAAGTCAATCACTACAGCCTCTTAATCATGTTTCTGGTGCTTTGAATTTTCTCGAAGTTGCAGGCTAGGAATGAACATTCACTAGCACCAAGCTGAGATTGTTCGTACAGTTTCTGTCCGTGAAAGAGGGAGAGTAATTTCTGAAGGAAACTGCAGCACTGCAGTATCACAAAGCTCAGTTTCCAATGGATTATGTGTGAGATGCTGTGCCCCCCATGCCTAGAACCTCCCTTGCAAATGCCCCCAAATGTTGCATATCTGCTGAATAGCAGCATTTCCCTAAAGAATGTGATGTTAGCCTACATACCATTGCAGCAAGACATTCAGGAACAGAGATGAAAAAAATTACACTGCTGCCTGAAGCTGCTGAATCAGCAAAGACCCAGTAATAAGTGCACAGGTACGGATACAAGATTACACTCACTGGCACGGCTTTTTCTTTCTTGTCTGCTACTCTTACTGAGATTCAGTGTCTGACTTGCTCTGCAGATGGGGAGCTGGCATCACTACCACAAGAGTTTCTAATTTAATGATAGTGTTTCCCTTAGTACTAAGTCAATATTTCCGGTATTAATTAAATTTGATAGCTTCACGTTAGTGAAAAAAAAAATCTGCTTCAGGTACAGGAAACATCAAAATGTGTTCAGAGACACTTACATGGTAATTTATCTTAGGACAGAGAGCAGTAGAAGCAAAAAGCATAGGAAAGAGGTGGCCAGCTGTAAGTTTGCAGAAATATTAAAATGAAAAAACACTAGCTGGAAACTGCTTAATCATGTTGCACAATGCACTATCTGTCAGTTTTAATGCTTTTTGTTTGAGAGATCACTTTTCTGTTTTGGTTTTTAGCCATTTTTATTACTATGTTTACTACCACAAGGGGTTTGGTTTTTAGAACTGAAAGGTGTGATAGGAGTTACGTGCAAACGAGGGCAAACCTGGGTTAGCTGGGTTCAGTGGGTTCGCTTGCAGGTAAAACTCAGTTGCATCTGCAATAATTATATTGAACAAATGAGCTCTATCTTTGTCTTACCATTTCTCAATTTGTTTTTCCCTGGTAATTCTCTGGTACCAGGGTAAAAACAGTATCCCAGCTTTTCTCACTGAAGTAGTTGCTGCCTCATCTGGCTGTGCAAGTAGAAAAGAAATCCAGTGATCAAAATACTGAAGTCTGCAGAAGACAAGTAAGCAACTAGCAATATTATTTGAGCTCTGGAGAAAGAACCCCTGGCAGACAGACATTGACAACATCTTGTTCCTAAAACAATTGAGATGAAACCCTCAAAAAAATTGGTGGTGCTGCTGTCATTGAAACTGGGAATTTTGATGCAGTAAATTCTAGGATGGGTAGACGTGTGCATGTTTTTCTTGTACCTGATTTGTACCTTGGATCTGTTCACACCTAATTGGGGGTTTCTTGTGCAATTTGTTTAAAACATTGTCTTTTGGCTTCTCTCTACTATTAAGGAATGAATATGAAAGAAAATAGGTAAATATATATCCGTGTCTTGAGGCTTAGCAATTACAGGAAGCAAAGTATGTTCAGTCGTTTCAGCAGCTGTGTGCTAAGCTGTGGTAAGGGAGCAAAGATCTCTGCTTGCGAGTCTAGACACCAGCTTCTGTATTCCTTCCTTCTCTCTCTCTCTCTCTCTCTCCTCTTTCAGTTTTTTTTCTGTATTTGAGGCCCAGTGCCAGGTAAAGATGAGGAATATACTTTCCTTGAAATGTCATAAAAGCAAGTAGCGTCTCAGCTACAACATTAATCCTTAAGACAGGAAAGACCATTTGCCAAAAACTCTGATAAATCATCTTTTTTAACATCAGTCCTGTCTTTACATTGTGCATGCCGTTGTGGCTATTCCATGAAGAGCTGAATGTCCTGAATAAGGTCCAAGGCACTTATTTTTTAGGATCAGCAAAGGAACAGCTGAAGAGTTTGATGGGCAAATATTTTGAAAAACACAAAATTAGCTCAGCTCTTGGGAGACTGCAAAACTCATCTGTTGTTTTCATCAGACCACACGAAAGAAACAGGAACCATGGCATCCCCCCGGAACAGACAGGAACAGAACAGTCAACCTTTTCAAACCGTTTTTTGCGGGTATAGATTAACAAATCTACACTTACACTTCAGTGCATCGTTCGTGCATTTTGAGGTGGGACAGAGTGCTACATTTTAATTTTGAGTTTTTGTCATAATAAGAATCCCATATGTTTTTGAGATCCTAATAAATAAATTTATAGGATTATCTGCCAACTGATAAGCTTATAAATTTCTGCAGTGCTAAGACTTCTGCACTACTTTTCTCGAGACCATCCTTCACTGCTGCTTTTGTCATTGTGCTGTATGATCTCTTTCACTGGAGCTAGCTGAACTGAATGCAATTAAATGAAATTTCTGGGAAAGATTTTTGGAAGAGCCAGAATTCATTCCTATGCTGATTGACTGTTATGGACAATTAAATTATTTATTTTTTCAAATTTGCCTAAATTAAAAAAGTATTCTTTAAGTTCTTATTATTTGGAGTATAGTCACAGGACATTAGCAATTTTGAAGAGATCAGCATAAATTCTGGTATTAAAGATGTCCTATAGAATCCTATATAGTAATTAAAATTCAGTTACCATTTGTCATTTCGTTAGGGAAGTCTGCTGAAACCATACAACACGTTACAGCTATTCTATTGCACGTACCCCTTAGAGCTAGAGCAACGAGGACCTACTGCTGTTCAGGCGCACTTCTCGCCGTAGTTTCTGCTGCGAAGGAATTGTTAGTGGTGGAGCATCTCCCTCCATTGGTTGGTGGCCTTTCGAAAGGCTACTGCGGCTTCCATTTAATTGCGCACCGGTTCCGCTGGTTTTGAAACACTGTAGGTTATGTAGCCCGTGAAAGCAACTTTACACCGATCAGCCTCCAGCACGTGCACTGGAACTAAAGGCCTTGCTGGACGCAGGCCGTTCTGCTTGCGAGAGCGGAGGTGATGTGCTGGCCTTCCTCTTGGTATTTTTTCTGTAGCCGAAGCCTTGAACCGTACTTTCCCTGCTCCGCTGTCTGATAATCTATCCTCCAAGAGGTTCTTTCCAAGTAAGTGATTTCTAAAGGAAATTCAGAGGAAGTTCCTCTGGTATATGTAACGAAAAGGCTGTTTTGTTTTTCTTATTTTTAGAGTATCACGTAGAAAATTAAGAGATATTGTGGGGCCCTTCTACAGCCTGTCGTCTTACGTGGGAAAAGTATGTTTTGAAAGAGACTAAGACTGAGAAAAAAGGATTTTTAATGATTGTTTTGATAAGTCATTTTGAATTATCTGTTTTCCAGTAGTATTTGCAAGGCACCATCCCATCAATATAAGCGGAAACAAAATGCAATGATTATCCATACACCTGGAGACTGGGTGTAGTCTAAACCCTCCCACGTCCACTGCTCAATAACTAATTAGAAGTGTATAAAACCACAAAGTCCTCATATCAGCTGCTAGATTTTTTGTTTCTATAGAAAAAATGTGGTTCATGAATTGGCACTTAAGACCTGTATTTTCATCTTAATTTGGCCACTGATCTGCTGTGTTACTTTACGTAAACCATCTTTATGGTACTTCTGTTTTCTGTATCCTCATTTCTCCTTTTTTGGTGTATTTATACACACAATGTAAATGGATGCTTTATTATGCATTTGTCTAATGTGACACCAAGACCTTATTAAATGCCAAAAGTAAGAACAAAGGATGCTGATGTAAAGTTAGGAAATATAGTCAGTACAAAGGAAGACTTAATAACCAGTTGGATCTATGATCAATCCTGTGTTACAATCCATTTTTGCAACTGGCAATTCCTGTGCTCTGGAAAGCCCAATTTTAGCTATCCTCTACGTCAAACCGTGTGCATGCCTTCAGCAAGTGGCGGATGCTTGCCTGATAGCCTGAGAAAACTTAGCCATTCTGATCTTTGACTAATTTTATTTCTTTTGATGAATTATTTCTTTATCGTAAGAATTACAGTCACACAAATCAGATAACAATTTATAGATCAGGCAAATTAATTCACCAAACAAGAATTTGTATTATAAACTTGGAGCTTACCAGCTGGAAACAATAAATGGGATGGAGCAGGGGGAGAGGACCTGGGTATATAAGCTAATTCTAAGACAATTGTGAGCTGTCCAGAATACGGTTATGAAAAATTGTATACATTCCAGAATTGCAGAGTTAATCAGGCTGTACCTATAAATACTTTTCAAAAGCCTAAATACTTAAGTGACTCAAGCAACTTGAGGAGGAATTGAGGATTTAGGCCTTATTTTCTCTATCAAATTACACAGAACTGTCCTAAACACTTTTTTTTTTTTAAACAAATGAAATAGTCAAAAGACAAGAGTGCTTTAAACCTGACATCAGAAAACTGTTCATGCCGCGCAGGATATGGATCATTGTATACAGAAAGGGTAACTGAGTGCAGTATGCTTATGTTACATGATGCACCATCATGTATGTATGTACGAGGTCAATTTTCCATAAAACCTTTTTCCTTCCTGCCTTGTTGCATAAGCACACTGCTGACAAGCACAGTCTGCCTTGGAAAATAATTTACAAAGATGAATTTAACATGTTGCTTTTGCATAAAATGTCAGAATTTTTCTAAAGCTACTTCATTTTCACACCACAAGGTGGAGATGTCTGCCTGCAATTCTTGGTAAAATAATTCTAATTTCTAACTGTAAAGTTGTCGTGAAGGTTTAAATAAAATGCTGCCCCCGCCCCCTTAAAAATAAATAAATGAAATAAAATAGAGTAAAAGTGTGTAGATGCTTTATCAAGAAGCCCCATTATTCTTTTGTTTTGCACTTTAAAAAAAATCACTGAATTGTAACAACTCTCCACTGCTGGGTGGATGTGAGCATTTCCATGTAATTTTGCAGTGTCTGTTCCATAGACCCACTGGCAAGATTTGCTTGCGCAACCCCCAAGCTTCAGTTGTGAGCCAGGGAGCATGCTTTCAAGCACAGTGGCAAGGAAAAAGAGTGAGGAACTCCTTTGCATGAAAGCAGTCCACACCTAAGTGCATGAAATGGTTAATAAATTCCCAACTGGACCAATTCTTTTAGGAAAGGCCAATGCCTTAGTGTTCAGTTAGCAAAATCAAACAAGTTCAGACACCCTGCGCTACAGCTAATGGCAAAGGGTGAGGGAAATCACAGCTTCAGATAGGACAATTATTCTGGGTTACTCAAAAAAAAAGTGAAGACTTGTTTTTGCAACAGGAAAACAAGGGCAAGCTCAGGAGCTGCTGCACTTTCAGGCTCCGTGAGTCCTGTGTGGCCACTGGGTCAGGGAGTAAGGCTCTCCACAGATTTGCTGAATTCATGCTCCCTTCTCCCTGGTTACAACCTTTGCCTTGTGGCTGTATCTTCATTTGGTTTTATTTTACATTTATAACTTACGCAGTCCGGGCCTCTTCAGCAAATTATAAGTGTGTTTGCCAGATTGTTGTCTGGAAGTAAGGGAAGAAGCTATTTTTTTCTTGTCTTTGGACTGTTACTATTGTGGGAGAAATGTGTCTGAGGAACAAAATCGTTTGCTAGAAGGTGACCACGACAGTCACTTCTGTGGTTTGTTGCTTGAAGACAGTGAGGCACCATGGTTCCTTGCTGTGACTCAGGATGTAACAGTTATGGTTTATGGAGAAAAAATTTGATTTTCACATTTTCTTGAGTACTATGTGTCTTGCTCTTTTTAGTTCCACGCCTGAAAAAAAATATGTAAAATGCTTCTAGTGGATGCCTTATTTTTTCAAGTGTCAAGCACCTGGCTCCCCCAAAAACTGTGTAAATATTAAGATCAGGGAAACTGAGGTGCGATTTTTTAACACACACACTGACCGCTTACATGCAGAGCCTGACGTGCCACAGAAGCAGAAGTGCATACGATCACGATGCTACAGGATAGTTTAGAACAAAGAACCTGTGTTATACCAGAGTAAGGCTACTAAGCAATTGCAGGAGATGGGCCAGAACAAGGAATGACCAATGGAGAGTGCATTGCAATCAGCCACTAAGGGAATGATTCAATATTAAATTTGACAGAGAGAGGAGGATCCACCTCAGGCTGAATAAACATTTAGTTAAAGATAAATTATTGTTTTCCAGAATCATAATCTGTAGCCTCCATCTGGGAAGATGAAACCAGCCACACTCTGCGGTTTAAAGTTTCACTTCTGCCCTTGGCTACTACTTCAAATGTTCCCTCCTCTAACGAGGCAGGTGAGAGTCCATGTGCAGAACTGTGCTGTGAACAACCAACCCATTTTGTACAGGTCACCCAACAGCCACTGTGTAGTGTCAACCACTACCAGCTCAGGCTTGACACCTACAATCAATTCCATTAGTTAGCCAGGGTTCACGTCAAAAAAATGGCTATTGGCATTTGTGGCAGAATTCTTAGTAGCAGAGGTGTCTGTAAACTAGAAACCAAGCCTGAGGTACTGAGGCACGTTAATGCACAGAACCCTTTTCCTCCCTCCAGGAGAGAGAGCCAGCAATGCTAAGAAGCATACACCTAAGGAAGTAAACTTGGGACTTCTACAGAAGGGTAAACACCCTTCTTTAAGTAAAAATATTTAAATAAGCAATAAAAGCAAAAACTTTGAAAAGCTTGGAGTGGAACTGGGTTGATTTTTATTCCTTCAGAATTTGCCACAGATAAATTGCATTAGATGTCGCCAAAATGCTTTAAGTTTAATATCGTATATAAAGGACCATCTAATAGATGTATCTATATCAGAAGTATAAAGCTCTTGGGAGACTTTGATCAGTCCTAATGCTGCAAAACATCAAAATGAGACATTATGGACACTCTCCTCCTGTTGGCAGTGATTTCTGTAAGCAAACAACAAGAAAATGCAGTTAATATGTTCCAAAAGAGAAAATGAGCTTTTTCTGTAGGGGATTGGGCTGCTTAATTAGTTATTTTACAGTTGCTGCTATCAGTCCTCTTTGGGCAAAAGGACAGATTGATTCAAGGCTGGCTATAAAAATGAAGAAAAATGAGGCAACATTATCTATAGAGAGTGCTGTGAAGAGTTTGCTCATGTAGGAAATTCTCGCTTTTCCTGAAGACATTTTCACATGAAAGTCCCCAGACATTAGAGAACATGTATTTTCTATGGTTTAAAGCTATCTTTGATTCTTAGGAACTTCATAAGAGAAGGACAAGTAAATGCAATTTTGGGTAATGAAAAGAAGATGCAAGAAATCAAAGTGCAGCCGTCTCCTATAGTATCAGGAACAGTTTGATAAAGGCTTAATCTAAATCAGAGCTTTGAATAAACACCCAGTAAGGTATGTGAGCTTTCCAGGATGATAATGTTTGTTTTCCCAGAACTGTTGTGCCCCTTCATAGGCAGTTGGAGGAATGTGGTGAACGGCACAAATGTCTTTGAGGATGCTCCAATGTGTACGTGGGGAACATCAGCAGTAGGTGCTAAGGGAGGCTAGTGTAACAAGAAGGGTAGCATTTCTGGAAGGGTAGGGACTGGATCTTTGTGCGGTCTTTCCCATTAGCTGCAGCAAGAAGGGCTCTCTGCACCCACATTTGTCTTTGAGGAAACCACTATCTTTTCCAGGTTGTGTGTGGTTGGTTTTTGTTTGGTTTGGTTGGGGTTTTTTTGGTTTTTTTTTGGGGGGGGGGGTTGTTGGTTTTGGTTTTTTTTTTGTTTTTTTTTTGTTTTGTTTTTTTTTACTTACAGAAAATTTACTGACATCATGCAGAGTTCGCACTGTACTGACACTTTCCTCACTCTTGCCCTGCGACCCCCTCCCCGGGAGCAGGGATTCCCAGTCCGCAGGCTCCCTCCTAATCGCCGAGGCAGTTTTCTCTGCTGGAATAGCCTCAGCGGTTGCCATGACAGTGACTAGCAGGATCGCAGTCCAAAGGTGAGGAAGGAGCCTGTAGGTTGAAGGAGGCCTCATGTAGGGTTTGATTGATAGAAAAAGCGATTTTTTAGCTTGGTAAGAAAGAGTGTGAGCAGCTCCTCCAGCCGCCCCTCGCTGGGTTCCCAGGGCCCTAAGCCCTCTCGCAAATAAGGAGGTATTTGCCCAGAAGCTATGCGAATAGAAGCTTGTCTAAAAAAACCTGAGGAATTCTTCCATTTCTCTCTGAAGGATTCCAAATTGCAAAAAAGAGCTAAAAATGGGGCAACAAGGAGTTCCCGATCCATCTGCTCCAAAGTACGTTTTATACTGTGACTAGCTGCAGCTAGGAGTATATACTGCTACTGGCAGGTTTAAACACCCTGATGCAAGTTTTTTCCTGTATCTACCATATATTTGGACATGCTTAGAAGTCCGAGAACTCTCTTACTTTTGTAAAGAGTAGCATGTTAATATATTAAAGATTCTAGACTATACTAAGGACAAACTTTTTGGATAGGATTTGCAGAGGATATTTGTCTTTGGGCCAGTCTTGCAGTTATTGTTACCCTTATTCATTTAAAAGAGCTATGAGACTTCAGGTTGATGCCGCAAAGTGCTGTTTGTTCTGATTCCCACAGTTGCTTCTTACCTGTAGGCTTTTTAGGTGACTCATAAGATACAAAGCTACTGCTACTATACCTGCTGTAATTAACAAACATTCTCTTCCCTGTTGGTAGTCAAAAGACAACAGCAGAATGGTAAGGTTCGTTGGAATGAAAAATCTTTGACTCAATTTTCATGACTATAATGGTCTAATTCTCAAATCGGCTGAACACATGTATCAGTCAGAAGTCAGACTGTGTTTATAGGCCTAACATAATATTCCCATTACCAACTAGTGGAGTTCCTAGAGAGAAAAAAGAAGGGAAAATGACAGCAGAAATACCTTCATAATGCTTGCTTTATGCTTGCTAGTGTTGTTTCAGACCTGCAAGAATATCTCAGGTATTTAGGTCAGTAAACTGTGGGGAAGAAGTGTGGAAAATATACTTGTGTTATGCCTGTGATTAGATAAATATTGGATATACAGCTGGAGTCAAGTTATCAGTGTATCGTAATGATAGTTCCTTTTTTTACTTGGTGTCAATCAGAAATAATGGTTTCTACCCATGAATGACCCAAATAATTCGATTATGACATTTTTAACTTAGGAAGGAGTGTGGTTTCATTAGAAAAGGTAAGGAACAGGGACCTGAAAGTCAAAAGTGTATTTCCACATGGTGATTGAGTTACCATATAGCTGTAGGCAATTCATTTAGGACCATTCTTCTGGATTTTCAAAAGAGCTCAACACTCAACATAGAGCTATAGGTTGCTTTATCAAGTCCTGTCTTTTGCCAGGGGTCTATGCCACTGGAAGCTAATAGCAGTAGAAGACTTGGAAGACCTAGATGTCCACACTCTTCAGTTCTGTGCTAGACTGTTAGCCTAATGCAAGTAGGAAATGGCCAAAATTAAACACAAACTGACATTAAATTCACACTTTCAAATGGTTTCCATTTGAAAATAATGTAGGCTAGGTCCAGTTAACAGTTACCACTTATTTGTTATGAACAAGAAGAATTCTAATTAGGCTCATTTGAGCCTCAGGTACCCCCTCAGATTGGATTGGCAATTAAGGTACTGCTTGTACTAGTAATTATGGTTTACCATGAAATTACCTTCCCTTCTCCCCTCTCCCCCCAAAAAACCATCGAATTAGCCATGAGTGGAATTATATTTATCACAGGACCCTGTGCAGCAGAGACTTTGCAAATAAATACAATTAGAAAACCACTTGGAGTGCTGTGCCAGCACAGTAATTAGGGTTTGAAGACAGGAATTTTTGCTGAAGCCAAATTGGCTGGGTTGTCATGCAAGAGGAGCCGCAAGTATCTTCAGCAAGCACCCATGAGGGTGCAGATCCAGTCACTAGCTCTCCTGGTCCCCTCCCAGGAGCAGACCCAGAAGAAGGAACTATGCAGAGAATAGAGTCTTCTCCCAGTATAATCCTGTAGTAAGGAGCAGACTTTGTGAATTCACCAGTTTAGTGTTTTCTGAGATGTTATAGTGACCCCAGTGGATAACAGGCAGATGACCAACAGTCAGACCAATACAAGGCTGATGCAGTGTATTTCAGCAGACAAAACTGTAAACAAAAGGACAGCAAACATAAACTAAACCTGATTTTTTTTCCTTGCCCAGAGAATTAAAAACAAACTTCTTGTCCTAATATTCAAATTCTAGTCCCTGTAGTTGCAGTCTGTTATTTCAGTGATAATTTCCAAGTGTCAGGCTGTTGTACTGGCTAATGAATAAATCAGCTTCTGACCTTTTCTCTCCCCTTTCCTCTTAGAGTTGCATAAATGCAATTGTCTCTGGTCTAATAGCCAAATTGTAGAATGCTGTACCACAGAGCTTTTGACTTTTGTTGATGGAATAACTATCCCACTTCATTATCACTTTTACTGCCTTGGAGGCTGTCTGGTATAGTTGTTTTTGTGTATCGTCAGTAGGGGATCATGGGCTAAATATTGTCGTGTATAAATTTTAACAGTCACTTTCCTTTTTTTTTTTTTTTTTTTTTTACTTTTGAGGAAGTAGCTTTGCCTCATCCAATGCGCAGAAATGCTGAATGTTTTATTTTTCAACTGATTTAGCCATCCAAATATGCATAAATGTATTGAATTTCCTTTAGAACACTAAGAATAGTTCCTAGCTTAGATTCAAAATGTTAAATTGCTTTTAAGCAAACAAAGAAAAAAATCTTTGGTTTATAAATTCTCACATCTTGATTATCTTTAGATCAGTGTTTGTAAGACTAAGAATTACCTCTCCCCAGAGACCATCTTCTCACCAAAGGAGTCAGTCCTAGGCCTTCAGATACCTGGGAGGTTGGGGTTTTTCATAAATGATGATGGATAATGGTATCTTTTCCAGTCTCCTAGGTTTCCAACACAGTTAGTGCTAAACAGGGTCCTTCTCTTACAGATTTTGCTCAGACTCCCTGATTATTTCTACTTAGGCAGTTAGCACATCTAAGAACTTCAGCTCAGTTTGGAAGCCAGGTAATTCTGGATTTGGCCAAAGCAGATTTATACAAGATATTATGGCTCACACAACTGAAGTTCGATATCGAGGAATGTTTGAAAAAGTACTCTTCCAGAAATTGTCCCTCCTACAATACAACCCACCAGCACAAGAAAATCCCTCTCTTCCTCCATGTCGTCTGCCATAGACTGGTGCCCGGGAACCTCCTCCAATGAACTTATGCCAGCAAAGTGTTCTTCCCTGGAAGACAGTTGTTCCAGTGGTTTTGTAGAGTAAGTATCTAAAACAAAATATAAAAGATACAATAAACTAAAAAAATAGAGTCTTACAGTAGAAATATTCACATGTTCTTACCTGTATACACTGCTGCTACTCCCATCTCTGCATACCTTAAATTTCATCCAAAGGGAATAATTTTCCTTCTCTAGAAAGTAGAGACAAACTGAAAATTAACTTTTGGTACATCTGTCATATATTCACCATTAGGGGAGGACTTGTTAAATATTTTTTTAGCTACTGTTCGCAGAACAAAGAATCAGAGCTGGCAAAATGAATGATATTACAGGTATTCTTCTCTGGTTACTGTCATGATTTTTTATCATCTGCCAGGGATTCATCAGAAAGGACTCTGATATTGCAGTAAAATGTTTTTTTCTCACAGTAATGTTTGGTCTTTTCACATCTTGAGCACATATTCACAAATTTAACTAAGGAGTCTGAAGACTCTGCACACAAACTTGGTCTTCATGTTCCTAAAAATGGTTAGTTTTGAGAACAAATAATAGTTTTGGAAAAAAAAACAAAACCAAATTTTCTCTTTGCTAACTCTAAAATGAACACCAGAAAGATAGAATGGAGGCAACTAAAGGTTTGCCTGCCTTCCTTATGTCTGCAGTAGAGTCACTGTGTGTCAGGGGAAAAAAGGGAGAGTGTTGTACGGGTTTTGTTTTTTCTGCTGACAAAACATTCGTATGAGAGCAAAATTTACTGACATGTTTTGGAAAAATAAATCTGCTGCTTTTAAAATGGAGGGTGGGGTTGTTCTCTATAAATTAATGTGGGGTTTTTTTCCTTTTTTTTTTTCCCCATAGCATACCATCTCCTAAATTCCAGTCCTGAGCTTAAGGCAACTCTTTCTTTTCATCTCGCTTAGATGTGATTTCTGATCCTGCAAGGACTTAATAATATAGTGAGGAATGCAATTAAAGGATAAACTGTAGAATCTAGCGCATTCTGAATGGCTTCATTAATAAATAAATTACAATTATTAACAAAGATGCTTGCCATTAAAGAGGAAAAGACTAAGGAAAACAATAAATTAACTTCCTTAGATTTACAGAATGTATAATTCAAAATATATTGACAGGAGCAAGCTGTCAGAATAATAATTTTTCTCCCTGTCTGCAAAATATGACATGATACTTCTTCCCATTTCAGTAAGAGCAATCTAGGATGTAGACAGCACAGAATAGAACATTTGTATCATAGTAATTCAAACTACCTGTTTAAGTTAGAGAAATGAAAAAAAAATAGACTCCAGCCCACACATTGTGGCCTGGCACAGAGTAGCATCCAAAGATGAATGCAGCTGATGAGATTAATTTGTCGGGCCCTTACTTATCACCTACAGACTGAGGCTTCATATATTATGAGATCATTTCCTGATGCATGCACGACATGCTATTTCAGCTTGGCTCCATCCACACAGGGCAATTTACTGTGGCCAGAAGGGGCCAGAGTTACCACCGTATCACCTTATGAAAATGGCCTCATAGTTAGTTCAGCCATTAGACCCCCGAGTATTAGGTCTACCATGGGCTTCTGCTAAGGATGGCATGTGAAAGGTCTCTTTCTTGTTCGTCTGTCTTTTGCCTGTCACTTTTTGTCCCTCTGACATTTAAAATATGGGAAATTCACAAGCTCTGGTGCAGGATTTTCTTGTTTGCACTTGTCTGTATGCCGGGGTCTGTTTGATCATATTCTCTTCACGAAATCTTAGTGTAACGTATAGTTTGTCTGTAAGAAACAGATATTATCCAGAGCTATACAAACTCCTAGGCGGGTAGGGTCACCCCTCACATGAAAGCAGTGCAAGGAACTAGAGAGCTAGGACACTCAGTATGGCCAAACTGCCATATCCCACAATTTGCTTAATTGCTTTCCTGATGAAAGTGAAACTGTGGCCTGAATCATGCTACTGGTTTTAACAAGTACTTTAGTAAGTTGCAGCTTAGTATGATTATTTAAAGGTAGCCAGCACCCTCCTTCTGGATGGAAGGTTGTGGCAGTCCTTGCAGGAATCCAGCACTCCCTACTGGCCTTCAATAGCTAAGAACGATGCGGCTCCTTCAGAGTCAGTCAAACACACCCGCAAAACCAAGACAGAGATGTTCCATTGTTTGCCTTCACCAGGCACAGGAAGGTCTCTCTACATCCTCAAATTAACACGAAAATTTCTCACAATTCAGTTTATTGTACAGAGTAAACAGAGTTCACGTCATCGTTTTTTAACTTAGTAAGATTTGTGGGCCTTTTGTTTCTCTGTGTACAGCCCCTGGCATACTGTGCCCCTGAAGACAGAGCAGCACCTTTAATGAACAGTTTATTTTTATTTACCAAAAATGGATTTTGTTTGGAAGTGTGTTACTCACACTACTACTATAGCTATGTCTACCTTCTCATTTCAGTTGGCATTGATCTTTCCTGTAAAATGCTACCAAGAATCAAAGCATTCACAGAGAGGAATTTTTTCTGCTTGACTGTTAGAAATTAAATCTTGTCTAGTATCCAGAACCATTCTGAGTATTCTTAAGGCATGTGCAGAATGGTGATCTGATTTCAAAGAAAGAAAGATGAACAATTTACATATACTGAACTACTTAGTATTTAGCTATGTGATACGAAAATAGGATATTGCTCTAATGACATCTGAAGTCTGTGAAAAAGCTTAGATTGACATCATTATCTGACTGCAGTGTTTTGCCACTATCTGAAGGACCCGTTTCTATGCATGTCTTTGCTCCTGAAACATTCCTCCTTGATGTGCATTTGACATCTAGTAGTAAATGTCTTACAGCGAACTCAGTAATTGAACTCTCTACAACTGTATTAACTGAGGTTGGTTATCCACCAGGCTTGCATGTGCATGTGTTTTTCTTTTACATTATATAAACAGCTGCCCAGCCCTGAGAGCAAGATAAGATGCAATTCTTTGAACTGCAGGAAGGACAACACGAGTGACTGACAGCAGCAAACCCGTGAGACTGGTTGAGACAACTTTAATTTATTTGTACAGCATGCATATGAAGGGCCCTCACCTCCCGTTTTGGTAATGATAAATGACAAGATGTCAACAGTTATTAATTAAACTGCCTGCCATAGCAATGTACACGATGATAAGACCTAAGAAATGTGTAGCATTCCTTCTACCCCATCATGAGAATGAGGCCCCTCCACTGTTCTCTGGCACAGCAGAGATTAGACTAAAGCATCAATATTCCAGTACAAGCTGGGTACCTAGTAACTGCCTGAACACAGGGCCCTAAAAATTGAAATCCTCTCTCATGCAACGTGTAGTAATTAAACTTCAGCATTCTTTCTGCAGGAAATGTTTCTCCTGTGTTGTTCCCACAGATTGTGCTACAACAACAACTTTAGCCCCATGAACTATTAACCAATTATAAAAGGATTTTCTCAGCCTGCTTTAACTGAGGATCAAAGGCAAAAATGTTGTTTTTTCTTGCCAGATATTGTAATTTACGATACAAAATACCAAGCGTACACGGGACTCAAGGCTTTGGTCAGTCAAACAGAATGGACTCAGGGCAGGGGAGTAACTCACACCCCATTTCAGCTTTTCTGATTTGACTTGCCAATATTCCAGCTGCTTTTCTTCCTTATAAAAATCCATTGCCCCACAATTGCAAT
Organism: Sagittarius serpentarius; assembly: GCA_034782735.1. NCBI lineage: Eukaryota > Metazoa > Chordata > Aves > Accipitriformes > Sagittariidae > Sagittarius > Sagittarius serpentarius. The sequence continues at coordinate 45,832,518 of JAVKLA010000081.1, forward strand.
GCATTTATCCTATTCTACTTTCATTTATATCTTTCATATCTATATCCTTTATGTATGTGCTACTTTGAACTAATTATGTTTATGTACTGCTCAATTACTCAGAATTTAGTACATACCCAATTTCTCACCAGCTTACTTGCCTAATGAAGCCTTAGTATTCTATTTAGAGTCCCTTTTGAATTTTATGTTGCATAAGAATAGCCTGCTGAGCTAATTTGGTTAGCTAATACAGATTGTGATGATTTTTGTCTGCATTTGCTGCATAAAGCAGTAAATAAACTCTCAGTGCTGTAAATAATAGTTGTTATTATTATTTAAAATGGACCAGGAGACTCTCTTCAAGCTTTATGTTTCAGTGAGTTTAGAACACCATACAAAGCACTGGCAAAGAACTGAAGTGGTCTTAAAATAAAATTGGTGTTAACCATGTGAGTTAAGGGAAGTTCTTTGAAGTAGCATTGGAGGTCCTACAGGTCAGAGCTTTCCAGTTTTGTCCCAAAGAGGAGAAAAACAGACATGACACAAGCAATCTGCTCATTACACAGCCACTGTATCACAGAATTGTTGAGGTAGGAAGGGATCTCTTGAAACCATCTAGTCCAACCACCTTGCTCAGGCAGAGTCAGCTAGAGAAGGTTGCCCCAGGACTGTCATCAGGTTTTGAATATTTTTATGGATGGAGATTCTCATGAAGTTCAACAAGGCCAAGTGCAAGGTCCTGCACATGGGTTGGAGCAATACCAAGCAGAAAATACAGGCTGGGCAATGAGTGGGTTGAGAGCAGCCCTGCAGAGAAGGACACGGGCGTACTGGTGGATGAAAAACTGAGTACGAGTCAGCAAGGTGTGCTTGCAGCCCAGAAAGCCAACCGTATGCTAGACTGCATCAAAAGAAGCGTGACCTCTCTGGGTCGAGGGAGGTGATTCTCCCCCTCTACTCCGCTCCCGTGAGACCCCACCTGGAGTACTGCGTTCAGCTCTAGGGCCCCCAAGATAAGAAGGACATGGACCTGTTGGAGCGAGTCCAGAGAGGGGCCACGAAGATGATCAGAGGGCTGGAGCACCTCTCCTGTGAGGACAGTCTGAGAGAGTTGGGGTTGTTTAGCCTGGAGAAGAGAAGGCTCTAGGGAGACCTTAGAGCAGCCTTCCAGTACTTAATGGGGGCCTACAGGAAAGATGGAGAGGCACTTTTTACAAGGGCATGTAGTGACAGGACAAGGGGTAATGGCTTTAAATGGAAAGAGGGCAGATTCAGATTAGATATAAGGAAGAAATTCTTCACTGTGCGGGTGGTGAGGCGCTGGCTCAGGTTGCCCAGAGAGGCTGTGGCTGTCCCCTCCCTTGAAGTGTTCAAGGCTGGGTTGGATGGGGCTTTGAGCAACCTGCTCTTAGTGGAAGGTGTCCCTGCCCATGGCAGGGGGGTTGGAACGAGATGATCCTTAAGGCTCCTTCCAACCCAAACCATTCTATGATTCTACAACCTCTGGGTAATCTGTTCCAGTGTTTGACCACCCTCCCAGTATTACCGACTGTGGACCCAAAATGAAGGACAAGGAAAGCTTATAGTTATACTGTATCTGGTAATCAGGAGCCTGTTGCTCAAGACTGGATTATTTAAATTGTAAAGTAATGTGGCTTAGACATAGAATCAGCATCCAAGCTAGCTAGAGACACACAAGAGACACACGGGTTTGGACCCTTTCCCAGCACAGTGAAGAATGTTGGAGTGTCTGCCTATAAAATTGTCTTTACCCTCAAGAGCCAAAAGTGAAGCACTGGGATTCTTGGTGTCTGGGCTTGCTGGGTCATGGTAGTGGTGAAAAGGTGTCTAATAGCAGTTGACTTTAGGCTGTTCCTTTGTCAGGACTTGGGGGCTAGTGCTGAGGACACAGATGCCTAGCTTCTACCGTGTCAAGGCTGCGAGCAGTAGTGACAAGCCACTAGGCAGTTCCAGCAGAGCAAACGCTGCGACTTTTCACAACCCCTGGAAAATATTGTTCCTCAGAGGATTTGATCTGAGTTGCTCAACTTGGCTTCTGTAGTCAAAAAGAAATATTCTGAACTGGGAGTTAATACTTTTTAAATTATTACATGATGCACTGTAGGTCTTCTTCAAGCTACATGTTGAGTTCAAAATTAACATATGTGGCCTTTTCTTTACTTTTGAAGACCTGATACATAGCTTCAGGCCTCTCACTAGATCATTATTTTTATGGAGCATAAAATTTCCATCTTCCTGGGATACTATCTAAACTTATTGTTATGTTTGAAAGTGTGTTGTCAGCCATTTATTTGTTTGTAAGGCCTGAAGTTCCCCTGAATAGTAAGTTATGTAAGGAAAGCTCATTTTAAAATCTTGTGATTAGTCATTTTGATTATGCAAAGCGTAAAGAGTCAGAGTAAAGAATGTCAGAGATGATGAAAAATTAAAAGCATCAAGAGGCCTGCTTTGAAGGTTTGATAGAGGAGCTTTCTTTCCTGCATTTAGCCTCAAAAGGCTCTGAGAATAGCACAGGCCAGAAACGTTACTCACCATTACGCTCCTGCAGCTCCTAGCCAGGCGGCTCGCGCTGACAGCCACCTCAGGAATCTGGGGTGTGATACTGATCTTAGTGTCTGGAAATCCTGATCCGCTTTTGAAAGTGAATATCTAACAACTTCTTTTCTACTCTTCATGCACATTTCCATATAATAGAATTATGATATAGCACAGTATTTGCTACAGAGGCCTATTTGTAGCATTTGCAAATGTTAAAAGTTCACGTGCACGCACCTTTATGAGTACATATGCATACAAATGGAAAAGAGCCTGATAATCATGAAGTCAGTTTTTGCCTTAAGGAGAGGAACCTTATTGTGATGTCATTTTACCTTGGCAATATATAAACGGGAATCTAGTCCGTGATGCTTAACAGTGGATTTTAAGCAGTGATTTAGGCGTAGCACTCACATGCCAGGAGAGCAGGTGCTCGTGCCTAGGGACTGCCTTGTACATCCTGTTCCTGCAGCAATGCCTCCTGCAGTGTTGCAGCCTGGTAATGCACCTGTTTTGTCTTCCCTAGTTACGCAGCTTGTGCGTTCTGAAGTCAGGGAATATTTTTCCAAATTAACTTTAACAGATGGGTAGGCTTTTCCATAAACATATAGCACATATGAAATAAACGACATGTATCTGTGCGGTCTGAGGTAGCTGCCAGGAAACGCGGAAGGAGCCGTTTGTGTGGAACTCTTGGCAGCTACCATGAGGTTTGTGCCTGAGCGTTTTCAAAAAGCAGCAATGAGATAGCACATCAAGACATGCATTTCCAATAGGAAAAATACAATGGCTGACTAAGGAGGCTTGGAGTCAGTCACTGCATGAAAAATAAAATGAGATCTACAGTAGACAATGCAAAAAACCAGTATTGTGGCATAGAGAAAAGAGTGAGAAGAAAGTGGCAGCTAAATAATTGCTTCCCCCAGAGCAGCAGCATTTCCAAAGTCACTGTGGCACTTACACAAACAAAGAGGGTCTTTTAGAAATACATACACAGCTTAATAATTTTCACAGTTGTTGAAAACACTTTCCAGTATTCTTAAATGCAAAAAAAAAAAGGCACTATAAAAAAAGCAAACCTTCTCCTGTGTAATTAAATAGCAAGCAAAAAATTGTGTTCTCAGAAAAAAAAAGATTAGATGCTAACCACGTCATCTCTCCTTCCAGTGACAGTCTCCTGACTCAACTTACTCTACAATTAAATCTTGTAAAGCTCTCAAGTCGGTAGTAGCACAAAATAGCCTTTTAAGGGCACTAAGTGCCTTTCACAATGTGAGGCTTTATTTTGTCTTGGAAGTGCCAGAATGTTTAACCTGCTTTTCTTTTGTTATTTCATCCTAGTATTATTTTATATTTATACTGTACAGTCCTAACTGCCTTCACCGGGCTGGGATTTTTTAGTGCCATACATGAAGAGCTTGCAGCCTGAAAGTTTTTACAATGTACCTGCTGACTATATTTTACCATGTCTTGCATTTAGTATAATTAATCTACAGAGAAGGGACTGCTTTTAAATATCTGTTATGTGTAACAGGTGAGTGCTATGCCCTACGTAACTAGAACTACTTTAAATGTTCCAGCTGGTTTTAGTCCTTTCAAATTTATCTACCTGACTAGAGTTAAATTTAACTTTTAACAGCGGCTATATTGATGTTTGTGACAGTATGAAAAAGAATATGCAGCAACACTGTACGTATGGGTCTCTTTTTTTTTTTCTTTTTTTTTTTTTTGGCCTAAGGGTAAATCCCACTGCTGTATTATTTAGTATTTAAAATACATTTATTCAATGCACTCCTGTAAGGCAATAACAGATCGTTCAGCTTTTCAACCAAAGCATGACCAGGTGCGTTTTCTACTTTTCTGTAAAACAGTCAAATTAATCAGGCCAGCATGTTCAAATTGTTTTTTTCTTTTTTTCCCTTTTTTCCTCAGTTTGAAAGCATAGATCCATTTTATGGTTGCTGATACACCTTTTAATATCCTCACTTTCTCTATGATTCTTAATTGTGGGCAAGAGGGCATGCTATAATTTTCCTCCTGCAGTTACAATCAGAAAAATATGTCAGACAATGTCTACTCTCTTTTCCTGCTGAAAATTAAAATGTAAAATACTGAATAAGTTAAGGAAAAGAGCTGTATTTATTAATGTAATAATAGATAAAACCTAAAGAAACATCCTATCTTGTGCCTGTGTAGAGTTTAATATCACAACTGAGTAAAAATATTTTGAAATAACACTGCTACATGCTGATTTACTACAGAGTATGTCCAAAAAGATATGTGTGGGATTTTTAAGGTAAATTGTGTACTAGGCCTTGTCCTCAACTGTTTGCAAAAAATGTAATTGGAATCAAGTCAAAGGAGAGAGCTCAGCTTAAACCAACTGACAAGTTAATCCTTGTTTATTCATATCCTGAGAGGTTATTAAGCTTGAGTATTAAATCCAATTATTCTTACCTGCTATGTACGTCAAGATTATTTTTGAGAGGTTAAATGTTACTGAGAATTCTCAGTTTTGGCTCTCCAGAGACGTAACTCATGCCTATGGATGTAACTAGACTAAAATGGTTGATGCTTGATTCTGCAAACCACCACTAATTTTACGTTCACTGGTACCGAGAAAGCTATCTCTCCAGGAGTTCAGCATGCAGGCGTACAGCTGAGTCTAACAGACTGCTTTTGTCTTCCTAAGAACATGGGTCTTGCTTAACCTACACATCCTGTGAACTGCACAGAAGTCCATTCTATAAACTAGAAAGAACAGAGTGTGAGTAGAAAGGGCTCTGAGAGTACAATGGAAGAGTTTCAAGAACACTGAATTTAAAATGTGATTCTCCACCGTACTTCTGATATGAAGGGGGTGACAATGTAAGCTAGCATGGAGAAGGTTAGACATCGCTATAATAGGAGAGGCTTCTCTTTGGCAACTATGGAATAATGGTCCAAAGAGTCCCTCACTGATGAAGCATTTTGCAAGATTTTTAAATTTTACTTGGGAACGTGTTGTAATTATATTTGAGATTCTTTTAATACCTAAGTAATCAGAGGAAAGCTTTTTCAAGCTTTTTAAATTTGCAGACACCTGGAAATTTCCCGTGGAGGTGTACTCTCCTGCGTAGTGAACATATTTGATACAGGGTCATTTTTCTCAGTCAGTTTCCAGACCCACCCCCCTTTTGAAGTAGTCCCCAGAGCCTAGGTGTTCATAGCCCATGACTCAAGAAATTCTCTGAATTCTTTTTTCTGTTAAGTGGATTTCTTGAATGTTAACTTATTTTAAATTGTCAGGTGCTGCAGATATAAAGAAACTTTCCATTATTACTATTAAAGGTGGGGTTTTTTTGCTGATTAGTGTATGGCTTTTTTGGCCTTTCATAAGCAGAAAGATCATTTTTTTTTAAAACTGCATAAATGTAATCTGGGTGATTGTCCTTTAAATATTGTCTTAGGATCCAGATGTCAAAAATCAGTACAGCTTCAGTGAAACCCATATTAGTTGCAGTTTTCTCTTGGACATGATTTTCTTCTCTTTTTTTTTTTTTTAAAAAAAAACCAAAAAGTTTCCTGGACTAGCTTCTCACTGGACTTGTGTGTGAGGTCTCACCAAACAGCCAGTTCCAAATACCTTTTTAGTATACCTGCCATTGCCCCAAAGACCTCCTATAAACTTTCTGTAATAAGTTAGGGGATTTCACGTGAATGCCCTTAGAGACGTGTCATGTCCACTGCTTTTGGGCCTTCTATTTGCCTTCTAAATAGCAGAGCGTTCTATATATATTAACAGATATATTTTCACTGTTTGCAGAGAAATACACCTTCAAAGTCATTGGGTGTAATGTCTGCATGTAACATGTACTTCAAAATAGTAGTGATGTATTTCAGTAAATACAAGTTGATGGTACTGCTGATCAAGACAGAATTACGTATTTGAGAGCTGTGTAGCCTAAAAGTAAATTGGACGTGAACTGAGTTTATTGCTTACATGCAGACTGTTCAGACTATGCTACAAATCAGTTGCATACACATCCGATGGCCACTTTGAGGTTCCAAGCATCCCAAAATGATGTAAAACTAGCTAAAATCCTTAAATTCTATACAGACAGCATTTCCAGCTACAAGAAAGGGACATGTTTGAGGATATGATGCTTAAATTCTGAAATTATGCCAGTTTTCCCAGTAAGGATATCCTATTCACTAATTCCTGTCACTGAACTACGCTCCACTGAATGTTTGCATTTATTAACATTTCTCACTCCACAAAGTACCATTGTTCTGTTCTTGTTGCAAGTGCAAGCCCAAAGAATAATCCTTATGACTCATTATTAGCTCTTGATGCCGTATTAGAGATGTTAACGACAAAACTAATTCTAGAAAAATGTTTTTAAATGACTGGGCCTGTTTTTGGCTCCTAGGAGGACCCCAGACCACTCTGATTTGAAGATTAATTTATTCAGAGGCCCATATTAATGGATGAGCAGGCTGAAATTTCACATAGAATCATAGAATTGCCTAGATTGGAAAATACCTGTAAGATATCTAGTCCAATCGTTAACCTGACAAGCCCCCCACTAAACCATGTCCCTAAGCATTACATCTACATGACTTTTAAAAACATCCAGATCATTGGAAGTCTATGCAATTGTTGGTCCTCTCTCTCCCCTCGATAATTATTTTCTGATAGCGCTACTTTTGTTTCTAGACACACAGAAATTCATCATGAGTGAAAAGTTTCTGGTTCTGAGCACCACCCTTAATCTGAAGAACAATTTTAGAAGAAAACTATCACTTTTAAAACTAACTTCTCCTGCTAATTTGACTAGAAAAAAATAAGGCCCTGCAAATAGCAAAACCATCCAAATGGGAGAGTAATTGCCTTCAATTAAGCCTTATTTCTGGTTATAAAAAAAAAAAACAACCAACAAACCAACAACCACTCAATTCTAAAGGCATGTTGTGCAAACTGGAAGCATTAGAGTTAAATACTGGCCATTTTATAGTGAAAGGGAAGGAAATAGACAGGAGGAAGGAAGGAAGGAAGACGAGATTAGAGAATCTGACGGATGTAAATAGTCTCAGAGGAGCCACTATGTCTCAAGGCCTCTCCTAAGGGAAGTTTTTACACCAAAGAATCTGGTAGCCTGAATAAAGAATGACATCACTTACTTATTTAGCCAGAGCTGAGCTGTTTTCTTAAGACATTGAAATAACCTCATGCCACAAGCATTAAATTGTTGGTGAAGTGATAAAGATGTCTGTTTAATTTAGGGGCTTGATAACCACGAAATAAATGCACTTTTATTGCGTGGTTTGAGAGTATATTTAAATTGCCTGGAAAGCCATGAACAAGAAAGCTTGAGTCTGAAGGTTAACATTACAAACAGCCTGATGTGGCAGTCTTCAGCAGGGAGCTGCATGACTTTGGACTTGTAACTCAGTCAAGGAGTTGGGGCTGCTTCCCTTTGAGATGAAAATGATGGTATTATCCTTATGGACACCAAGCACAGGCCATCCTGAGTGCTGTGCAAGTTCATAAGAAAGGAACAATTTCAGTCTGAAGTGCTAGTGCTGAAGTGTCCTGGCAGCCCCACCTGTATCAGTTAGAATCTGAGTAGCTAGTATGTGGCAAAAAAGTGATTCACATCACACACTGCCTCACCTGGGCTGGCTAAAATGGATGTTCATGGCATCAGCATGAACCAGTCAGCCCCTGGTAGCACCAGGGAGAAGAAGGACTGGGATGGATTATAAGCTTAGATACTAAAGTGTTCAAAACAACACCAAGCTGAGTGGTGTGGCTGATACTCTAGAGGAAAGGGACGCCATCCCGAGGGACCTTGATAGGCTAGAGAGGTAAGCCTGTGTGAAATTCATGAAGTTCAACAAGGCCAAGTGCAAGGTCCTGCACATGGGTTGGAGCAATACCAAGCAGAAAATACAGGCTGGGCAATGAGTGGGTTGAGAGCAGCCCTGCAGAGAAGGACACGGGCGTACTGGTGGATGAAAAACTGAGTACGAGTCAGCAAGGTGTGCTTGCAGCCCAGAAAGCCAACCGTATGCTAGACTGCATCAAAAGAAGCGTGACCTCTCTGGGTCGAGGGAGGTGATTCTCCCCCTCTACTCCGCTCCCGTGAGACCCCACCTGGAGTACTGCGTTCAGCTCTAGGGCCCCCAAGATAAGAAGGACATGGACCTGTTGGAGCGAGTCCAGAGAGGGGCCACGAAGATGATCAGAGGGCTGGAGCACCTCTCCTGTGAGGACAGTCTGAGAGAGTTGGGGTTGTTTAGCCTGGAGAAGAGAAGGCTCTAGGGAGACCTTAGAGCAGCCTTCCAGTACTTAATGGGGGCCTACAGGAAAGATGGAGAGGCACTTTTTACAAGGGCATGTAGTGACAGGACAAGGGGTAATGGCTTTAAATGGAAAGAGGGCAGATTCAGATTAGATATAAGGAAGAAATTCTTCACTGTGCGGGTGGTGAGGCGCTGGCTCAGGTTGCCCAGAGAGGCTGTGGCTGTCCCCTCCCTTGAAGTGTTCAATTTAGCCATACATTGTGTGATGCAGTAGAGGTGAGAATGTTTTGACGATTGTCTTTGTGTTCCTTATACTTTTATTTCAGAATTAGCAGGGCTTGTGCTGATCAGTTTTACCTCTACTCAGGTTTTACTGATTAGTTTTATTATCATCTTTTCACAGTAATAACTTGTCCTCATAAAAGAGCAGTGAGAGCTTTTAGGATTGAAAGAAATAGCTTGTCCATGATACTGTGTCAGGAATGGTTAATGGAGACAGAACAACAGCATTCCTTCCTTTCCTTTGGGCTTCGGGCACAGTACATTTATTATAGTCTAGTGAGAATAAAATTCATTTTGGCTTCAAAGAATACAGAAAAGCACCATATTCCTAATTCAGTGAAAAGACAAGGCGGCATCATGAGCGTTGTCCATGAAACACTGCAGCTTGACGTTACAACTCTCCAACATTCAGTGTAAAAACGGTTTCCACAGTTCTGGGAACGGAAGAGAAATGTCCACCCCTTTGTATATAACTGGAAAAAAATTTATGCAGAATTGTCCTGTGATGGCTCTATGATTGAAAGGGGAGCAGTTGTGCTGTTTTGTGTATCTGAACAACATCAGCTGTGTTTGTTGCAAGTTCTGCAATTTGTACTGGCTTTATTTTAAACTATGCGTTATTTTAAAGGTGGACTTCCATTACTTGCCTATCAAGGGGAGTTTCAGTTTATTCAAATTTCAGGTTAAAGCCGCGCAATGTGTTTAGTCCAAACTCAAGCTACATATAAATGTTTTCTATGTTAATTTAAGACTTTTGAGCCTGTTTACTATAGAAAAGTTGTTCTGTGCACCCATATACTGCACTAATTTGAGTGAAACAAGCTAATTATAAGTTGATGTCATATGGCTAAAAAAATACATGTTTATTCCTTCTGTATTTCACAATGCTGACTTTCTCAACCACATTTGCAGAACGCATGCGTAATATGTTTTCTGGGCCTAGGGCCTCACTAGGTAAAGTTATGTTCTTTGTAATTAAAAAGTTGAACCTCATGCAAAATCTTTGGGACCTTGTGGATATCAGCAGGCTGTTTGTGCTGCCTGTAAGTTTATTTTCCACTGAATAATAGCGGAATTGTATTTTTGCCAGAAAAAGAAATAAAGTAGGCACATTGACTGTTTATTATAAGTCAGTGAGTATATTGTAGAGAATGTGCCATGGTTTGTTGTCCACAGAAGCTGGAAATAAAAATGGGGGACAAATGAATATTCAAAGCTGATTTGGAGAAATCATGAATCCTGTTTGAAAAAAGAAACTTGATTGTTTTTCTGTGGACTACCCATTATGATAGTTGTTCATTTGCTGACAGACAGCTGTCTCTAGCCAAGTGAAGGTAAATTCAGTGACCTGTTACTACTTATAGTTCAGTAGCACCTAAATTACATACTGTTGTGCTATTGTATTGCAGAAATTACAATGAAGAAATTCACTCTTGCCTGAAGAGTTTATAATCCTGAAGAAGAACTATTTAATGCTTCTGTAAAAGGAGCGCACAGCAGGTCTTTACCCACTACGAAGCCCCGTTGGAATATTTGTTACTCTGAAAGAGCCTGTCCCATGTATGTCTCGGGTCCAGTAATGTTTCACTGATGTAAGGACAATCTATAAAGTTGCTCTGTTTTCAGTTATTTCCTCTGTGTGCAGTATCAAGCTTTTTTCTTTGGAAAGAACTGGAAGTGTATGGATTTGGTGTGAAAGACGAACTGGAATCTCCGGCAGACACTCATTCTCGAACCCCCAGTTAGAGATGGCATCTCCTATGTACAGCATGTCCTTTGAGTCATAAATGCTTTCAGCAAACACTGATATAGATTGTTAGGCCAGTAAGTTACTCTCTAAATTTCTCCCTTGTTCTAGGGCCCTGCTAACAGCTCTAACGAATACGTACTAATGTGAGGCTAAAATCCTGTGCACCTTTATTAGAGATTTTTAAAAAGAGAGAAAACAAACAAACATATAAACCCACATGTTCTGTTTGAAAAGAACTGACGTGGGGGTGGGGGTGGGGGAAATGTAGCAGTCTACCTCTGTGAAACATCCCACAGTTTGAATTTTTCCAGCTGTTTGCAGAACACTACTATTTCCTTTTCCTCTCCTGCTAACATAAATTGCTAAAGAGGTGGTTGGAGGGGACTGTTTCAAGAGTAAGATTATGGAAGACTAAGTGTATCTGCAGACTGCTCATCTAATCCACTTTTAACCTGTGGGAAGAAAACAGTGAGAAGCAACTGTAAACAGGACAGGCATTGAGAAGAAATATAGTAGTGTGCCTCAGGGCTCCGTCCATTGGTATTCTTGTAAAAGCTTTTATAACATACAAAGAACCAATCATTACACTGTAAGTCAGAAAACAGCAAGATTCTGAATGGCAGCCTAACAGTAGGAAACTTTTGCACTTTTGGTAAAAGAGAACTGTGTGGGAGGACTGGGGTTTTTTTTGGAAGAGGACATCTTTAAGCTGAAACTTTTGGGAGAAAGATATTACTGGTTCACCTGCAGCAGGCCCTATATTTCTGAACTGCTTAGAATCCAGCATGAAGCCTCAGATAAAGGAGAGTAAGTCTCTTTCACTGGCTTATCACAGTGAACACATTAAAACCAATATTCCAGTAACTTTAGATGCCAGTGAGACTGTGGAATAGCTTTGCAGAGGAACTGAACTGCTTTTCTTACTTAAGAAGCACTTGCGGGTGTTCATGCTCATTTCTGAAAATTAAGCCCCAAATGCCGAATTCATAAAGTCAAAGATAAGTCTGGAAAATGTTGTCATAGGTATGACAACTGTGTTTGTATTAGGTTTCTATATGAGGCGTCAAATAATAGTAGAGAAAGGACACCTTATCTACTGGCTGTCTTGGAAAAGCTGTTCATCTTTACAGCTGTGTTGACAGATCTGCATGCTGTGTGCAGTCCAAGCCCGTTTTTCCCTGGCTTCATTGGAAAATGTCTTCGTTTCTTAAAGAACATGGCCTTATAAATGAAAATAAGCATAGGTCTACAATATCAAATTGTTAAAAAGTTTAACTGTTGCTTGGCAGCACTTGCAAGGGGATTCCACACTTTTTTTTTTCAGCGAGAGAAATCTGAAGCAATCAGATTTCAATCAAGAAATCTTGATGAACAGTTCACAGACTTCTTGTTTTCTTTGGTGGCTTTTTCAGGTTGTGAACATATGAATCAGGAAACGTCACTGGGAGTAGGAGAGAAACTGAAATCGGCCGAGTTTTTCTTCCCCAAGTAGAAATGAGAATACTGAAATAGTTCTGAGCTCCACATCCGCCCAGGAAGACTTTTTCCATGAGAAATGTCATGCATTGGAGCAAGAAGTTCCAGGATGGAGCTTCTTTAGAGATGTGTGGGTTACTGATTGAGAGTTCAGGACCCTGACACTCCATCACAGAAACTGGAGTCAACACCCTGCCTGTTCTGTAATTCACTGGCTTTGCAGCAAATCAGCTTCATACTATAGCTGAAAATCAATGAGTCTTCCTATTATTAATCATTGTTTCTACTTTATTAACAATGTATATAAAATTAAAAATAACAGACTAATATTTTAAAAGCAGTATTACTTTTCATTCTCTACAAGGAAAAATATTGCATAAATAATTTCTGAGAAAAAAATAAATATGTAAGTCACTCTCTGAAACAATATCTTTTCTCTCTAGATTCTGGTGCCACATAAAATAATTGCAAACTCTATCAACATTGCAAATTTCCATAGTTTAAATGATTTCAGTATAAACTCTACATAGAAAATAAGAACAGTGCAGAACTGTCTTCATCCCAAACTTAGCACTTCTACAGAATATATACAGCATGTGACGATTCACTTTCTAATAGTATTCTTTAATGTAAAAACACAAACATTGGTCTGAATGTTGAGAAGCTAAGTAAAGGAAAGTTGCTGTCAAACTAAAGACTTTTCTAGAGGAAATCATGACTTTAAAATTAGCAGAGGCTCACTTTTAATGAAGAACCATCACCTTACTCCCAGAACTTGGTTTACACAGTCAGCGCTACGAAGTGTGTGGCCAGATAATCCAAACTCTACAGAACAGAAAATGTAAGTTGAGATATCTAAGCTGATACTAAAGTCAATTGTGTTCTAGGAAATAAGGCATGATCAGTATCTTTTATGTTAAATTATGCACATCATTAGCTGTTTACAGAACAAACCAGTAAGGTTATCTGGTTTGAGAGAAGCATCCATTTCATAAATCTGCTCCACTTAGTATAATTTGTTTAATTGTTCCTAAAACAAACCATTGTCCCTAAACCAAATATGGTTTTAGTTGTCACATCTCAGTTTTGAATCTGATGATCCTACCGTCTTTTAATTAAAAGTATGAAATAGATTTGTCACAGTTTTGTTTTGAGAACACAAGTATCATATTTTGATTTTTATGTTTTAGAGGAAACAATTAGGGCATGAGGACATCTGACAGGATGTTAATTTCCCAACAATTTGACTTCAGTCACTGTAACTGTTGAAATCCCTGCTATCACTAACTTGCTACAAGTCATTCAGAGAGTGCTAGCTCTCCTGGTGCTTCCCTGATTGCATGCTTGTCCACGGGGCTTACAAAATTGGGAAAAGGATCTCAGTGTTCTTTTCACATAAAGCGAGTAGAATGACTTCTAACAAAGTGTGATTGTCACCATAACAGCTTCACTTTCCTCTGCCTTCCTACTCATATAAGCCATGTGACTTCACGTGAATCTCCAAGGTGTACCTCTCAGACTGAATTTAGGTGTTCCTACCTCCAGCTTGGTTTATCTCATTCTCTTATCAGACCATAACTGCTATAATCTGATAGATTTTTGACTATGTGAGCCTTTGACCCAGCTTAGCAGAAGGAACTGGAACCTACTGCAGTCAGAACATCACGCTGTGGCCTGTGAGTGCCATTTGATGTTTTGTAAAATATCCAGAGCTGCTAGGCTGTATCACTCAGAGCCACCTTCTAATAAGCATTTTCTAACTCATGCTGGTTAGATTTGCTGCTCCTGGCTCTGGAGAGACGGGGCTTCTTGTTCTTCTGAGGCCTGACAGTTTCCTTTCCAAAGTCCTTCAGCTCAGACTGGTTGTGGTAGCGAGTGTAGCGCTTGCATTTGCAGGACGTGACAGCTCGGAATTTGTAAGTCCGAGTCTCTTCGTCGGGACAAGCCATCTGGATGCGCTGCGTGCGAGTGTGAGCAGGAATGCAGCGATAATCCAGGGCGTTCTGACGCCACCACTTCCCTCTACCAATAGAGTTGGGAAGGAGGTGTGAGGGTACACACTGACCGGAGCAGACCAGTTCCTTGACAGGCTTGATGCTGCGGCAAGACCCCTCTGTGACATAGCGGGTGGTTCGCATTTCTCTGCAGCTGAAGTCAGAAGCATCTGCAAAAAAGAAACACAGTAATTACTACTTTCTACACCATCCTTGAGAAAGCACTTTTTGTTTCTGTAGCAGATATCTAGCTCTGAGCTAGATACAAGCTGGACATCTTGAATGGCAGATTTTGAGAAGGGTATCTCCAATGATTCACTCGTGCAGCTTCTGAATATTTGGTTACTCTAGTTATGAGACCCTTGAATATAAAATCCTTCTCTTGCCACTAGGTGAATTCCACGTCAGCGTTGTGCAGGTGGGCAGTGGAGCTTCTGAAGTGTAAGCCCAGCAGCAGCAGTTACTTCATGGGAAATTTTGATGGGATTCTCCTGGATTCATTTACCTGTGGGGAAAACCTTCCCCCCATTGCTCTAGTTTAACTCTATTGACTTCAGAGGTTGACTCCAGATTTAAATTTTTTTGCAACAAAGAAAGTGTTCCTTAAGTGATTTTTAACTAGCATAATGTGTTCCAGGTTAGAGAAATAGCAGGTAACAATGGTGCTAAGGAATTCCCACTCTTCAGGCATTAGGTTTTCCAAGATTACTGCTCTCTCTGATAATCCTACATGTCCCACATAATTTCCTTCAGACAGCTAGAGGCATCTTCTGGCCGATTAGGAACCTTACCATGTCGTGTGCCCCCCCCTTTTCTCAATGGATAACTATAGGCAAATAAAACATTAGGAAATACAAGATTTTTTAGCATTAAGGATTTAGAAAAATTTTCCAGTTCTAGGAACAGACTTTTTCCGAAGGCATCTCTTTTGCCAAGTGACATGCTTGGCTAATTGACTTGTTTGGAAGACACAGAATTTGATTTTTGAAGGTGTTTATCAAACAACTTCATCTAAATAAACATGTTAATTTTCTTCTCTTAGTCAAAACGATAGTTTTAACTCAGGAACGCTACTTGGGGTGGAAATCCTCAAAGGTCAGATTACAAATAGAAGGCTGTGTCTGCTAGGCCCATTCTCCTTGCTGTGCACAAGGTGCTTCCCTCCTTAGTACAGCCAAAGAGAATTCTGACCCTGAGTCATTAGTGATAGAACAATATTTGTACAGACATTTTAATGGTTGTTTTTCCTGTGAAGTACAGAAACACAATGTTTAGTGCTCAGATTTATATTTATCAAGCACAGCTAGCAGGATTTAATTTTTTAAAAGTTTCAAGGACCGCATTAATGAAATGAAATGATCCTTGTCATAATGCTGGGACAAAAATGCTGAAAAACTCCATGTGCACTTAGTCTAATCCTGCCAACTTCCCTAAGCATTTAAGAAAACTATAATCATCTATGTAAAAAATAATGGTCTGAATCAGGTGTAATGTACCACCACATAGGCAGATATAGTTAAACATATGGGCATTTGGCTCAGCTACATAGATTTATTTTCTGTGCATATATGTCCTATCCTGTATGTGTGCAGGTTCCACATACTGCAAAATTATTCATGATCTGGTGCAACATCATGTGTCCTGGGAAGGTCTGGCCAATTTAACAGAAGGAATCAAAATGATGATCCAAAGATCTTAAAACAAGTATGCAAGACCATTGCCTATCATCTTGAGTAACTGTCCAGTCTCCTTCACTCTCTCTTTCTTAAGTAAATGTCCTTTCCACTTCAAAAAATACGCACGTATCAGTGGGACAGATTCCCCCCAGTTGATGTCAGAGTAGTAAGAGGCTAAAAAAATGCAGGTATTCAGATGTAACAACAAAACCAACCTGCCTTGACCTGGTGGTGATCTTAGACATCACTAGTGTGACTCTTTCTAAATATTAAGAATTGTTATTATCATCTTCCCTGTCAACCCATTGCCCTATCTTAACATCAGAGAAAGATGACTTGTGATATTTCCTCACAGTACTTGCAAGCACAAACACAGAGAAATTTAAGTACTATCTTTTACAGGTTTTATGTTTTGGAGTTGTGTCTGCAGAGAGCAGCTGGGCAGAATGCATAATGGAGTACCAAAGGATTGTTCAATAAATAGACCGCCTTTTTCATCAGTAAACTCTGGTATATCCCTTCTAATGTTTACATTGATACTTCAACAGTAGATGTAACTCACTATCACTTACAGCGTTAGGTCCACACCTACAGGTTTTAATAAAGAAACATACATGACAACAAGTATTCTTTTACAAACTGTCTGTTAGGGTCCAAAACAGTAATAATGATGTTATTTTTCTTACCGTTAGGGTCTGGAGCTTGTTGTATGTGTCTTCCTCCATGCTTTGCCTGGTTCATTGTGTTGTTGTTGCTGAAAGTCTGCTCCATCGGTGTCTCTGTATTTTCAGTGATCTCAGGAATTATTTCTGTGGCGTCATTTTTAAACATTTGCCACCCTTCCACAGATTGAAATGCAATTTGTATTAAGACACAGACAGAGCACACAGCCCAAGTGATCTGCATGGTGGCAGCTCACAGATTAACTTTTCAGCACCCTGACAGTCTCAGATCCCAGGCAAAGGCACATTATTCCCCTTTTTTAAATCCTTTTTAGAACCAAGCCAGCCAATGACTATACAAAGTGGGAAGGGCCAGACAACTCATTCATCTCAGCTTTTGTCAGTGTGAAATAAAATGGGTGTGTGGGAGTGGGTTAGTGACAAAATTCTACAACTTCTATGTAAAAACTTCTCATATGTGCTTCATTTTTGTGCCTGGCAACAATGGTGATTGACAAGACTAGGATGAATTGTGACCTGACAAGTCTTTCTGTGTTTTTTTCTGACAATGGTATAATTAAAACCTGTCTCTACCTCCATATTTGAATCTTTGGCTATTGTTTTTTCCAGAGGTTTTTTCAGACTTTTTATTTTTACTGTTGTTCTTCCTCCCCATACCATGCCTCCCCCCCGCCCCCAGCCCCGGTATAAAGTGAGCAAATACAGAGACTATAGCTCAGTAGTTATGCGTTTCAGTCTCTGCAGGCAAATGATCTGGGGGGAGGGGGAGGTGTAGCTTTTTTTTTTTCCTTTACAAAACAAGGAGCTCTACGTTTTGTTTCACAAATGTACTGGTAGAAACAGGAAAGAGCTTCTTTTCAAAAAGAGAAGTAGTTTTGTTTAGTTTTCCTTAAAAAATAAGCTACTTGGAATACGTTAGTTAGGGTAAACAGCCAGGATGTTGTACATCGTGCTTTTTCATGTGCTTTTTCTCACATTTTTATCACTTAAAAAAAAAAAAAAGCATTTGCTTTAAATTCATTGCATACTACTACTTCTGCTGACATTCTGCACAAGCGTTGAATATAGGACATTTGTTCATTTTAAACACAAGAACATGACCAGACTGATTTCCATTCATGATGAGACCAACAGAGAGAACTGATGACCTTACGTCTAGGGCACCTATGCCCACCATGTATTCATATGTCATGTTTTAAAATCTCATCTATGGTATTCTTCTTCCGTGCAAAAATAAGATGATAGTGGTGATAGTTGCATCATTTCTTTGTCTCAAGACCACATACACTTTCAAGTTATTTGCAAATGATGTCAGGCTAAACACATTAATCAGAAAGCATCTCAGCTTTTAGTAAGGTTAGATACTACATTAAGCTCATCATAGCTACGGAAAGCAAAATGTTTGCTTAAAGCAGTAGAGGGACATCCATGTGTGTTACTGCAATGTTTGTTGCATACCTCCTCATGAAAATATTTCATGTAGAAGAGATTCAAAAGTGATTCACTGTCTGACTTTTCCGTACTACTGTAAGACTCTACCTGTGGAAGGCTTGCATTCCATTCTGACAATTCTCCTGAGCTGGCATAGAAAACAGGTGTCACCAAATTTAAAGTGGAGGTGTATTCTCCCTTGGTGTGACCTTGATGATAAATAATAGATTTAAACAACAGCAATGACCTGAGGACATTTGACCCCTTCAGCCTTACACATACACAGACACACACAGCAGATGCACTAGCAGTACTGAGTTTGATGAGCTTTAGCATGCTTGCTCTGTACAATGGTCCTTTCCTAAAATAATAGCATCTGAAATATATTATGACATGCTTTCTCTCCTACCCTTTCTCTCTGCCCAAAATTATAGGGATTAGCATTCTCAGAAGAGCCCTCCTTTCCAAGAATCTCTAAAAGCAACCATGCACTGTGTTGCATACAACCGTGTGCCCTGTTTGTTCCCCTTCCTCCTTTCCTCCAGCCCACATCCTGTGCGTCCTACCATCTCAGAAATTACTCTGTTTTTATGGAGGGATACAACATACTATTTTCTTTTTAAAAGACTTTTTTTTTCTCCGCAGCCTGTCAGGATATCATTCTTTAATACGGACTGTTGTCACATAATTTGCCTCAGATGTGCTCATTCCTTTTTCCCTATAATCATCATCATCAACAGCACAGATTATCTTTCATTAATAACTGCCTCCTTCACTCAAAGCAGTTAATGATCATCTTACAGGAAACCCAAACACTCAGCCATTGCAAAGGTTTTTCCAAGCATAATTTTTCTCACTTATGAGTAAGTCTATTTTTGACTTAGAGATACAGGTGAAGATCTATTCAGCACCAAGGGATACACAACTTCACAGACGGATCACATGATTGCCCACCAAATAAAAAGGCTTCTGAAGAAAAGACAGACACCAGCTTAGAAAGCTGTGGAACCACCTTCTTTGCAGATTTTTGATGGCTGGTTGGTTGATTGGTTTAAGGTTTGGCTTTTTTTCCCTTCAAAGAAGAGGCTAGACTACCATGATTAAGTTATACTTGAACTTGTGTACAGTGATCTCAAGCTTTGGTTTCAGGCCTTACAATACATCTATTTTTTCCTTTTCTTTGGAAATACTGACATGTGATCTTCGAATGGCCTTCAAAGGAATTAAAAGGTGTGGTGTTTTGTTTCGTTTTTTTAGTTAACTGAACAAGACAGGAAGGATGACCAGGAACTAAACAAAGATTTTTAACCTCCTATTATTTTTGTCAGATAGGAATACCACCTTGTATTGGTATTCACCAATAATGACCCTGTCCAAAGTGAGATCGCAGCTTGTGGCACAATGGAGTACAGCTGAAAAGCAGAACAGGAGAGCAGAAGAAAATTGAGTACTGGTAATCACTGAACTATTGCTACCTATTCACTCCCCTATTTGAATGCCTTCAGAATTGTATGTATCTATTAAAGCTCAGTTTCTGTTAATTTCTTTTCATGTAATGTCTGCCTAGAGAATATTTCCAGTATAGGCCTTCTACAGAGAATCACATTTACAGTAATGAATTGTCACATAAAACATAAATATTTTCTTGATGTAGCTTCTCTAAGTACTTAAACAATCCCCTCTATTAACTGTCTTAACATTTATCTGTATTACCCACTGGGAGAAATAATTTAAAAAAAAAATCTATGAAAGTAAAAGTCAGAAGCTATATTTAGCTTCCAGCTTAAAACTTCTTGTCCACAAGCTAGGAGGGCAGCCTAATAGAGGCAAGAAAAGAATCCAAATCCCATAGACATTCAGATTCCTTAACTAGAAAAACATTCTTCCATGTCCTGTAGCTGCTTGCCTGCTCACAGTACTTCCTGCAACAAAGCAGAAATCGTCTGGGCTGCAGCCCCCTGCAAACAATTGATTTTTGCACTGTTAATGAAGCACAGGAAAAAATAAAAAAGATGTATCAAGGACGCTTTCAGAATGAACCCTCACCCATCAGGGTCGAACTGAGTTTGGATCCTCTACATTCAGAACTGGGATGCTATTTTCTGAGCTGAAAAAACCACCACCCTTAGCCATGCTAAGAAGTAGTCAGACATATTAGGGGAAGCAGGTACAAGGAGTAAATTGGCATCATATACTTAGCCTGAATCCATTGCCGTGGCTTTCTGGACTAAGACTTTATCCTGATGTGCTTGCATTGCAACACTGCACTATGAAGGCATGCACATATAAACCACATTCTGCAATCAGTTCTGTCACTGGTAACTTCTGGTGCTCACTACGCACTCCCCTCTGCTCACACCTGGGCCAAGCGGTGCTCTGTTCAGTATCCAAGCCCTAAGATACATGTGTGCCATTTAGGCTTATCTGTGGACAACTGCTCATAATTTACACGCTGCCCAGGAATTCAGTTTCTGACATGTTCAGGAAGAACTTGTTTGCTTCTCAAACAGTTCTTTTTCTAAGATGCTGCTAAGCCACCCTTGCCCGAGCAACTTTTATCTGTCTCATAAGAATTTTGCTGAGTCATATAATGTATCAGCTCTCTTCCAAGTAGCCGAGAGTAAATGGAATCTTAGTATTCTCCCACCAGAGACCAGCAAATGCACTGATAAGTCACTCTGGTGGCTTGCCTTTTTTGGTCATAAGACAAGAATATATTAGCACTGTTCATGGATGGAATGATGACTATCTAGTGAAGAATAACAAGCCTACAGCTCCATCTGGTGAGTCAGCTAGCCAGCAACCTTGGCTTACTGGAATTAAAATAAAAAAATCCAAACCCCAACACATACTGATTTCCCGGTTTTATTTGCAGAATAGAAGAAATGAATAGGACACCAATTCTCACACACAAATGCCCAGGCCTGTTCTATTTTTAGTTTTACTCCTTGGCAATGCCCAGAAAGTAATTTTAGAAGAAACCTCTGTGCTATACTAAGTGAGATTCCATTAGATAGTCCCTCTGTGCTAAAAATATTATAGTAAACTAGCAGAACTGATTTTAAAAAAGAAGGAAAAAAAATCCTGCTTCTAGTTCTAGTTCTAATTAGTTCTGGACAACAGAAGACAGCTCAATGGAAATATTTAAATGATGAAAACAAACACTGCAAATAGCCTTTCTGCTGTTCTCCTTTGCTCAGCAGGAGGAAGGTGTATTCAACACAAGTTTGTTTTTCAGCTCAGAGAGCATGTAGTGTTCTTATCCACAGTGCTTTTCATCTTCAAAGCCTTTTATGAATATTAATTCTCACATCACCAAGAGAGGTAAGCCAGGGATACTGATGTTGTAGGAGAAAAACATGTCCAATACTAACACAGGCTCAACAGCCAAAAATGGAATTACAATACAACATATTGGGGCTGGTAGTCCTTCATTCAGATGCTGTTAATTCTAAGTTTGAAATCACCTCATGAAATGTTCACTTCTCAGCAGCGACATATTGCAACATTCTCTCACGAAGTATTTTCTGGCAGTACCTATGGTTCAGAGCAGCATGCGAGGTGCAACTTACTTACTGTCAGCATTGTAGTCTCAGCTGCAGGACGAAAAGATGAAGAAAGCACTCAGATAATGTTATTTTTGTTTTGAATCTTAATTTTTAGTTACAAACTTCTCTCCTGTGCTTATGCCACAGCTGAGAAAGATTTAGTTCAACATGAATAGAAGGTGAATTTAGTTTTACATGTATCACCATTTTATCTATCTGGGCTTTCTTCCTTGCTATAAAATGCTAATAGCTTCTCGTCTCCACTCTTCCCCCCTCTCCAATAACTCTCAAGTACAAAAATCCCGAGCTATTGCTTTTTCTTTCACTGTGCTGGATTTGATATGGTAGGTATCTTTGTTCTATGACAGATGCATATTTTACAGAGACCCCATCCCTTCTCCAGAGTGCTATCTATACAAGAAGTACCACACTGCTATTCAGGATAAACATGTTACTATAAATCCAGATCACATTATTTTAGTTATAACCAGGAGGTTTCAACCTAAAAAATGTCGTGTTGCTGTTTGCAACAAATAGTTGTTTTAAAAAATATCTTCCCCAATTAACATGCTTGTAAGGAACATCTCACAGCAAATGGCAGGTGCGCAGCAATTTCAGAAGAATAAAAAGATGTATTTCTTCCAATACTTTCTCAATTTCATATGACATGGAAAGAAAGCTCTCATTCCTGTTTTTATACAATCTTTCCTTCTACAATCAGAAAGAGAAATATAGAAGTATACAGCATATCATTATGGATTAGAGGCATACAAGCTCTTCTTGTCCAGCTAAAATAGGCAGAGGAATTTGCAACAGTAATGTGCTTAAACAGCAAGATAAGACTAGTAGAGGAAGGGTATGATCCATTAATGGAACGGTAGTCTGAGATTCTAACTATTTTTAGCTTACTCTAAAAGCAGAGCTAGAAATGGTTTCATTACTGAGTCACCTATCAGTAACTCAAACCAGGATATACTGTCTTAGAGCTCAATTTTTAAAATCATTGTCTTATTTATTCCTCTCCACTCTCATATTACAAAACGTTTGTTAAATCAGTTTTGTTATACTGAGATAAATGGGCCAGAGTACCACAGAAGTTACCACTAGAAGTGAGCAGTGTCCTATGAATTAAAAGAACATCTTGAATATAAGAACAAATTCCTGTATGTCTTGATTTGTCAGCATTGCTTGATACTGACAAATAGAAAAAACATCACCGTAAGGTAAATAGACTCAATTTTAATAAACCATTCTGGTTTTAATCTGACAACTATTAGCCTTCTAACAATGTACAGAAGAGTAATGAAAATCTAATGCCTAATGGTTTCTTAGCTCTTTAACAGACTGGAATTTTTGCCTCCTCAGTAACAGGTCAAAGACAAAGTGCATGGACACGAATCTCCATTTTTTTGTGTTTTTTTCTTGTAATGCAGATAGGTATTATGAATACAAGGTGTGAGATAAGATAGAAAAAAAAAATCTATACCCATAGTAAAAATTTTAAAAAGATGATTTATAAATAAGACTGCAGTATGAAAAAGTAAGTATAGTAGAAAAGATAAGCATTCCTACTCCCCAAGCTACACAGCATGAAATTAGTAACTAGGAATTTTGAAGAAGCAATTCATTTGATACTGATACAATGGGAGAAAGCAAACAGGTATGTAATTAGCCAATGAAATTAACTACTGCTCGCTATTACTGAACCATCCTGATTCAAAGCAAGCACTAAATACTGACTGACCATAGGGAGGTGAAAGGAAATGCTATGTAGAGTGTTCCCCAGTTGCCCCTTTAAAGGACACAAAAGAGAAAAGGCTACTTGATTTGGCAGTTCCCATCCTGTGCAAAGAAACATAAATAAGCCTGGTCTTCAACCAGAATAATCACCTCTCGAGTTTAATTTCAAGAAAGTTATCCAGCTATACAGAACTGCCCCCACCCCCGTAAACCACACAACCCCAACAACTAGAAGTAAACCAAAGTATGTCCCTTGTGATTTTTGATTAGTGAACTGAATATACAAAACTAGATCTGGGCTTACACGTGTTACTAATACAACAGTGTTTCTGTTTAAAAGTGTTAAGATTTTCAATTTGCAACTACATTAAAGCACAGATAAAAATGGAACACATATATTTCAGGTTCTGTTAGTTTAACCAACAATTCCGAGTTTGCAGTGGGAGATCCTTTGCATTAATACAGTGCTATAACCCACAGGTACACATTTACACACTAGTCAGACATACTGTAAGCAAAGCTCCCTTTCTCAACACTGCAATGACTCATTTCATCTGTATGTTAAACAGAAACAAGACATCATTTCTTTTACTAGAAAGGAAATGTTTCCTATTCTATGTGGTACGTATCTGTTTAATGAATGCCATGTAAGCAATCCAAGAAGTCAAGAGTGCACTTCTGCTAACTGCTTTGTAAGCACACCTGTGCTGCCCTACTGGAAGTAATCTGTATATGTGCTCATTCCATTCTATGTTAATAAACAGTGATAGTAAAGAAGGGAGAGAGACACTGTAATTCAGCATAAGCCTCGGGAGCCATTATATTCTGATACTTCGGACTTTATCATACATCCAGTACAAGCACTCCTAAATACAGACATTATTTCTTCCTTGCTCAAGTTTTTTCTTCAACATTTGCTCTTGGCATTTTTTTCTAGTATGACTTCAAAGCAGAAATAAAACAGCATTTAATATCAGACTACTTCATGTTAATCACAACAGCAAGAGGTACAAATACTCATGGAAATCCAGTGTGCATCAAGATTGGGCTCTGAATGGCTTTACTACCACACACTGTGTATTGCGTAAATCCACACTAAACACAACACTGCATACACTTCATTGTACAAGTGAGTGCATCTGTGCATTTGTATATATGCTTCTCCATTCCTTGAAGCTCCTACACTCAAACTTTAGGCACCTGTGTGCATGAAAAAGCAGCTTTAGAAAATACAGTACTTCAATTAAGAGCGATTGAAGAGAATGGTGCTCTGGTGGGATACACAAAAAGGCTTAAATGAATCACACTCAATGTCAATGCAAACCACATATGCTACAGAGTCTGCAGGGGACTCCTAAATACATGTGAAGACAGCTGTTATCACTGGAGTCACCCCTCTAAATACCTCTCTTTATTGCAACAGCTCCGAACAGTGACACAATTTTGTGCCATCTTGAAAGACAACCCAGAGTTTGATAAAGATACTTTCACTAGACAAGAGCAGGAATTCTGTCTCCCTCACATTATGTGATTTAGCTTGGTAGTTGGGGTTTGGGAATCTAAAGCACCGAAGACGTCCTCTGATGGTTTGAGAAACTTCAAAAAAATACTACGGTGCTCTGTTCTAAGGCTTCAGTTTGCCCTCCTTCACTAATTGCTCATTGAGCTGGCAAAGCTGCCTTAGAAAGCCATCATTGGGGCCAATCTCTCGCTTCTGCCGGACAGTGCTCAATGCAGACTTGACATCCATATTCTGGCGAAGCATGAGGTAGGCGATGACCAGTGTAGGAGAACGGCTGTAGCCCTCACGGCAATGCACAAACACTTGTCCTGCAGGGAAGACAGGTCATAATTTTGGGTTATACTGGAATATATGTTTGAAAAGCAAAATGAAATAGCTAGGATATAAAGCGTAGTAATATTAGTCGTTCAGCAGCTTGAGAACTGTAAATTCTGAATGCTAGAGAAGATGCAGAACTTGGAAGAAAGGTGCTATCACTCTGTTAGTAGCTACACAGTTGATCACCAAGGACAATGCAGGAAAAAAACTGGTTGGGTATCAAACGTTCACGCTAAAACATATTTGCTACAATATTACAAAAAGTCAAACTGTGTCTATTTACTACACTTCTCTGATCTTTTGTGGTTTAGAATAAGCCTTGCCCCTAAAGATGACCAGCACCAGAGAGCACAAATAAATGATGCAAAGTTTAAAATACACTGAAGACAGAGAAATATGCTGTTTGTCATATATTGCATCTCTTCAAAGATATCCAGCGTTTTTGCTGCATTGCTGCCCGTTTCTGCGCTAACTCCATGTTGGATCATACCTGGCTATGTCTCTGGCTATTTATGAAGCTACATTAACACTCAAGTAAATGAAACTGCTGACTGTACAGCAACAAGAACCAGAAGCAACTAATGACACCAATGCCAGCACCAAGAAAAGGCTTCCAGCCAACTAATCAGGGAACTCATTCTACATATTTGTTGGGTTGTATTGGGTTTGCGTGGCAAAGTTTTGGTAGTGGGGGGGAGCTACAGGGGTGGTGTCTGTGAGAAGATGGCAGAAGCTTCCCCTGTGTCCAATAGGGCTAGTGCCAGCTGGTTCCAAGATGGACCTTCTGCTGCCCATCAGCAATGGTGGCAGCACCTCTGTGATAATATATTTAAGAAGGGGAAAAACCCTGCTGTGCAACAGCAGCTGGGAGAGAGGGGTGAGACTATGTGAGAGAAACAACTCTGCAGACACCAAGGTCAGGGAAGAAGGAGGGGGAGGAGATGCTCCAGGTGCTGGAGCAGCGATTCCCCTGCAGACCATGGTGAAGACCATGGTGAGGCAGACTGTCCCCTTGCAGCCCATGGAGGTCCACGGTGGAGCAGCTGGATGCCCCCCAAAAGAGGCTGTGACCCTATGGGAAGTCTGCAACGCAGCAGGCTCCTGGCAGGACCTGTGGCCCCGTGGAAAGAGGAGCCACGCTGGAGCAGGTTTGCTGGCAGGACTTGTGACCCCCGCAGGGGGAACCCACGCTGGAGCAGTCTGTGCCTGAAGGACTGCAGCCCGTGGGAGGGACTCACGCTGGAGCATTTTGTGAAGTACTGCAGCCCATGGGAAGGACTCATGTTGGAGAAGTTCATGGATGACTGTCTCCTGTGGGAGGGACGCCAGGCTGCAGCAGGGGCAGAGTGAGGAGTCCTCCCCCTGACGAGGAAGGAGAGGCAGAGACAAGGTGAGATGAACTGGCCGCAACCCCCATTCCCCAACCCCCTGTGCCGCTGAGCGGGGGTGGGTAGGTAGAGAATTCAGGAGTGAAGCTATGCCTGGGAAGAAGGGAGGGGTGAGGGGAAGGTCTTTTAAGATTTGCTTCTATTTCTCATTATCGTACTCTGATTTGATTGACAGTAAATTGAACTAATTTCCCCAAGTCGAGTCTTTTTTGCCCGTGACGGTAATTGCTGAGTGATCTCCCTGTCCTTAACTTGACCCATGAGCCTTTCATTGTATTTTTCTCCCCCTGTCCAGCTGAGGAGGGGGAGTGATATTGCAGCTTGGTGGAAACCTGGCATCCAGCCAAGGTTAACCCACCACATAGGTGAATCCTGTAGGTAGGTATCCAACAACAATGAAGCAGGCCACTGCTCCCTTTGAGAAATCTGACGCAGTTTTATTGGTTCTCAGCTGCTTCCTCTTTGACCTGCTTTTCCAGTCACAAAAGTTTTCTCTTTCCCAAACACAGCAGGAGCTAACGGCCCCAGGCTACTCTCCAGAGTAAATCTTTTTCTGAGACAAGAGAACAGATGAACCATACACACACATTTTCATCATAACCATAACTTGCTTTGAACCACAGCAACAGAAAGCCTGTTACCACATTTGCCTTGAGCTGCAGAGGCTTCTCAGCTTAAGGCAAATCTCTAATCAGTAGCAAATTAAAAGTTAAAACAATTCATTCTCAACATTTCTTGAGAGCCCATAGCCATAAATTAGCAAGATTTAGAGATTCTTGATCATATACGTGGAAGAGAATTGACTTCCCCTCTGCAAATGATCCGAAACAAAAGGGTTTCCAGCCTTCCACTGTGAAAGGCAGTGTCTTAAGGGCTGCCTTCCAGACCTTTAGTATACCAGACCTGCCTTCCAGAACTTTATGCAACTAAAATGAAATTGAGGGAAAATACTACTGCATCATTCTTCACTGTCCTTACTCTATGCTTCAGTGTCAAAAAACCCTATCAAATTTCATTAGCCAGTTAATCTTAAAACTGGCTCCAGCATCACCCAGTTACAAAGTTCCTCTTTGTTTACCACAGTAAGAAAACAGTGGCAGGCATGGTAGACAACTACTAAGACTGAAAGAATCAGCGAATAGAACTGCTACTGTAAGTTCAGATTGACTCTGCAACTGTTTAGATCAAACTCAGTAGGGACAGTCATGGTACAGCTGGCACTGTTAAAACTCTTCTTTCCTACTGCAACCTGTTTCAGTGAGTCACAATGCTAACTGGAAGAGTAGCATTTCAATTTTTAGAAATTTTTCATATTCCACCAAACTGGAGGTAAAATTTCTTTCCATCTGTCAAAAGCACACCAGCACAGCTCTAGTACCCTTTTGCCCATTTCAAAGAAAGAACTTCTAGAATTCTGGGCGTACTTGTTCCTCCTTTTTCACGTTAAGTCATGAAGCAAGAAAGAAATTATGCATGTGTAGAAATAACTGGTATGCTGAAATAGTCAGACAACAAAAAACACTGTCTGGCCCACTGCACTATGTCCTAGGATTTCTGCTCTGAGGAAACACACTAGAAAAATGTGGCCATCAACAACTCTGCAAGTATCATCTCCAGCCTTCCTGCAATCCTAGGAAACAGGGAGGTAATCATCACATAAACTAATGACTTAAAGTAATAAAAGTTGTAAGGCCACAGTCTCTAGCCTCACTGCACATTTGGGAAAAAAAAACATTTAGCAGGTTATGTGAGTACCCTTCAGCAATGCATTACTTGTATCAATTCTGCCTTTAATTTATAATTTCTAGTGTCCTAAACCAACTTTTAGATCCTGAACATACTTTTTTGATTTTTTTCATGTGGTTTACCACTTCTAAGGAAAAATAAGAACACATCTTCCCAGAAAGGCAGTATTATAGGATGCAGCAGCTGTTTCACTTTCCAAAGTCACCCCTACAGTGACAGACTTCCATTTGCTATATACTGGAGACCTACATGTATAGACAGAAGATTAAGATATCTTATTGTATATTCTGGTGTCTTTGATGCAGAGCCTTGATCTGAATTCCTGACTTGATTGTTCAGCTGATAATCAGAGCAAACGATCATTCTAAACAGTAAAATAAATTGCTAAGAAACATATGCAGTGCACAGAAAACATGGTAGAAAGATATTCCAGTTTGCCTTACCATCCTTCTGGGAAAGTGCTTTCTCAATAAAATCAGCTGCCTCCTCAAAATAGCGACTGAGGTTAAATTCTTGTGTATCATTAGCTTTAATGCCATGGTATCTGATGCCTGTGCCTTCATAGAACTCTGCATTAGTGTTCACATGCATGAATGACTTCCCCTCTGCTGCATTCAGAACATGGGTTA
Organism: Sagittarius serpentarius; assembly: GCA_034782735.1. Taxonomy (NCBI): domain Eukaryota; kingdom Metazoa; phylum Chordata; class Aves; order Accipitriformes; family Sagittariidae; genus Sagittarius; species Sagittarius serpentarius. The sequence continues at coordinate 45,861,524 of JAVKLA010000081.1, forward strand.
TCCCCAGACGCTGCAGCCTCATAATGTTCTTGGCTATGAACCTGTATGATAAAAAGTGTCAAGAAAATTATTAGAACTTGGTGAACCATCTCAGTATTTATGATGTCCCCAGCAGGTATATAATAAACTGTGCCCAGAAATGATTTAGCTACAGATTATAAATTCACAGAAATATTTAAAGCCACGGTCACTACTTGCGCACGACAAAATGCTACTTTCTTGGCTGACAACCGCGCAGAGCACACATGAGACTTAATCTGTTAGACCCTACTATGGCATAAAATTGTAACTCTTTCTTAACATAAAATTCTGACCAAAGTAAGAAAATACTGGAGAGAACAGAAAGCCCAGGATAGTCACTTCTAAGATTAACCGTTATCTACATAAGAGAATTTAAAAAACTGTTACAAGAAGCCTCTACTCTCAGCTACCAGTGTTGCAGGGCTAGGTAAGCAGTACTTGCTACTCTAGCAGACAGTCCAGGCAGACATTTTAGGGGGCAATTTTAACCACTGTGAAACAGTACTGTCTTATTCTCAGGCCACAGGAAGATAGAAAGTCACTACAAGTAAATGTTCCTGCATCTTCAAAGGTCTCATCTCAAGACTTCTATGAGGTATAGTCCTCTGTCCCTGTGCTATTCAACGTCTTTGAAGTCATGCAAAGATCTGGCAAGGCTATCCAAAGGCTAGCAACACAGCGATATAATTCAGTCTCTGCCACTCTGTTTTCATCACAAGTATTATAATTTTTAGTATCTTAGTTGAAAACAGTATCTGAATGGCAAAGAATCCAGATGAGTGATGTTTAAGATGCTTAAGTGCTTAAGAAAGTATTCGGTACTTTCAGGTCAGCTAAGGCCCTTCCAACTCCTCAGTTCTATCAAATAATTGTAGCAAAACCACCTGCTTCTATCTTTAAGTGGCTAAAAGAGCACCCTACCCTATTAGTGAAAAATTGAGAAAGATGATACATAATAATCGTGCATTGCAGGCTTGATGATGACAATGAATTAGATCCAGTAATAATGCCATAAACTCTGATAAAAGCTTCAAGTTGTACAATGGCAAACAATCCATCTGCTTAGTAACACAACTGATCATGCACAAATCTCTACTTGTGCACTGGAATGCAACCTATAGTAAGAGGAGATAACCATTAAATAATATGAGGAGACCATTGACTTCTTTTTGTCCTAAAACCACTACTTTTCATTCTGAGTCTGATTATTTCCGTATGTCAGTCTCAATATTTGCCTCACTCTCATGGGAAGAAAAAAAAACCAAAACCAACATATGTTTTATCACACCATGTGGTCTCCTAGTAAAATCTGAGCCCACTGGTCAACATTAGCAGAATGTGACAGAAGGCTTTAGTTGAAAGATAACTCAGTTCCTGCACACTTTGTGAAGAGAGGTAGCCTAAACAGACATAAATCCCTTTATTGTTTTTAAAGGCACTTTTCACTATGTGTCTAACTGTATGTGGAAACAGAAATCTTTTAGAAAATCTCCCTACAGCTCGAGTCATAAATTGCAAATACAGGGAGTCTTAATGTTAAGTTGAGCTCCAGATGAGTATTTGTGCCCTATCTTTTTGGACAAGTTTCTAAGGATGACAATGCACCTAGGGGTTTTTGTTGGACACTTAGCTATTCTAAAAAGTTAAAATAAAGACCTAAATTAGTTGGTTTATATCTGTACGAATCTCTGAGTGCATTCACTCACAATTTTCACATAACTCAAGGCTATATGAACATCTAGAGCATTCATTTTCTCCTAATGACTGTTCACCCCTTAAATTGTACTGTAAGCAGATGAATCCTTATGCGTGAGTAAAGCGTCTACATTTTCTGCTGTCTGTGCCAAACAACTATGGCAATGAGCCAAATATTTGTAAAAACTTCATTACCCAAACAAATGTTGACAGATTTTCCATCTGGCAGGACATCATCTGTGCCAGGGGACAAGTATCAGTGCCTGGGGAATTCTGCTTGCAACACAGAAGTAAATCCTACAGCGCAAGGCTAAAACAAAAAGCGTTAATTAAGCTGTGACCTCCTATGCTTGGTGGGGTGAGTATACAGTTTAAGTAAATAGTATATAGATCAGTATATATCTGATAGTGGTCAGTATCAATAGGAACTCATGTCCTGGAATCATTGTTGACTCTGGCATCTCCCCTGTAGGCAAACTCATTCCCAGTGAATGACTTTTGCAGATTTTACAGATGATTTTCTTACACAGCTAGAGATGAAAAAGAGAGTATTTGTATGCTATTTTCTTCTCCCTTTCCCAACAGTCCTTGGATCTCTCCCATCCTTAACATTTCAGTCCTCCAAATAGCAGAGATGCTCACATCAGCTTCTTCTATTTCCCTATGAAAAATCACAGAATCTTGTCTGTTCTCAATATGGAAGATGATTGAGAAGCCCTCGTCCTGTGAGTAACACCGGTAAGAAGTGTTTCTTTTGAACCAAGATGAACAATTTTACCAGCCACAAAAAAGCCAAAAAAAGACCTGTATCTTAGAGAACCATGCATCAGCAATTAAGGGTACATGAGGCTATAAAGTATTGCCATAGGGGATTATAAGCAAATAAACAAAGCCCTTAGTGGCAAAAAATGCCAGCACATTAACACATTTTAATTTCCACTGTTATGTTCATGCAAAATTATTTCCTCACTGCTTCTTCCCTTACAGTCACTAAATGTAGTATTAATTTTGGGAGAATGCCTTTCCTACTCCTCACAAGACGCCTGCACTTCTAGCACATTAAGAACAGCGAACTGCTTCATGGGTTACCCACACACATTAAAGCAGGCAGAAAACTCAGACTGGGCATTCATAACCAGAACCTTTTTACCAAATACAGTTCTGGAGATGTGGCTTGAATTGTTACAGGCTTCCAATAGCCTGTGAAAAAAAACACAAATAGATTCCCTTAGCCAATAGTTCAGAAAGCTAAGCTTGCTTGCTTTCTGGCAAAACACTGCTTTTGACAAGACACAGCTGCTTGGAATAAAAACCCTACCCTCCACTGCGCTGACTGCTCCCCCCATTTTGGTGTCATCTGCAGCCCTGATGATGAAGCATTCTGTCCAAATGTCCGGGTCACTGATTAAAACGTTACACTGAAACACATCTTGACTTGTACAGAAATAGAAAATTATTTGTACTTCCAGTGTAACCTGATTTTTTATTTTGTTATTGCTTGAAAAACATATAATTGTGCTGGTCTGTCACCTATATAATAATTCTTGTTTTAGTGATACTACATTTTTACTCTTGTCTTCACAAATCTTGTCTACTCTTCTTGAGAGGTTAGAACTCTCTACTGTAATATGCAAACCCATTATTTTCAAAATACTTTATCATTTTACCTCTGCGTTTTCATTAATTACGTCTTTCATGTATTGCTTGGAATTTCTAGTACTTTGGCTCTGTAACTTGACGTCATTTGACAGATAAATTGTTATTCTACACTATGACCCAATTTAATTTCATCTGCCTGAATGTCTCTGCGTTGTCATTTTTATCTAAAGATGAGTTACTCTTAAGGAGAGACAGCAGCACCCCTATGCAAAATATTCTAAAAGGTTTCCAATAGAAGTTTCTGGATCTCACTTGGAAATTCTATTTTTTTCCTGTGAGCAAGTTCCTGTTCAAATTCTATTGCTTTTATGCCATGTACTGGGATTCCAATTCCCCCCATGTTAGAACTCTATGGATGTGGCTACTCTGCGAATTCTTATTGTTATAAAATCTCTGCCGCTTGCAGTCATAAATGTGGCCCTATATTGCAGAAAGGTTTGATGCATCCAAGTCAAAGCAGAGATTTGAATGTCAGATCAAATGACCGCACTACTTTGTTCTCCTGCTATATTGCCTTCCTGGACTTCCCTGTAGCCCAGCGCAAAGTGCTCCCAACGACTCCTCAGAGACTGAGTAAGGAGATTGGTGCAACAAAAACCAAAACTGAGATACGAGGTGAGCGCCAATGAGATGCACTGCACCAGGACAGCTTCAAACATGAGATGTATTCCAAGCTCTGCGCAGATGCTAGAGCAGACCAAGACAGGCTAATGAACTGCAAATACAGGCCCCAAACAAAGCTACTGATTATTTCTTGCACGCAGTAGTAAAAGTTTTATTGATGCCTTACACACGGTTGGACCCACATATTCACAAAGCCTTGGAGCCTGAGTGCAAAGGAGGTTCACTTCCTCAGCAGTTCGTAGGAGGAGTCAAGTCAGAAAAACAGATCTCTCTTCAGCCTTACCTTTGCACAAGGAGAGTACAAAAGAGGGACACGTAGCTGGAAATGGCGTGAGAACAGATCTGCAGAGTTTCAAATTCTTTCAGAATGACAACTAATATAGCAAATGCTACTTACAATGCAGTATACCACAATCCCACTTGATACAAAAAATCCTCTTAAGAATTAGGATTATTTCCAGTTTGAGAATATCAAAGTTCACCCTGCAGTGACAGAATCTTAATAGACATTTATCCATTCAACTAGACCTCAGCCTTATCTTAACTCTCTGTGGATGCTTCAAAGATATTATTGCCTACTAAGTCTTGATAAATTAAGTAGGTTATCTGTTCCCACTGTGAAATAGCTTTTTCAGCCAACAGTGTTATTTCTTACCTCTAGCTGTCCTCCACATTTTTTCAGCATCCTTTTAAAAACACTGACAGTAGAATTGCATGTTTTCTGTTAGTCCAACTAACAGTTAAACTGTTCTTATGCTACAAACTGCACTGCTGCTCTAAATACTTTCAGTTGTCAATCATTACATAAAAAGCTCTTCTCAGTGGTAAAGCTTTCCACTAGACAGACATTTTCCATCCTGCAATTTAGACATGCATTCTCTGTTCCAAGACAACCTTGCATCTGAATGTACTGAAGTCCATACTTTATAATTAAAATCAATTACTGAACAACAAAAATCACTCCATAGTAGCCAACTATCTGCAAAGTTATTTTTTAATTATTTACTGCGCAAATCACCTTGCAGGCTATGACTTCATTTCTTCCAAGTAACTGCTAAAAATATGAAGGAGAAGGTGGCTGTCAGACGTCAGATTGGCCATTGAGATAATAATTTCAGTCCTATCTCTAGACGTACATGTCCTGCATCAACTGGCAGTGACAAACATCATTTGGTTTGGCTTAGGAGAAAGTTAATGAAAATCTATGGGTTTGACTTGTATTTCTTTAGGAGTTATAAGCTTCAAATAAGAACAGGGATCCAGTATCCTACACATGTATCAAAAAGTCCCCAATTTCACAGAGATGAAGTGTACAAAGATGGACAAAAAAGGGAAAGAGAATCAGCAGGGTATGACAGGATTGGAAGAGATAACTGAAATGATAATCTCGGTGCAAAGAATAAATGACATACAACTGCGAAAAGAAGCGCTACTGGTAAACCCTGAACATTTTTCCCCCTTTAAGGGTTTTCATCATAGCGATACCTGTACCACTCTGGCTCCCATCATGTGTATGAATACTTAATTAGGATAAGGGTTTTTAGGGCTTAGAGTGCAGAAACATTAATTTCACCAGTCACAGACAGGGGTGGCAACTCCTATTAAACCCTTGCTTCCTTTAGGTCATTTTGCACATGGTTAAACTGAGATCTAATACTGCTACTTTGCTTGTTCTTCATGTTCCAGCTTATTCCACTCATCTGACATACGGTCATTACACTGCTATTGTGACTGGGCTTCCGCAGATGATACTGTATGTGTACCTCACGGCATCTCTCTCCTCCCTCCTCTGTGTGGATGACCACAACTTGTTAGCAAGAGCAGGAAATATCAGGAGAAAAAAAAGCCCAGAGCTGACACAACTGAGCAGGTGTGTTTCATTCTTAAGCAACTTAATTAGTTTTAACCTAGTTTCAGCTCTATTTTAGCTTCGATTTGGGACTTCAACAGGGTACTGAACGTTTTAGCAGATGCCATTTATGAGCTGTGCCTCGTCACTGCCGTGTCAGGCACCAGCAGGAGCCCCAGGCAGCCTGCTGCCCGGCTGCTCAGACCTCACAGCCACAGCCCTCCCGGCTGACAGCTCCCCTACGCTGGAGAGCCTCGGGCCGCACAGCCGGCGCCCGGCTCCGCAGGGCCTCCCGGGGCCCGCACAGATTCCGCCCGGCAGCCTCACCTTCTCCGGCTCAAACTCCCCTTCAGGCACCTGCTGAGTGAACGCCCTGCGCCTCACAACCCTACACGGCCTACCCCAACCTCTGCACTCAGGCGCCCACGAGAACACGCGCCCCCCCCCTCCGCCGCGGCCGGCCTCGCCTCTCGCGAGCCGCCCGCCTCAGCCCCGGCCCGGCGCACTCACGCGTTCCCCACGTGGATGCGCGGGACCACCTCGTTGCTGTGCGCGCTAGGGAGGCTGTAGCAGCCGCTCCCATTAGCCAGAAGGTCGTTCAGCTCCTCCACCGAGATCTGGTAATCGGACATGGCCGGGCCCGAGCCGCTCCCCGACGGCCAGCCAGAGGGCCCCTGGGCGCAGCAGCTCGGGCCGGGCCCGCTCCCGCCCCGCCCCGCCTGGCACCGGCCACCGCCTGATAGGCGGAGTCGCGTCAGCTGGTTCTGTCGGCGGCGCGCGGCAAGGGGCAGCTCCGGAGGAGCGCGAGCCCCGCGCTGTCCTGTCAGGGCTGCCCCGGCTCCGCGCTGCCTCGATCCGCCCGACCCGGCGGCCTCTGCCACGGGCCGTTCCAGACCCGTGCAGCGCGGGGGATGGACGCCGCAGGCCTCACCCTGAAGCTGCTGCTGGTCGGAGACAGCGCCGTGGGGAAGTCCAGGTGCGGGCCGCGCGGGCCGCGCGGGCGGAGTGCTCTCGGCACGGGGCTGAGTTCGCGGTTTCTTTCCCCACAGCCTCCTGCTGAGGTTCACTGACGGTGCGTACGAGCCGTGTCTGAAACCCACCATCGGTGAGTCCGGAATCCGCCCGCCCCCGAGGCGGGGGCGTTTTCGTGTGTTTTCTGTTGGGTCCCGTTGGCGAGAGGCAGCGGTGGGGAGCCGGGGTCGTGCGGGCGCTGGGCGCGGCGGACGGGTGAGAGCCGGCTGCGAGGGCGGGGCGAGGAGCCGGCTGCGGGAGTGGGCATTCGCCAGTTCCTTCGGACAAACCTTCCCTTCTTATGTCTTAGGCGTTGATTTTAAAGTGAAGAAAATGATGGTTGACGGCCATGCAGTACAGCTTGCAATATGGGTAGGTGTTGTTCCAGACAGATACGGATAGGTTTTGTTCTCGACAGATGTGAGAACTTCCAACAGCTTCCTTCTGTGGGGTGTCCCCCGCCCCCCTTCCTTCACCCCTGCCCCTTGCTAAAGTCTTCTGCGTGTTGAGATTGTGTACTTATGATGCAAATGCACATAGATTTGAGCGTCTGTCATGATCCTACAACAGCAGTTGCGGACAAGGTTCTTTCAGAACACTGCTAAATGCTTCATTGCTTTAGGTTTGGGACTTCCTTCAATTCTAATAGACATTTTTGACTGCTCTTTCCTGCACTTACACAACCGGGTTTCTCAAACCCTCTGTGAAGTGTTAGGCTTGTGAAGATGTGGCCTTACAAGAAAGGCAGGCATTTCATGCCTGTTTGACCCAGAAGTTCTCCCAGGACAGACAAGCACTGAAGTTGAGTAAACTACAGAAAAGCGGTGTTCTGGGTGATGAGTTGTATGACTTACTGTAGGGGCTGTGAAGTGACTCTGTGTGTGCACTATACCGGAAACAGTCCAGATGATTTATTTTGGTTAAAATAATGGGAAAAATGCCCCAACTTGTTCCTGAACTATTTAAAACTTGGTTCAGACTTGAGCGTTTTTGTTTTGAACTGCCTGATGCTATATTTTCAGTCCCTACAAATGGGGAAATCAGATTTGCAGCTGTGTGATCAGGATTATTTATAATATTAAAGCACCACATTTATTCTCCTAAACGGAATGAAAGAGCCCTAGAAGGAAGAGATTTTATGTGTATGGTCATAGCTATTTGAGAAAGAAGATGCTATGACTAATTAAGTAATTGGGACTATTGGAAAGAGAGCAGAAATGTGCCTTGGGCTGGTATTAACAGAAGTAATGTAAATGCCAAAACCTGAATTATTTTCTTGTTTTCATTCACAGTTTGTGTACAGAATGCAGAGCAAGAGTGATAAAGTCACAGTTGCTCTAGCCAGTGAGCATATGCATTGGCTGTATTCTGAACATGCTGCACACAAAGCAGAAGCTTTGCTGAGAGTAACCAAGCTATGTTTGCCCTAATAATCACACAGGGGTGTGTCTCCTTGCTGTGAAATCAAAAGCAACACCAGAACTTGCACAAGTTGTATAGCTGGAAAAGGCACTTTTGCAGCAGTCAGTGTCAGGAGAAACTGCTAATTAAGGGCTAAAAACCAGTGCAGTTGTACAATGTTAGATAAAAACTTTAATGCGAGTATAGTGCATGAAGGTTAAAAGGAGGCTTCTGCTTTTGTGTCCGTGTGTGCATAGATGCCTAAGAGTACAATCTCCTTAGTAATGATGACCCAAATTAAGTAAATATATTGCTAATTTCAGTTTCTTTTTTTAACAAAGAAGAAATAAGTTACAACATAGCTGTTAGTCTGCCTATTGTAATATGTACATAAATAACTTTTTGGGGTAAAAATCATATTTGTTAATTCTTTTGCCTCCTTATAGTTTGTTCTGAGTGTTTTTGAATTTCATATTGTGTTTAGGAGCTATTCCAAAGATTTGTGAGAATAAGTGTGACATAGTGCAGTAATAATTGAATGAAACTACTGACTTTAAATTTCTTATCTGCTTAGAGTCTTAGCAAACGTGAAGTAGTTCTTTCTAACTGGCTTCTCCTTTCCTGCTGTGGAGGAGCAAAGGGAGATTTTTGGAACCATTGTGTCTCCTTTCCTGCATTGTGTCTCGCTGGAAAACTAGTTATTCCTCACCTCGTTCAGTTCAGCTGATTGTTACCTGATTAAGCCTAGCTGCTTGGCTTGCAGCAATAGCCTTTTATGTATTTCTCTTGGGTCCCATTGACTCTTGTTGTTTCATTTATGTTATTGGTGTCTGTGTTTATTGCTTTAACCTTTAATCAAGTGCTCTCCATGCTTTTCTGCCCCTCCTTACCTGTTTTCCATTGCTGCTTCTAATGTTTTCTGCTTCCCTCATTCTGTTGTCTTACGGTTTCACATGATCTTACTGGTCAGGAAAAATTTAACTTTGTTTATCTTGTGTAGTTTAAAATACCTTTTTTGTTCTAAATATATTTGATTTTGTGTGTTGTGTGGCATGTGTGGTTTTGTGGTTTTTTTGGTTTTTTTTGTTCTTTTCCCCCCCTCTGTAGGACACAGCAGGACAGGAGCGCTTTAGAACACTGACTCCCAGTTATTACCGAGGAGCTCAAGGGGTTGTTTTAGGTAGGAGGTATACAGAAGAAAAACATGATTCCAAAAAGTGTGGTCTTTATTACTACGTAAATGTGCATGTCTTCAGAGAAGGAGGTTGTCTGGGAGAATCAGAGGAACAATTACAGTTTTTACAACATTACTGCATCATTAACTCAAATGCTGAGTGTGCAAAACCACTGACAGGAAACAATGCTTCTTCAAAATATTTTGGATTAAAAATCCAGAGATGTCACACTGCAAGATGTTGAGTAGATGAATTACTAGGTTTGTAGTTGTTACTTTGGTGAGTTTCTGTTAATAAGGCAAATTGGGTTTTGTGTTGGGTTCCCCCCCCCCCCATGATGTTTTTACTTTTTTTCCCCAGAAACTATTGTTGTGATTACTTTAAGACATGAGGTTTGTAGCACAAGTAATGGATGGCTAGTCCCCCTCTGTGTGACAACGCCAATTAGAAAAAGAAGGGACTCTTATTCTCAGAGTTTGTGAAGGCTGAACACCTTGCTATACAAAATATTCTTTCTGAATATGATGCAGCTTTTTAAACCTTAGTGATCAAGTGAATGCAGTTATGAAGTTACCAGTGACCAAAAGTCACTTTTTACTCAGAATCTATATTTTTAGCAGCAGTGTATGCATGTAGTTATACATTAAATGAGGTGACAAAATACCTATTTTAAAATACTCTGTGTGGCCCAATTCAGAGCTAGTAACAGGTATAAGATTTCAACTAGTAAGTCTGATTTCCAGTCACAGATCTATTGCAGAGATGCTCGTGTTCTGTAATCCTAGTGACTTTGGGTGAGCACAGCCAATGTGTTCCAGTTCTGGGAAAAGAATATGGTTGATACATCTGTCTGTAATTCCCTAATACTGCTTGGGGGGGGGGGGGGGAGGGAGGGGTGCAGTAGTTAGTTAGTAGAGGCTAAGTGCTGCCATAGTGAAGTAAACATTGTTCAAGACTCTACAGCTGTTAAGCACTTTTTCCTCTGTTACCAGTGTATGATGTTACAAGAAAAGACACTTTCGCTGGACTGGAGAGCTGGCTGAATGAGCTGGAAATGTATACCAAAAGCAACACCGTGAAGATGTTAGTTGGCAATAAAACCGATAAGGTCAGTTTAGAAATGCATCTTCTTACACTCTTCCACAGATTACACTCAGTCATGATAGAGTATAAATGTGAGATAAGTGCTGAAACTAACACATCTCTTGTGTGAGGAGATGATACGCTATCTAACTGAGGAACCTAGGCTGGGCAGGCTCCACTTACTATGTCATTTTAGAAGCAGATCTTGTCAAAGATTTTAATGAAAACTCTCCTGGAGAGATGCAATTGATGAGAGAGATTCTCTTAAGATAGTAAGAGGTTCTGCCTGAAAACTGCTGTATATCATTAAAGTTAACTGCAGTGCAACAGCATGACTGCTGCTTACTTTTTGACTGGGCTGTATTTTGGACAGGTGGTGAGGAAGGGTAAGTCAGCTCTTTAGATGGCTATAGCGTATGCATCTGTGTGGGTGTGAGGTGCACTGGGTGCTGTACGTTTCTGGGGTGTTTTGACATATCTTAGATGCCCGTTGCCTAGTGAGATGTTTCACTCTTGCTTTACTACAAGAGGTTTCCCGTGTGGCTATCCTGAACTAGGTTCTCTTCTGTCGCCTTCCAAATCTGTCAATGTTCAGATCCTTTGGTATGCCCTTTCAGCTACTTGACTACTGAAACCTCCTTTCTGGCATATGTCTTGCTCCTAGTTGATTCAGAAGACAGCAACACATTCATTTCCTGCTGATTTGATGTTGCTACTGCTCAATTTGACCCCCCCCCAACTGCCTGCTTAGCAGTCTATAGTAAGCTGTCTATAAAGTAGGAAAATCCAATTGCTGATTACTACATGGTTTTATAGACTTATTTGCTTTTCAGTAAAACTTCACTTATGCAGGGGTTCTTTTCCAGGGACTACCTAAAAATGGCAAGTGTAGCTTATTTTATTCATGTTCTTCATTCGTCTCTGCAGCCTGATCGTGAAGTAGAGAGAAGAGAAGGACTCCAGTTTGCTAGGAAACGCTCCCTGCTTTTTATAGGTATGTAACTCTGTGCCAAAAACTTGTATATTCATATGTTTATTTTGGTATCGCTAAGTGTGAATTAAGTGTACAGTTGGATTTCAGGTTGATTTGCCTTTTTTTAGTATCTAATTAATATGGATTCCTTTTGCTGCATTAGTTCATATGCATGGATGGAGGTTTTAACTTTTTTCACAGGTGCTCTGCATTGACTGCAATTGGAAGTACTTGTCTCTGAAAGAGATTTACTTCATATACTGTGTAGGCATGAATTCTATATTCTCTTGAAACTAGCAGGATTTTTTAATTCAGAGCCCCGAAGACTGGAATTTTTCTCCTGACTGATGTCAGTGAGGACCTTGGGTAAAATCTTTTTGGTTTCCAAGTTTCTGTTGCAGCTACATAAAAGACAATATTCTTAGACCAACAATAAAATGTACAATGTGAAGACAGAAAGATGGGGAATGAATTGTGGTTTGTTTGGTTGTGTTTGTTTTTTTGTTTTTTTGTTTTTTTTTTTAAAAAAAGTATCTTTTAAGTGAAGCTGCTTGAAAAGATTTTCAGAAGGAACTGAAACAAACGCAGGGGGAAAACATGTAAGTCCCTCAGTGTTCTTTATTTCCCAGCTTAGTTACGGGATAATTATCTTGTAGATCTACTATCACAACCTGAGAACAAGTTCTGTTTCTCCATTATGGAGAGAATGGAGAGCTGTGGAATTTTTTTAGGTGGAAAAATGAGATGCTTCAGACCAGGATGCATTTCTGTTTATTACGTTCAACTTAAGTGTGCCTTTAAGGGAGAATGGAGAGGGAGTTCACTCATTAAAAAAATTGTGTCTTCTCTCTGGTCCCAAAAGAACTTTGTACAAAGTGGAATACTCCCTGCAAATGAGATAAAATACTTTCCCCCCCTCCTTTCTTCCCCCTCTACCAGAGACCAGTGCCAAGACACAGGATGGAGTGCAGCATGCCTTTGAGGAACTAGTCATAAAGATCCTGCAGACACCAGGTCTTTGGGATAAAAGCACAGAGAAGTGGGGAGTCCAGCTAATGGAATCTTCAGCACAGCAGGATAAAAGCTTATGTGGTGCATACTGTCCACTTTCGTAAATCTGCAGGTGGCTGTTCTGTCTGAATGGAGTGGACTTTTTTTTTTTTTTTTTTCCCAAAAGTGGGGAAGGAATTCCAAGCGCTAGTGTGTTCCTTGTTTGACCTGCCACCAGTTGTGTAGATCCAAACCCCAAAGTGATTAGCAAAATACATTTTTGTTCATTAACAAAATACAGTTTTTCTTTCCCTTATGCACAACTTCTACCTCCAGATATTTTTCTGGTAACTGTCAGATTTTTCACTATTAAATCATAGTGCTGCTTAGAGTATTTTGCTCTTCTTGTATAGCATTCAACATGGAATTTTTCTGAAATTCCTGCCTTAGCATAAAATAAGGTAGTACTCCATTTTGGAATATTATTGAAAAGCTTCTTTTCCCCACAATGGCATGGGAGTCTTTTAGGCACCCAAGTTCCCTTAAATGTAGTTAACAGTCAGGAGTCACCCTGTGCAGTGATGTTGTTTCCCTATATCAGATGATTTTAAGCAGTCAAAATTGCTACATGTCCCCAGATAGTAAGTTTACTACTTAATTTTAGGGTCGTAGTGAAGAGGCATATCTATTAACATTTAGCAGGAAAAAAACCCACTTCCTGTGCAGTACACTGTAGGTTAGCCCTTGCTGCTCTTAAATACTTTGTACCAAGGATCAGTGGTAAAATGGAGTCATCATTTTTGGCTGGTTTACACTGTGGGTCCTTTTTGCAGTTAACAGGGCTCTCTGCAAACTCATGTTCCTGCCCTCATTCAGCAATTGCAGGGCTAAAACTAAGTTTAATAAAAAATGTGCTGGTTATGGAAGAGTTTCCGCTAGGATGAGTCTGTCTATTGCCAGTCTCATTATGAAGTTCTGTCAGCTAACTGCCTTGTTTTACCCAGCCCCCATTACGCTCACTGCCCTTTCTTGAAAACAGAGTCATGGAAGATGTTAGCCTAGACTCTGATCTTGGTAGCAATGCCTCTAGAAGACTTCCAGTTGGCTGCTTGCAACATTGTAAAAGTGTCAAATTTTGGAGAGTATTAAAAACATTTAAAACATAAGCTGAAGTGCTTGTAAACAAGTGACAAATCCAAAGACAGTCTTTCATTACAGGACGCTGTCAAGTCAGAACACAAAAATTGCCCTTTAAGATGCATGTTTTGGTGAATCATCGCTCTCAAGTTAATTTATACTAGTGAGAGTGCCTTCCTGAGTACCACCAGTGATTTGTCACGAGTGCTGCCACAACACAGCTGAAGACAAGGCGTATAAACTTCAACCTCACTTTGGAACTATTCTAGCTTCTCTGCGAAGTTGCTCTTTGTAGAGCTGTTTTCTTCTGTGAAAAGTGTGTCTGTATAATTTTTGCTAAAGTGAATAGAAATACCTGTATGGGCTTTTTTGCATCAGCTTCTGTCTGCCTTGCAATGGATGTAAGCGGTTGCATAGTTGGAATATCACTCCTGTGTATTTTCTTCTGCTGAAATCGGTCTGAGGGAGATGTCAGATCTTACAGTAGTTTTTCATGTCTTTATCAGTGGAAACACATTTGCTTATACAGCCAGCTAAAGGACTGCTTCTTACACTTTCATCTTTGTTTGGGTCTATAAGATTTTCTTTTTGGAATACTTATTCATATCAGCTTATGACAGAGTAGAAGAGAAAGTAGTTTCTGTTGGTGTGACTGATAGCTGGATAGGCATGCTGTAAGCAGATCACGGACCCTGTGGTTTGTTAAACTACTGAGTGTCAGCAAAATGTAAGCATGTTACAATTTCAGACTGTCTGGAATCTCCAGGTATAACAGCAAACAGAGAACCGAGGCAAGAAAGTAAGACTAGGAAGGCAAGTTCAGAAGATGGGAGGCCATGGCACCTGTGACAAAGCCATAAAACTGGTGGGAAGGCTAGGAGGGAGGCAATCATGAGAAGGTAAGAGAGGAATGACTTCTGATCAGCAGGACATACAATGGTCCTGGTGCATGGTGCATTCTCTGCTGTTTGTGTAGAGTTTTTTTTAATGGTGACGAGCGTGACTTTTGTACAATGAGCCTGTCGCTAAGGTAGTCACTTCTTTCCTACGTTTCCTGGGGTTAAGGAAGAGACTGGAGAGAAGACTATGTGTTCTGTTGCTGTCGAATGTGGGCAAAACTGCTTAGCTGGTCTGTGCTGCAGTTGGTATCTGCCTTTTGTAGAAGGCCTCATTTTTAAGAATGGTGTATTTCTTAGAAATAATTAAACAGCTGGCAGCCCTTTTAAAAGTAACATCTTCCTTTGCATCATGCTTCAGTTTGCTGCAAATGCAGTCCTACTGAATGAATGCTTCCTCTGTTGTATTTTGCAGGAGGAAAAAAACCACAACCAAAATCCACCTTGACTGATTTATGAATTTTTGTTGTTTATAGTAATAACAATTTTTGAGGGAAGTGAGCTAAATGGATCAGTCTTTCCTTCAGTTTTGAATATAGTCAGATCTGAAAGTAGCAACGTAAATATATACACTCATTCTTACCAGAAACTACAAGAAGCATGCCTACAGTTCCAGGCTTGCAAAATGAAATGTAAAATTGTGTGTTTAGGTCTGAGTGAACTATTCCTGTTGCGGAATGCTTATATGCAGTGAAAAAGGTATCATCTGATTGTTTAACTTTGCCTTTCTAACTTCAAATATCAAGGAGAATGAACTATATTACAGATTTGCCTGGTGATATCACTGGAAGTTATCATAGATACTCTTGCTGTGACATCAGAAGCTGGTCCGTGACATCAGAAGCTAGTCCATGACAAGGTGGAAGTCCTGTGAACGTGAACAAATAGCTCTGGCAAAGATGGGCACTGTGCAGTATTTAGCCTATTCTGTCATCGTTGCAAATAGTGAGCAAAGAGCTGTGATAAAGAAAAATCTAGGTGGTGTTGACTATTTGATTTGCAAGAACAAGCTAGAATTTGGTACATGTTGCTAAAATTATTGCACCCCCACACTTCAGTCAAGAATTTTGGTGGTGTTTTTTTAACACCAGGATGGTTTGGTGTTGTGTGTGTTTGTTTTGTTTTTTTTTTTTTTAACTGAAAAACTGCTAATAAGCATCTTAAACTATTTAAACTGGAAATTGAACAAAAATAAGGAAACGGGAGCTGCTATCAGCGTGAAGCATTTGTAGAGATCCTGTTAGGAAATTCTAGTCCTCCTTATCACAGTATGTTTTAAAACTGTAGCTAGTTAATATCTCAGTAAGTGGACTTGTTGAATTACTGTATTTTCAAATGAATTTAACTTCTGATGAAGCTTGAGCTAAAACAGATGAAGATTTTAATCCAGGTTCATGCTTTTGTGAACAGAAAAACCCTTAATATTACAGTTCGCTTACTGTGAGTTGAGGCACAATACGACTAGTTTGGCATGTAAATAGGAAAATATTACTGCACAGTGGTTAGGTAGCTCTGAAATGAGAGAAATCCCTTTCCTGTCTCTGCATTTTTCTTTCTACTGCTTCTGCAAAGCAATGCAGACTTGTAGTGCTCTCCCCAGCAAAAGCTGTTTCAGGGTTTATTGGGGGATGCTGATAGAGGAAAAGCTGGGTGAAGGGATTTGAGGCTGAATAACTTCGTAAGACTTGTTTCCACTTAAGGCTTCCCTGTGCCTTTAAGCAAGATCTCGTGTGGATAGTAAGCCTCCATATGCACAGACCCAGCACTGTAACCTGGGCAAGATTTAGGTAATGGTACCCCTAAGTCTGTGTTGTGACAGTGCCTCAGGTGGTCGTGAAGTCTTCAGGTAAAGGTAGAGCAGGGGGCTTTATTTAGCCTTTGAGTCACTAAGTGAAAGTAACCATAGAAAGGGTAAGGACAGGAAAAAAAATTGAATGTGTTCCTGCTTTCCTATCTTGTTAGTTTATATGCAGATATAAATGGGAGTGTTGGGAGAAGGAGAACAAGGAAGTAGTGACAAAGAACAGCAAGAGAACATGGTGACTTTGCATGTGACCGAGTGCAGAAATGAGGAGAAGGTGGTGGGTTTTTAAAATATATGTATATATGGGCAACGAATAGGGCAACATAACAACTATGAGAGGCAGCCCAGTAAAGATTCTTATGAGAATGACATCACAAACTTGTTATCTCTTGCACAGGAGTATCAAAGGCAGATTGGCCAGATTGAAAGAGATAATAAGAAGCTCTTGGAAAGGCTAGCCGAGATACAGCAAAGGACAGGGAGGGTGGGCTATTGGAAGGAACGCTTTCTGAGGAGGTAGCTGCTCCCATTTGTTCCAGGCAGGCAGGCGTGTGCATGTATGTAGACAGGAAGTGTCGCGTAATACCGTGGGCTGGATCCACAGTTTACAAAAGTAGAACCATAGCTGTCAGCCTTTAATTTCCGCTCCTAACGTTTCTGAAAAGCTGTGCTGCCTCACACACAATTATATCCACAGAAGGGCTCCCCTAGAAAGAGTGCTTGATGAAACATTTCAGCCTCAGAAGGGGCTATCTATAATCGAGGGAGATAAATAACCACCTACTAGGTGGCAGGACCTTCCTACCTTACCTCCTGAAGAGTTGAATGCCTCTTGAGAGTTCTGTTCTGCTATTATTTTTAGACTTCAACTGCATTCTCATCCTGAAGCTCCCTGTATCCCCGTCTGCTATAGTATCCTTAGAGAGTTCTGGCTGCAGTCCATTCTGTATACAAAATTTGTTTCATATGAACGCCCGCTGCAACGAACACTCAGTGAACCACTTTTTGGAGATTTTAACCCTTTTCATTGTATATAAAATGTGTTTACTGAAATGCTTTTATGTTGCATTCTTTCTTCTTCCAGAGCTTCCAGTAGTCACTGTCATTTTGTGCAAATTTATGCCCAACCAGACATGGAAATGTTGCTCCTTGCTAGGGCTTTGACTGCATCTTTCATTAGCTATTGTCCTGTGGGTTTTTTTTTTCCTGCCAACCTCAGTTCTCCTTTTTTTTTTTTTCCAAACTGCCCTAACGCATGGACTGCAACCCTAAACTTGCTTTGTCATTGTGATTTCCCCACACTTGATTAACTTTATAACCAGCCATCCAAGGCAAGCCAGCAAGGCGATTTCTGGTTCTGTATTTGCAGATACATATTTGCACTGAAAGAGCCTATGCATATAGTACTCATTCCTTTACCGAATTGCAGTGTATTATCATTGCCTGCCCTTACCTATTCACAACAGCTGTTCTGTTCCTACTTTCTTTCTGCACAGTTACACTTTTAGATCCTCACAAGTGAGATGATCCCCTTACCTGTGGTGGTGCCTGTACTTGTGAATGCTGTAAAAGAGTAACTAAAGTTATGTAGGCATAAGCCTGACTTAAGACCGAAGTGTGAAGGGAAAGGATATGACAGTGAGCTGTGATAAAGGTACAGTCCTTAACATGCTGTTGTGGAAATGTTGACTAAAGCCAATGTCTGATTACAGGATTCACTGAAAGGTTGTGGGGGGACGTGTGTGTATGGGGGTAGACAAACAGGAGTTTGTTTGACCATGGGCATTTTGCAACTATATACGTATACGTGTGTGCCTTAGAAATATCGTTTCATTAGCCAGAAAATGTGTTTTCAAATGTGTTCATTTTTGTTTATACCTCAAGTAGAGGCAAGCAGAACAGGAAAATAATGAACAGCACTGTGGAAAACCAAGGTATTTTGAAGAGGCTTGTTGACTGTAAGCCTACCTATGATCAAAAGACTTCTGTGACTGGTTGGCAGGGATGTACTTTAGTTTTTGTTTTGTATAAATATTATTACAACTTCAAACTAAATAAATTGCGTTGGGATGCTTTTAAAATTATAGCTATTAGTTAACTGTATATTGAACTAGAAAAAAACTGTACCTTAAAAAAATCTGAAAGCAAGCGTTAGGTAATTAGAAAAGGGAGCAAGGGAAGCATTTTGTAGAACAAAATTAAGTTAGAAATTTGGGTTGAAGGGCTGTCTATATAAAAAAAAACCAAGCACGTGTGGTCTTAGTGCTAATGGCTGCTTTGCTGAAGTTGTGTTTTGTTGCTGTTTTATTCTGCTACTCTAAATAAATATTGCCAGTATTTTAGTATGAAGAAAATGTGCCAGTACATTACGTTCGAGACTTAACCTATTGTCTACTCACATGCAATAAGCAAAAATACTAATTTGTTAGGGCAGAGCAATAAACCATAGTGTTCTGCTTCTTTATAAAAAGATCACCAGAACAAGAACCTTGCTTTTACTCTACAGAAGTGGAACCTAATTTCATTAACAGCCCCAGCCAACTTTTGACTCAAAGTTTAGGAAGCCATTGAATCCTAGGCAGGTTTTTTTTTTTTGCTATGGCTTTTCAGCTTGCTATGTAGGAGCTTGAGAAGCTCACAGGTTTTACTACTTGTAATTGTAGCCTTTTTTCCCCCATGAGACACAGCTTATGATGGTTTGTGCTCAATTAGCAATGACAACTGTAAGGAAAAGCATCTTTGTAACTGTCCTCCATATTCCCCTTGCTCCTCCTTGGGTTCTCTACAACAGGTTTTTCTATTCTGTCTGAAAGGGCAAAACAAAGTAGTATTTTAGTGCATTCTTAATACCTCACATTTGAGGTATCTGGGATAGCTGGTTGTAAAAGGTAGGCGATGATGGACATTTTTGAACTTGCATGCTTTGTATCCCATTCTAGACAAACTAAGATGTGTTTAGCTGCCTTTTTTTTTTGGTAATAATCTTTATTGTTTAGAAAAAGGCAATGATGGCTGATCATTAAAATATTACGTATGAAAAACCTGTAGGTATCACTAAGATAACCTGTGGCATATTCTCAGGCAGGAGGTGGAAGAAGAATGTACAGTCCGTATTAACAAATAGTGTTACGTATTCTCCTACAGAAGACGTGACTGTGAACGCTCGTAAGTCAGTCATTGGTGCACAAAGGGAACAGGATGTGTAAGAGTAGGGGGGAAAAAAGGATGACGTATACTTTTATTAGTTAGTTTTCTTACAGTGCCTCATTAGCCCTGATGACAAAACCCACAGTGGTTGGTTTTTGTGGTTTTTTTTTTTTTTTTTTTTTTTTTATGGAAGAACACCAGGCACTTTAAGCAGACTGCTACAAGATCCTTATCTCCTCACAAGAGAATTAGGTGTGCTGCTCTAACACAGGTTTCACTTTACAAAAACAATGTACACATCATAAGAAGCTGGGTTAGAGATATCAGGGTTCTAATCTTTGCACATCTCAGTCACATTGAAAGTACATATTTTATATTAAAGTGTCATCTTAATCCTACTGCAAATCTCGTTGGAGAAATGGATTCTTCAAAAACATCTGAATGCATGTTTGAGCTCACTGACTGAAGCATGCCTTGAATGTGCTGTACACAACCGATTTTTAGAAAGGCAGGCAGCTTCAGATACAGCCAGTGTATGGAAGACCGCCTGAAAACTGTAGATGTTAACGAAGGCTCATCCTTCAATACTACAAACCATAAAAATGAGAGACTATGTAAATTTTAGGTGTTAGCAATGTGAGGATAAGTGGGAGGAGTTTCAGTTTGCTGAAGTACTTTGACTTAAGAGTTTTTGGCACTATTTACAAAGCAGGACTTAAAATTAAATTAAATTTGCATTCTGATTTTATTCATAATTTTTTCTCACCTTTTTTCTCCTTACTAGCAGAAGCATATACCAGGCATGGCTAATGCAGCAGGGACTCAGTATCTTGTCAGAATTGGAATCTTGTCCTGGTAACAACCATCTGCATGTACCCTCTTCCTAAGATTTTAGAATAAATAGCAGCATTGAGGGTGTTCTCTCCCACCCCGACCCCCAAGTGAAGCTCTTCTTAGCTACCTCCAAACTTTAGTGTATAATACATAGCCTCTCACAATCCTTTACTTCAGACCTTAAAAAAATGAAACCACCATTTCTGAGAGTATCTCAAGTTAGTATCTGTGACTGTACATCAATACAGAGTATCTGTGTACACTTAAAAAAAGATATTTAACTCATACCGAATATTTCAGTTCACTTTTAATAGCAATATTGTATCTTAAGTTTTCAGTTACTGTAAGTTCAGGTGCACCTCTGTCATTTGCCTTGATTCTCTTAATGCATATTTCTACTATTAGACTATGTTAGATCTTAAAGCATACAAATTAATTTATTTACTGCTAGTCACTTGGAATATTCTAAGATGTTAGATAGCAATCTTGCTTTAAGTGAATTCTGACCCTTAGACAGTATCTTACCTAGTCCTCCTTAAATTATATCTATATCCTGTAAACATGTTTATGTCTTGCAGATGATAAAAACCTGCTTGTAATCTGTAATATAGATCTATGGTGAGATCAATCTGCCTATTCCATATTTTCGTAAAATGACTTAGTTTGAAATGCTGTTACTTAAATAGTTTTTGAAGTATTACACTCAGTTTTTCGTAGCATGAAGGTACACCTGCCAAAAGATTCATTTGGCAATGTGTCTTGTAAGCCACGTTACTTTTGGTGGCTGTGCTAGGATAAGATTGCAGAGAGTTAATGGCAGAGCTGATGGGCCACCCGCATGCGTAGGAGTCCTTGTGCATTTGCTGAGGCCACCAGTCTGGCAGCGTATCTGCTCTGACAAGCCAGAGCAGATACCTGACTGTGGAAAGTGCTTATTGTAGGAATGGGAACCTCAATGCCTTTAGTCAGGACAATACATCAAAGCTGCCCAGGGTACACGTTTGGAGAAGATGGATAAGGGTGACACTGGTATGTAAGACGTGATTTTAAAATGCAGTGTGGTTAGTTTCGCTAAATGCAGTGGAACAAGAGTAACATCATACTGTTAAGATGCAAAGAATGAGACTGGTGCACCAAAAGGTCTTGTTAAAGGGCATAGTGCACAGGAAAGATTGGACCTCACCAGGCAGTGGAATACAGGAACTAGTTTCAGCTAACATGCACCTGTACAAGACTCAGGTTTTTTTCAAATAATTATAAAGCATAGGTGCTTCCAGAATCATCTCTGCATTTTCTTAACACCCGTCTAAAAATCCTGTATATTCAGTGTGTCCTGAAATACATACAAAGTCTTCCAACAGTTAGGATTTCTTCTTCAGGACTTGATGTAGGCAGTTAGAAGTTCTGGAAGCCTTTACCTGATTTGGAACAAAGGTAGTCATAAATGCTGGAAGGGTGAAGATTTGGACCTGTAGCTCAGCTACTTGGTACTTCAGCCTCCTCCTTTTAGCACCCTTTTCGGAGCTGCTGTGTTGGTGTCAAGGTAATATCCCACCAGGTGGCATTTGCAAAGATGTCTTGTAGAAAATAAGCTTCTTAAAAGTCCTATTTTAAATCATATGCATTTATTTTCATGTAGACTAAAAAATGACTCTGGCTTATGAGCTGGCTAGTTACGCGGATGTTCACAGGTTGTTTAACAGTTGTGCTATGTCAGTAGGAGGAGACTGGGAAAGTGGGCATAAGCTATGGGTGAGCAGACTAATACCTGTGCAAGACAACTTGGAGGCATTTGGAAATGTGGGATGGACATAAAAAAACCCCACCTAATCTCTCAGCCACTAAAATACCTGCAACTTATATAACTGGCCTAGTTTTAGTGCCTGATTGGAAAGGATTTGCAACTAATGATCCCGAGTGAAGGGAAACGTGTTTTGTCCAAAGGACAGCCTTCCCACCTAGCTGAAGTAGCTTGTTCTGCAGGCATACTGGTTCCTTCATTCTAGCCACAAAATTTGTGGCCAAAGGATGAAAATTTCAGCTGGTTACTGTCCTAGCACTACTTAAATGCTTTGGAAGTGTGGGACCCTCTGTGAAAGTTTACTGTAAAAAATGCACTATTTACAGTCTGAAAGTCACTCCAATCTTTTACTGATCTCTTTAGTCTGACTATTCACTTTTAAATGACAGCTGCTATTCAAGATTTTGCTTCAGGAAGGCAGTGTCAGCTTCTGACTTTGTTTTTCTCATACAGCCTTTATGTATTACCTTTTGGATAGACCAGCAGTTTTGAAGTGAATTTGGCATATTTCCCTTTTTCTAATCCAGGTATTTACAAGACATTTTTATACAATCTTTCCCTTAAACAGATGATAACAAGCTATGACCTAACCCAGTTGACTGGCACCCAAAATGAATCCTTGTTTAGTTTCTCTAACACAGTTTTCAGTTGATTACATGCACTCTGGAGATCTTCTTTCACCAGTACAGTGTCAATTAAATGGCCATACTGCTCTTCAATGAATGCTGCTGAATTAATAATTTCCTGCTGTTCTTCATCCTGCTGATCAACATAAGAAGATGATATGAAATTTACAGCATGTCTTTTTAAGTACTAGCATTTTAAAGTATATCAGCACAAGTCATTACTTTGAAAGCCAATCAAATGTGCTGCTACCATTAGGAAAGCATATGTAAGGTATTACAACTGAGATCAAGGAGTGGTATGCTACTGCTGGAATTTGGTAGGCTGTTTCAAAAATGCAAGAAGTGATAGGGAGGGGGAAAACAACATGTGACAGGATGGATGTAAGATGGTGACACTGCATTTTATGAAGTTAAGAGTCGCTGCTTATCTAACACCTGGAAATCATACTCCTCAAAAGTTGAAAAGGAATGTGGGACCCACTGTCCCCAAATTCAGTAATTTTAAGGGTGTCCTAGTTTTGGCTGGGATAGAGTTAATTGTCTTCCTAGTAGCTGGTACAGTGCTGTGTTTTGGGTGTAGTATGAGAAGAATGTTGATAACACCCTGATGCTTTCAGTTGTTGCTAAGTCGTGTTTAGGCTAACTCAAGGACTTTTCAGCTTCTTAGGCCCAGCCGGCAAGAAGGCTGGAGGGGCACAGGGAAGTTGGGAGGAAGGGACACAGCCAGGACAGCTGACCCGAACTGGCCAAAGGGGTATTCCATACCGTGGGATGTCATGCCCAGTATATAAACTGGGGGCGTTGGCCAGGAGGAGATTGCTGCTTGGGGACTAACTGGGCATCAGTCGGTGAGCGGTAAGCAACTGCATCATGCAGCGCTTGTTTTGTATATTCCTATTCTTTTATTATTATTGTTGTTATTAGTGTCATTGCTAGCTTCTTCCTTTCTGTTCTATTAAACTGTTCTTATTGCAATCCACAAGCTTTACTTTTTTCCCCGATTCTCTCCCCCATCCCACTGGGGGTGGTGGTGGGGGAAGTGAGTGAGCAGCTGTGTGGTGCTTAGTTGTTGGCTGGGGTTAAACCACGACAAAGGGCTTACATGAAAACTTACCGAGTGAACTAAGTTCTCCTATGTATAAATGCAAGCTCAGGTTACCCAGCGTAATGACATTATGAACTCTCAGTACTTCTGTTCACATTTACACATCACCGATTTGCAGGTGGTCTAGGTTTGGTCCTTGTAAGACATCCACATGCTGCATTTTGTGTGTACCCGACGAACAGCCTGGGTGGATGTCACTCTGGAGGTATCAGAAGTAGCTGGCTACCCTTACCATGAGATGGGGCTGCTCATCAGAAATGTAAAATTATTATTAGTTTATCTGAGTTCAGTAGCAGCTTTCCCTGCTGCAGCCTTGAGTGATGTACACAGATCCCCATGGAAGACCTGCACTTTGCTTCTTTTTACTTACACAGGCAAGTTTTAAGGGAGTCAGAAATCTCATTCTAAAGTTCCAGCTGAAAGGCTATGTGTGCACAGGAACCACTTAGTGCCCCACTCTGACTCTCGCTGTCATGGAAGAGGAGCTCTTGCATATCATAGAAATGCTAGCCCAAATACTTCTTTCATGTCTAAAAAGAAGAGATTAAAGTTAGAATACTTACAAGAGTGGCTGAGATTTCTTCTGACATGGGGGATTTTAGGACATGTTTTTTCTTTTCTGGAATGAGAGGCTTCACAAAGATAACATAAGGCTTAAACTCGGGAGTCCTCAAGTGCTTTACTGCCTGTGAACAGATGTTCTTTGTTACACAATTTTAAAATTTTTTGTTGTTGTTATATAGCAATGAACTACTCAAGCTGGGTTTAACAGTTTCACTAGTACATAATGTGGTGTGAAGTTGTGTGTACTATATATCTGATGACCGTAACCTTTTGCTCTTCAAAAGAAAGCCTGATGTCAGTGTCCTGGCTAGCTTACAAGGGCACATGAGCTTTCTGGAGCGTGGTCTAACTGCACACCTGCCTTTGCTATGCACTGCGATACCAGGAACAAGGACATGGCAAAAGTTACTGAGAAAAGTATAAAAAAATTGACAGGCAAGTTATGGTTTGCTTCGCTTAAGTGGCTAAACACTGGAAATTTTAAACCTGGAATTTATCTGAGGTAGTATCACAAGTCTTTTCCTAGCCCAGTTACAAAATCTGAATCGCAATTTCAAAGATTAACTCCCACTAGGGAGGGATTAAGAGCAGGTATACTGACACTGGTTACAACGCTAGTAAGGCTTCAGAGGCAGCAGGAAGGAACAAGAATGAAAAACTCATCCATGCTCTAAGTATTCTCTCTAGGACTTGAGCAGGATAGGACAGTGATGCACACTTCTCCTACAGCAAGAGAAAAATCCCACAGTGAGAACTGATAAAGTGTCATCTAGGCTGTATCAAGCAGACATCTAGGAACTGCAAATGCTGTACTGCTTTCTAAAGAGCCCTATTCTGCTTAGCTAGCAGTCCGGCCACCTGTTAGAAACACAAGTTTTGAGACCACCATTGTTCTTTGCAGGGCGAGTAGCCACAAATGATGAACAACATCAGTTAGGCTGGCAGCCTTGCTGCAGAACTTACTTCAGGTACCACATCCACCAAACAAACCTTCTTTTTGGCCATCACGGACCGGATTGCCTCAAGACTTGTACCGTACAGATTTTCTTTGTATTCTCCATGTTCCACAAATCTAAAAAGTCAATACACTTTAAAATACCATCCACAAAGAATATTTAACTTACAACATTTGATAGCTGTTTCCTGAAGTCACAGTAGTCAAATGGGGGGTGGGGGTGGGGGAAAGGGTTTCTTTTTTCTGATTTTTTTTTTTTTTCCTTCTGGTTGCTTAGTACCAATAGTCGTCTTCACATGTCACTAATAGCTAATCGGCACTACTGACAAATAGGGGAAGAAGCTGCATTAATTCAGCTGACTGATGTTCAAGCCTAATAGAAGAAAGAGGGTGTTTTTCACAGAAAATAGAACAAAGCTGGCAAGGAAATAGACTCCAATTCTTCCAACTTCTGGGAGACTAGCCAAAAATCCATACTTTCAGAAAACGCACTCGATCTTACAGAAAGTCCTTTATATTCACAGATTCCATCTACAACACACTTCAAAGTGGACTTACGAATAAAACTTGTTACCCATCATATTAAATGGAGAAGAAGTAGGCCCAACTAAGTATCTGTTACTTTCACTAGATTCAATTCTGACCAATCATACTACTTACGATATGCAGGCTTAAATTCTAGCTTATGATCCTCTTACTAGTCCTATGTTGTTTCTAAATTGCTTCTTACTAAATCTGAGTTCACACTAACAGTCTAGTCTCAATAAAGAGCTTTTTACTTGGAAAGCTGAACCCTTCTAACACAGCTAGTCCAACTTTACACCTGCTTTTGGTATTCATACGATGTAAGATTTAACTAGCAATATTTTTATAACTCACTTGTTTTGCTGCACATCTGTCTCAAATGATTGCTTAGAGACAAAATTGTATTCTACTCCCTCTTTCTCATGACTTTTCTTTGACCTGGTTGTATCTAGAAGAGAATGGAAGCCAGACATGGGAGACAGATCAGCCTTTGCAAACAACTGTATTTTCTCTGTTTAGTTCCAGTTACATTTTCACAACCTCAGACAAGGTAGTTATACACTGGCAAATACAAATTAACATAAAATAAACTCAGTCTCGAAAATTATAAGACCAAAAATGAAGTTGTTTTGCTCCCAAGCATGCTATAATTAACACGTTATTAGGAGGCATACTTGTTACACCTGGTAGAAGCAGTACAGTCCATCCTATGGAAGAGAGTACCTCTTAACTGTTTGGAATATTGGACTATCATTTTCCTTGAAGCTTAGAATATAAAAATAGGAAATATATAAAGTCTTATTATGTTGCCTCTGAATTTAAAGTAAGAATATCCCTGGCTGTTTTCCCATGCTACTGTGAAACTTATATAATTATGTGTGTTCCTTGCCTCTGATGTCGTAATTTCTTCTAGTAATTGTTACTATGTATGAGAAGCTTTGGTGATCGTTCTGCAAATCTATGCGTGGCCATAAAAGTGATGTCTGCTATTTTTTTGTGTACGTGTAAAAGTTACCCATATGAGTTCTACTGCTAACTAATTAAATGTCTGCCTGACAGACGTTTATTGAAAAAGCGTGTGTATATATATAACAGTGCCCTCAATGTTAATTTTTTGGATCGCAAAAGTAGCTTGTTGGGGAATACAAAGATCGATGGATTTTTTTTTTTTTTTGTCTCTTTCTTTTTTTGAGAAAATAATCCAGCAAAAATTTTCAATGTAGCTCTAGCCACAAAAGCATGCAGCAGAATCCCTCATTTCTGTAACACTGTGACTGGCTTGTTTGAACAGCCTAGATATGCTAATCAACAACTTAAAATCTTGTAAAAATTTTGTCTTGGTTTATTGCTGTCTACTTTTTTTTTAAACTTTAGCTGGTATGATATTCTGAAGAAAAATCATCCTCTTTTAAACACACATAATGTTTTGGTTGAATCTTAAGATACTAGTTTTTCACACTAGTTCTTTTTGCAATTTACAATCTTGTTTTTTTCTTCCTGTATTCAGTTTCCCTTTTTTCTAATGGACACTGAGAAAATGCAATCTGTTCACTTGGGAAAATAAAATTCAAAAAAATCAACCGAGCTGACAGAATTCCACAGTGCGTATGCGCCACGTTATGTAGTGATCTACTCAGCTGTTAAGGGCAAACAGTGTATTACAATAAGAAAAATAATTTGAAGTACTTCCAAAATACGCATATAATCAATAGTCAAAACAAAAATTACCATTCATCAATGCAGCTAGCGCTACACTATTAGACAGCATTAATGGAATAAAGTGGCAACACATAAAAGTCAGTAAATTTTACTCACGTGGAACTGCAACACCATACTCCTGTGGGTTCTCTGACACAACCTTCTGCTTGAGCTCACTTAATTTGGCCCCCAAACAACCTAAAAAAATAGAACTGACTAACAGATTTCTGTGAGGAATGAAATACTGCAAAGAGAATAAAAAATACCAATACGATACAGGAGTGTGCTAGAAGAAACCTGTACGTGAGAGACCTCATGACCCGCCCCCATTCTGCTTTGAAAAACATCATCGGGAACCAACTGAATCCTTGAACAGCTGTTGGACAAACATCTGGCAGGCACTAAGTCAGAAAATCTGTAATCTTAGTCAGTTTTATGAGATACCCTTGATTTCTAGGATGTCCTGGGAAACTGTCTTAACACAAAGCTGCTAAGCACGCTGAATAAAAATTGTATGCAAAATTTTGTTAGATAATTCTAACATCTACCTTTTAATCAGTTGTTCTGACAGTGTAAGTATGTATGTTTGAGTGAACCAACGGAAAGTGAATCAGAAAAATGAGAAATAGTCCTGCATCATTATTTTTAGAAGGATTTGGTGAGGTTGGTTGGGTTTTGAGGTTTTTTTTGTTTGGTTCTTTTTTTTTTTTTTTAAATGTAATTTAAAAGAAAAGGGTAACTTCTCACCAAAACCAGAAAAACCTTTTAAAAAACCACCAGAACCACAAAACCCAAAACCAAACACCTAAAGAAAGCCTCTTGGAGTGCAAGTGATAAGCAAAGAGGGAGATGCGTGAGAAATTTTGAACCAACTGTGTATCTTACCAATCAAAACTACCAGCCTCTGCTGTTCACCAGGCTGCTGCTGGTATTCTGTGACTTCTTCGTATGTTAGGAACTCTGCTGCGTCTGCCTGCTCTGCTTGCTTTCCTTCACTCAGATTGCTCTCCTTCTCTTTACGACTTAATCTAAAGCTCCTGCGTAAGCCAGCTGTAAAGGAAAACAGAAGATACATTAAACGGTGTCTCCACGTACCTAGATTTTCAAGCTTGTTCAGCTAGAAGATACTCTGTCTTTGAATAAGAGTTACTCCCACAAAATTTTTTTAATAATCAAATCAGTGCACATATGCTAATCTTATAGATGAAAAATTTGCGTATCAGGTAGAAAACCAAGCACCCAATCTATAATAAAAACCCCTCCTATCACCTTGAGCTGCCAAGTGTTGGCTACGTCAAAGTCCAATTATGCCTCTGCACAGAGGTACCCTAGTTCATGAATGTATGGGAAATTAACTCTAATATAAATAAGCTGGTGATTCTTTGGGTGTTCGGGAAGAGGAAAGGGATTTTGGTTTCTCACCTATGTACTGTCCGTTGAAATATCCTTCACAGTCACAGTCTTCTGTAAATTAAAAAGCAGGGGGTGAGGAGGGCACAGGGAGGTTAAGGGCACAGGAGAAAGGAGAGTGAGAAGAGAAGAGGGAGATATCTTAAAACAGTGCCTGCAATATCATAGAATCACAGAATGGCTCGGGCTGGAAGGGACCATCAAAAGTCATCTAGTCCAACCCCCCTGCAGTGAGCAGGGACACCTTCAACTAGATCAGGTTGCTCAGAGCCCCGTCCAGCCTGACCTTGAATACGAGTCTGACTCATTGGCAAGGGAAGGAGTTTTATATCCTGCATTCTATGTACACACACTTTTCTAATACAAATATTAATGATACAAAAAAATTGTTCGCCTTGGCTAGTGGTTTATATTTTAAAAAATCCTTGATGTCAGCATTGCACGAGAGAATTTTTACATCTCGGTATTTACGGTTCCCGGAATTTATACTCTTCAGCATTCATTACATTTGATCAGTGCTGCTGCTAAAAGTATAATATTCAGACTTAAGTAAAAAAGAAGACTCCGCAAACACAGAGCTCTTTTTTTTACCGTACAACTTTATAAATGGGTATGATTGTGTAAGAATATTGCCTCTTTGACATTTCAGTATCATTTGGGCTTGAAAAAAGGGAATCAGAGATGACTGAAATATGAGCTTTAAACACCTTCATTTTGGCTAAGTTAAATTATCATTGCTTATTAATTCTTTATTAAAAAGGTAAAGATGTGATGCTTTTGTCATATGCATATATGTAAAATAATATGCAAATCTATGTTAAAAAAAGCCAAGCTACCCCTCCTCAAGCTGAGACCACCCCCAAGGCCCCTAAAAGCATGCAAAATAAAACCATGATACTTAGCTGCAAAACACTATACTGCAATCCTAAGACAAATAACCATGTTCTCCTACTTCCTGAAAGAGGGCTACCTGGCTTGTTAAAATGTAGGCACCTGTGCCCTGTGATACCCACACAACTCTACTCATTTTAAGAAGGAGGTGTATGGTTGTGGGACAAGCCCAACCATAGGCAAAAATATATGCAGCTTAAACCTTTAACAAAATGTGCCCATCCAGAGAAGGGGCTTTGTTTATTAATGAATAGTTGCATGCAGGTATGTAATCAAGCAATGCCAATGTATACTCATTATACCTACATTAACAGAAGACACTAGTAGCAATATATACCTATCAGTAGCTAAGATCAGAGCTATTTTTTGTTGTTGAAGGTAGGCTCTAGTTTCACACTCGCGCTTCACGTCCGACTAATTATAGAATATGATTAGTACTTTGACTGAAGTTAATGGAATATTACTCTCAAGAAGCATGTGTAATGTGAAAAAAACCCCACAGCGTGCAGAATTCAACAGAAAACACCTAGTATTTGGAAAGGCGTGTGGTACAGTGACATATAAATTGCATGAGCCCAACACAGTTGCTCATAATGACAATAACAAAGAAAACAGTCCAAATGAACAATGAAGAAAAATTCATTTGGATAGATACAGGTACTCTGAAATGTTAAACCCCAATATTTATCTGTTTATTTAAAAACACCAGATACAAGGATTGCATTTAACTTTCAACCTCACTCAGAAACCTACAGAACATGTAAATGCATATCAGAAGACACAAAACTTTTCTCTTGAATCAGGAGTAAATTTGGAAGTTATCATGACCTAAGTCCAAATTAAATTAGTTTAAGTAATAACTCAGGAAGAAACTGCTGTAGGAACAAGCTATATCTACTATTCCCTTTGCTTGGGGGCTTAGCAAGCATTTTAGAAAATCTGTTGGTTGTTTATATTCAGACAGAAAATGAGTTAGGAGAGTACTTACCTTTATCAGAAGACTGATCATCTGTAGGTAGCATGAAAGGTAGAGTTGGTATGACATTAAAAGACTGGCAAATGATTGAGTAAAATGAGATGGAATGGAAAGGAAGGTTCTTCTGGTCTGATTTGTTTAACAGGATTTTCCATCTTAAAAAAAATAATGCAGTAATGTACCCTGATCAACTGATTAAAGACTTTTTTGCTAAAATTTAGTATTATAACCAGTTATCAGCTTAACTGTCTCGAGAATGTCTGAGAAAAAGCCTAAGCAGCAATCCTCATTACATGCCTCCTAACACTGAATGTAATGGAAACTAATTTGGAAAGGCTTCATTTAAATCAGTAATGCTATTTTATAAGTTGATTGAGCATCTTCCCTCTTTTTGTATCAGAAGAATACCTGTACCTCTGTAAGAACGCATGTATCTCTTCATGAGATATGCCATGCACCATGGGTCAGAAGTTCACTTACATCACTGAAGATGGACAATTTCCAGATTTCTAGTCTACACGAGGGTGGCACTCCTAGCACAATGTCTGGCTACACACATTCGCAGGGCTGCCCCACACATCAATAATAGCTGTGCTGAAGTACCCAGGAGCAACAGGAACATTAAATTCTGGGACAATACAGAATGTCTTCTGCCTTTCATCACTACCTAGCAATTTCATCACAAGTAGCAGGTTTTGTGTGAATAATTCACTGACAGAGGCTTCAAAGCTGTAGACAAGAATCACTTTAAAGTCTACTTAAGACCAGCTCTGTAACGGTAGAGGCCTGAAATGCAGATGGTATTGCTAGGTCCAGTGATTTTTATCCTCCTTAAAGCTACAGGTTTTTTTCACACCAGCTTAGAGTCATTTCATGCACTTACGTAAGAATTTCAAGAAGTGTGCATTGGGTTGCTTTTGCAGCTTTCAAGTTTCAAACAGTAGGAAAAAAAGTGAACACTAGCAAATTTTAAAGCATCTGAACAATGTGTGAGGCCTCATGTTCTTGAAAGCATGAAAAGAGGGACAGCCACATTTTTTGAAAATAGGCACTAGCAACACTGAATAAAGCTCAAACCCAAATCCTCTCATGTGGCAGCTTGTATCCATGCAAATCAATCAATGACAGATTATACTAAAACACATCATTATTGAAATAACAGAAAAATACTGAGAACTTGGTAACAACTAAGCACTGAATGAACAGAAGAGACTTACTTACATAATGGTTTCTTCACAGTTCTGGGATTCTGCAGAGTGCCTACGGTTCTTCTGTAAGTCAATCGTCTAAATAGAAAATAATTATATTTTAGCCATGTCAGCTCAGAATTATAAAGAATTTACAGCATGTTATACATATAGCATTGAAAATAAAGAATGAAGTAGTACTTTTCCTTGAAAAATAAAAAATGTGTCTGATTCAACATTTTAAAAGACTTTTTCTTTAAAACTATGACGGTCCCAGATTGCCACTGATAAGTGACTGAGAGGGAAGATTCTAAAACATTTTAGGCTTTCATACATCAGAGCACAGAAATCAACAGCACGTTACTTTTACCAATGTAATTTTTTTTCTATTTGCTTTTCCCCACCCAATCTTTTTTGCAAGATTAAGAAAACAACTATTCTATTCCTATTCTATTCTAATTTTGCTAAGAATCCCACTTCTATTTGCCATTTTTACAAAGGATGGGCAAAATTCCTGTCTGCCACATCTTAAAACTGCTAACCTCAAAGAGAATTCAAAAGTAGATAACCTTTGTCCAAAATGATCACTGCAGCTATGCATAGTTAGAAATTATCCATTGTCTTCCAGATCAGTTTGGAGCTTTCTGTTATTTAGTAGTAAACAAACCAAGTTACCCAGTTTGTGTGTAAATGTAAGAACAGAGTATCAAGTAAAATTTTCTGAAGCGTTAAAATCATGAACCAGAGCTCAGCTCCTAATCTCCCAGTCTTGAATTTGCTCAACACCCCCCCTTGCTGCCTCTAAAAATCCAACACCAAAAAAGCCCCAAACAACCCAGCACAAAAATTTAACCCCCAAGAAACCCCTCACTGTTGGCAAAGGAAACCACATTTTCTTCCCAAGTGTTTTTTTCAACAGACCAACATTCATAACAGACTAAAGAAGATGCTCAGGCATTTACACAGTCACTCAGGGGAAACAGACACCGAAGCAATTTCTATACTCTGGCATACACTGAAATGTAGTTTGCAACATCTAAAATAAAAAGGACAAAGAAAAAAAAAAAAAGGACTGCCATGCAGCAGCATCTGTTGACATATATGCATGCACAGGAAGAGGGATACAGCTGTTCAGGCAGAATTTGCCTAGTATTTCAAAAGAGCATTCATATAGCGGAGTCCTCTATTAGAAACCTTGTGCAAATCTTGGAGGCCAGTAACAGAATCAGACCTGTTTAATTCTTAAGACACCCCACCTTTGTAACACCTACAATCCAAAGAAGACATATCTGGTAATTTGGAGTAAGAATCACACAATGAGACCAGTGGCCTAAATCAGATTCCTTCTTAAACAGAAGACTTCTGTACTGTAAATACAAGACTTGAGGGATATTTTTGCTTTAGAAGATACACGTACATATCTTGCGGTGAAAACAGAGAAACTTCAAGCTCTAGAAGGTATCCGGGTCCAAGCTACATACTCTCTTAGGAGCCAGAAGAAAGATCAGATACACTTTTTTTTACTACTACTACATGCATAAATTCAAAATTGTTACAATAAATCAGCATTTCCTCTTATACTATGGAACTACGTGTCTCTGAAATACTGCATCTCCATAAGCCAAGAGGGTCAAGAGACTGATATTCCACATTTCATTTCATACATGTTTGTTTAGCAAATGCTTCTGCCCTCATGCTACAAAGCATAAGTCAATGGCAAAATAGACAAGGAAAGCTAGGAAGTTTATTATATAATTGGAGAAGATGGAGCATTTCAGCACTTGCCCCTGACATGATCCTGCCCTTCATTTCCTGTAAAAAAAAAAGCAGCATAAAATCAGTATGACACTGGATGTGTGAAAAAAAGTCTGTAATCTTCATTGACAAACCTTTCTTGGAACTGTTTTGAGGGGATCAAGCCTGCTCTGAGGTTGGTATCTCCAACACGCTTTGCTTGCCACCATGTGGGATCATCTTGACTTACAACTTCTAGGACGTGTCTTCTCTTAAACGGCAGCCCAGCCTCCTGGCAAGGAATGGCTCTGTCTTCTTTGGGATTATAGCAGAAAAGCGCCCTCATAAACACCTTTAAAAGAAAGTAACACAACCTTTCTTCTTGCTCTATTTGGAATTTCAAAATACCTTTAAAAGGTTCCCCCAGTGCTTACACTGCTAACTATATATACTTTTCATCTCGCCTTTGTGCTTTACAGCAGTCAAAAATACTGAAACCTAGCAAGCTGCATCTGGATTTTGACTGACTGACTTACGCAGAAAAATAACTTCCAAGCACATACCCAGTTGTCATGTATTGGTATTGTGGAATATGGGACTCAAAGATCAAAGTCCCAAGAAACACAGTTCACAGCCTACATTAAGTACAAAATGCAACAAACAAAGGAGAGAAAAAAAATTAAGGGGAGGGAGAAAACAATAAAAAGGGATTTATGGCAAAGTTGCCCAATTATAAAGACTGTCCATAAAATGTTCCTTTAATGCATCAAAACCTACTATTAAACTTCGGATTTGTATCTTACCACTATTTAACACATCACAGTAGAACTACTTTTAAAGTGGTTTGTGGGGCTTCAAGGAAAAATTCAGCAACTGAGAGCAGGGAAGCAGAAATAGAGGAATCCTGTAAGGGACCAGTCGAACAGTAAGTCATTGCTGATCAAGGAGGGCAAATGTTTGCAGTGGGC
This sequence comes from Sagittarius serpentarius, assembly GCA_034782735.1. Taxonomy (NCBI): domain Eukaryota; kingdom Metazoa; phylum Chordata; class Aves; order Accipitriformes; family Sagittariidae; genus Sagittarius; species Sagittarius serpentarius. The sequence continues at coordinate 45,896,263 of JAVKLA010000081.1, forward strand.
TAATGGGGGTCAAATGACGAATGCAGCTCTGTTTGCAAATAGGTCTGTTTTGACTCAAGCGAGTGGCAAAATGCCCAGAGATAATGGACAGATAGAAGCTGTCATGGTAAGAGTAGAGTGGCAGGAGCATCAATTTTTATTACGTGAACAAAAGGAAGAGGGTAGATTTCAGAAATGCTGTGAAAGACTGTGTGCCAAGATGATGAAGAAGAGAGAAGTCATCTGACTAATTCTACTGAATAAAAGGGCACTGCATTTTACAAGAAACTGCTCTACTTTCTTTTTTAGTTCAATTACGGGTCTGTGACACTGATCACTGAAACAGCAGGAATCTTGCATTTACAGAGATGCCAGAATTGTGTAAATATGAAAAGGCGTGCTTCAGTATCTCACTAAGTTGCATACCTTGCTGTCTTTTAGACGATCTTCTTCTTTGATGGCTGGAATTATTTTTAATGTTATTGATCCCTGCGACTGAGCCTGAGAAAGAGAAATGTTTTTTGCTTTGAAAGCAGGACAAGGACACAATGCAGACTATTCAAGTTCCAGTTTAGGAGCTAGCACGTCTCTTCTTAGAACTTTAATAGGCCAAGCTAATCCACTATTTAACTTCATTACAGAGACTATCATGATGTTCCATCAATCCTCCACAACAGTCCCCATGAAGACATCCACAGTAACTACTTGGCTAGAACATATTAAGACTTGTATTAAAATTCCTTCATTTGCTTTCAGCGACTGCATTAATTTCTGGATTACAGTTCACAGGGCATTAAATACTTCTGTGGCTTTTAGTACAACATTACCTTAAGTTTTTGCAGACTAACCACTTTAAAGTGCTTCTTTGAAAAATACTGCTGTATTTTCCCACACAGTGGTTAATGGGTAAACATCTACAAAGTAAACATCTACTTTCACTCCAGTAGTGTAGTAAATTTCAACTATTAGTTAGGTGCTTTGGAAATCTAGAACAGGTTTATCTGATCTATTTTAGATGCCTTATTTTGGATGAGCTGAACTGTGTCCTAGAGAAGCCTGCTATTCTGCACAGATTAAAAAGGAAACCTGGACAATCAGTTTGGACAAACATTTGTAGCTTTTCTTAAAAAAATAAAGTGTGAAAAGGAAACTATTACATTGCAGGCACTTAAAACAGGACCGATGAAGAGCATCCCAGAGTTCCCACAAATAAAACTTTACAGAGTATTTCAAAATACGATTTTGATCTTCCCGCTCTCAACTTTAAAGCAGTCATTCTCCTTAATCAGGATTATTTTGATCTAAATTTAAACTAGGTGATGGAACTGATGCCAGATACTCAGTCTCCTACTGTTGCCATTCTTGTTACTGTGTCCCTAACTCCACTCCACACCAAGACAAGGGGGAACTAAGCCACAAGAGGGGCGTCAGAGACAAATAAGTGTAAGAGCTATGACACTTTCTACCAAGATTTGTGGGCATTAATGTTAGAGAAGCCTGAAGCAAGAGTTTGCTAATGTCGCAAGGAATCTGCTGGTAAAGAACAGACTGACAGCTCTATTGGACATACAGCCGAGACTTTCTTCAGCTTCCTAACATACCATGTTATGAATAAACTACTTATCTTCTAGGATTGCCCTTTTATTTTATAATCTGCTTGTCATAAACAAACCATGAAAGAGAAGTTCTTGACAGAGCAACATGTAACTTTATATTTGTATCCTACATGGTACTGACTCAGTTTGCAGAAGTTTCTGAAGTCAAAAGCAGAAGACTAATCCACTGGGAGAAGAAAAACTCGTAATGCAAAGACAAGCAGGGATTGTCTCTATACATATTTTAAACTCATGGTTAAATTTCATCATCTATTATAATTATTACATCACCCAACAGAAAAGATCTTGAAATGAAAATCAGTGCAGACCAAAATCTGACTTATTTCTTCTGGTCGTTTGTGAAGCACGGTAATACCATTGACTTCTCTTAGTTCATCTCCAACATGGACAAGACCTGAAAAAGACGGTAAGTAAATTAAAATAAGTCTACAGACTGGAAAGCACCACTCCTCCAATGTCTGACCTAAGTCAATAGCATGTACCTCCTCTTCTCCCTCTCCCAGCTTAATGGATCTCCTACTAGAGCCAAGTGCCTTTGTTGGCAATGTGCTCTGAAGTCTCCCACCCTTATTCCATATGGCTTTTTTTTTTTTTCCATGCAGCACGGTCTCATAGGAGACCAGTGTGGAGACAGAGAACATGTGGCAAGATACTCTGGAAAATCACTGCCTCTGTATTTGGATCAGCACTAAGAATGCAAAATGGACTACTTTAATGAGGATGATCAAATCTTGTAGAGTCAGGACACATGCTGCTGACTATAAAGGCAGGAATGACATGGCCGGCAACTGACAGATCAACACTATACAGTCCCAGAAAGAATGCTGGACTATTTTTTTTAACAAGCCTTGAAGAGGCCTGTACAAGTTTTAGGTTTGATAATCCAGTTCGGTAAGAAATGTTGTACTTGTGTTATAGAACTACTGTTAACTGATATAAAATAGTTTCTCAGTAAACCAAACAGAAAACAACACATGATACACTGAATAAACCAAGATACTATTATTTAAGGTAAAAAACATTCCTTTCTTTTCTTTCTTCTAAAGCTTAGACCTACTTCTCCCATCTCTGTTGGCATTTTTTCCTAGTGGCTATTTCAGAGAAAAATGTATCTAATTAAATTAATAGATTACTGATGAAATACAGAAATGCTAAACGCACGCTCTAGTCATTTCACATTACATTTATCAGTTTACACTAATTTGAAGAATGATAACAAACAAGCAAGCTGTAATTAGCCAATATTTTTTCATCATACTAATTCATTAATTTTGGGATTGCTTTACTTGTGTATTAAAAAAAGTGCACGAGGCTTTGAGTCTATAAATCTCATATAAGACCAATTCAGCTTATTGAATAAAATCTGGATGATCACCTTCTAGAAAATGGAAGGTCAAATACTACATGAATTAACCCTGTAAATCCTGAAAGCATGCTGAATGACAGCCTACGCACGGAAGTCTCTCCTGCCACTAGACACCAGAAATTCAGTTCTCAAGTGAGCTTACCATGTAGGCTCCCTTTATAGTCAATAAGGAAGAAAGGCAATTCCAGCAGTGACCCATCCCATTCTAAAGATTGTTGGCATGATTTGTTCTCCAGCAACGTCCATCTCCCTCCACTGACTACACAGAGAGTCTACACACTAGTTCAGAGTTGACATTTAACAGTCGCCTATTAAGATTTCGATAGGCTGTTACTTTTTTTTACAAAACAGTCTATACGTATATTAAACACCCATGTCCAAAGGACTGGTTTTGGAATGAATAACCATCAGATTTAGTTAGAGATTATTGCTCTAGGTATGTGTATACAGTATGTGTGTGCATGAGTAATTTTGGAAATTTTAAAACCATTTACAAATGCAATTTTAAATCCCCTTTTCTTCAGAGATTTACCACTGCGATCAGCTGCACCACCTCTCATGATTCTTGCTACAATCACAGCTCCTGTATGTTCATCTCTTCTGATGGTAGCTCCCTGAAATAAAACATACCCACCCCCACCCCCCCAAGAAACCATCATAAGAAACTTGCTTAGAATACAGTGAGCAGTGAAATAACACGTAAGCTGATGTGTCTTTTAAACTGGAATTAATTTTTCCATAAACTTTGTCTTCCTCCTTGACAATTTTCACTATTATTCAACTTTTGCCTGTGCCTATGTCATGTGATTGTGGGAAAGTGCACACACGTTCCTTTCTGCTGACTATGCTGAGTGCATACGCGACCTACATTATTGTGGTGATCAAAGTCACTCAAGTGTGCAAACCAGAATTTCTTACAACAAGCTCTCTCTGTGTCTTCCAAATCTTTATACAACATAGCCAGCACTTTTACATACAAAAGCAAGGAAAGCCAAGTAATTAGATTTTTTTTTTTCCTTCTCCTACCTCGGCTGGCAATGTAAAACTCTAATCAGGAATTAAGTCACTGCTCTCTTCTAATACCTACTGTCATATACAAAAAGCACTGTAGCAGATTTCTCTCCTGACGCAATTGTTTTTTTCTTAGGAAATCAATTCTTCCATTTCCATTTGTATAAAATTAGTACCTCGTCAATATAATGTTTACATACAGCTACCAAACATACTCGTACCATACATCACTGACTTTCATGCAAATGAGGGTATTAATTCATTGAATGTTAGCTATAATATGAAAAGAATTAATATGTATAATAAGCATAATTGCTTCAACATATAGTGTCCTCAGAGAGTGTATTCCCTGCATTAACCGGCGTTATAAACCCGTGACTATAAAGCGGCTCATGCAAAATTGTGAAGGTGTATTTACCAAAGCTTTCTTTTTATGTTATTTTACTAGCTTCAGAACACTCCTAGTTTTGGCAGACTACTTGATGACATCTTCAAGTATCTCCTCCATACTCACAGTAACACTTTTGTGTGTACAGAGTTTTATGACTAGAGATGCGTTATCTTATATGTACCAAGGGTTCTTTATTTTTCACTAGCCGAACTATTTTCACCGATTCCTCATCAAAATCATCATCAAAGTTATCGGGTAGAGGTGGAAGGACTGGGTCAAAATTCTTCTGTGCTACAGTGTCATGTACTACAAGCATTGCCTGCACAAAGGAAATAAGAAACAGTAACGTAATGGGGTAATATTACAGTTTCCAGTTCTCATGTTTCCAATATTACAGCAAACTTAAACCTCCCCCTTCCCACCCTCACCATAAATCCCCCTGCAAAATCATCTTACCCATCATGTAAATGATACATTGGTATATGTTGATATTTAAAGTAAATCCAGGCAATAACAAAGCTCAGCCTAAATAAAAAACAAAATGGAGGTGGACTATGGAAAGCAAAAAGCTGAGAAACGGTATCCTTTTCTGCTCCTTCAGAAAATATTAAGGAAGGGAGGGAAGACAACATGGTGCATTATGCACGAAAGTAATTAACGTCTTCTCAATCCCCTTCGCATCCTAAAGCCTGTGCAGGAAATCACAGTGGAATAGAGCTACAGTTTGTAGGAGGGTTTTCCTTTCTCTTAGGGACTCTCCAGTATAACTTTTCCATTACAAAACGTTCTATTGGAATTCTGTAAAGGAATTTTGTTAAGGCCTCTGGTGTGTTTTTTACCCTGAGATGTGGTGTTGACAACAGCCGAAGTAGCTCTTTTTCTTCATTATTCACTGGTGTGGTCTGCAATTCTTCAATTACCTTTAAAATAAAAATTAACAACCTCAAAATTAAAGGAGTCCACCAAACAAGATCATATATTTGCAAGTGAGTGTTTCTGGTGAGTGTTTGCTAGCTTCCATCATCCTTCAAAGTAGTGTGCACAGATCAAAAACAATCCCAATCAGTGCACAAATCCTAAAAGAAATGAAAGCTTCTTCAGCTATTTTATTTTTATTAGATAGTGTAGGAAGACATCATCAGAAATCAGGATCCTAGCCCCTAAACATATACTTTAAGAGTGATTCTCCCAATGTCATTTCAGGAATGAGTTCTGAAATGTTGAATTCTATATGAAATCTGTAACTGGTATGTGAAACAACACTCTTGTGCTTGTGCTACAACAAAGGAGTTTAATCCTCTCTGTAACCAGGTAGCTTTACCCTTGTGGAACATGCAACAGAAGACCCCTTGTTCCCCTGCAAAGCGTGGATACAAAAATATGCCCCGGAGTCTCAGGCCTTCCAAACAAAAGATGAGAGAAAAAATGGAAGCACTTTCCAACTCAGCTGGTTGGGTGAGAGGAGAGAGAAGGGGGGTGGGGGGGGCAGGGAGGAGGAAGGGAGAAGGGGTTGAGGCAAGAGAGATTTCCTTGACAGGTTTGTCAGGCAGCAGTACCAAAGCTTTTATGGAGGCAGTAGGCTATTTGTGGGAAAGGGGAGATGGGGTATGCTGCAGGTTAAGATGGGGCAGTGGGGTCTCCTGGTTTTGCAAATGGAGGAATTCTAGCTCCCAAACCTTCCACAGCCCTTTGCTACGCTTTGGAAGGAAACAGGCACAAGCTACTTGTAAAGAGCCATCAAATGCAGTATAAATTTCACGTTTTCAAGCACGTGGCACATTACAAACAAACCTAAGATACAACTTTGCTCTGTGAACAGACTGAGGGATAAACTGATTGAGAGCAGCACTGTGGAGAAGGACTTGGGGATACTGGTGTATGAAAAATCAGATACGAAACAGCAACGTACACTCGCAGCCCAGAAAGCCAATCGTATCCCAGGCTGCAGAAAGAGAAGCATGGCCAGAGGGTCGAGGGAGGTGACTCTCCCCCTCTACTCCACTCTCATGAGATCCCCCATCTGGAGTACAGCATCCAGTTCCAGGGTTCCCAGTACAAGACAGACTTGGACCTGTTAGAGCATGTCCGGAGGAGGACCACAAAAATTATCAGAGGGCTGGAACACCTCTCCTATGAAGAAAGGCTGAAAGAGTTGGGGTTGTTCAGCCTGGAGAAGAGAAGGCTATAGGAAGACCTTATGACTGCCTTTCAATATATAAAAGGGGGCTTAAAAGAAAGATGGAGAAAAGCTCTTTACCAAGGCCTATAGTGACAGGACAAGGGGCAGCAGTTTTAAACTGAAAGAGGGCAGATTTAGACTGGACATAAGGAAGAATTTTGTTATGATGAGAGTGGCAAGATGCCGGGATAGGTTGCCCAGAGAAGCTGTGGATGCCTCACCACTGGAAATGTTCAAAGTCAGATTGGACAGGGCTTTGAGCAACCTGATCTAGTGAAAGGTGGCCCTGCCCACAACAGGGCAGTTTGACTAGATGATCTTTCAAGGTCCCTTCCAACCCAAACCATTCTATGCGAACAGCAACGCTGCTTGGGTTGTGATGGATTTAAAGTCCTTAAGACTGAACGCTCAGCTGGGATAGTCTATTGTCAAGAAAGGACTGAATAATTTTTGCAGCCTCTCCCTTATGAAGGCCATTAATAATATCCTTCCGTTCTACCTGCCTGTGTCTGTCTTCACTGAGCATTTAATGACGTGGTATTTTTGAGCTCTCATTTCCTTGATCAATCATGAGTGAAACTAGCCAACAGATTCCAAAGACAGTTGGGGAAGATGAGAAATAGCACAGATATAGTACAATTGCAAAGCTTTGATTTGTTCGAAAAGCAGGCTTAAATAATAGGAAGATAAGGAGACAAGAATTTTTACTCACATCTTCAACTAATCCTGCTGCACTATGTAAAACAGGAGTTGGACTCTGTCTTTCATAATGACGGAGTTTTTCATGAATCTGAAAAAGATTATTCCAGTATCTTACTGCAGAGATATGCAAAACTTCCTCAATATACCTATACCAGAATATTTGACAAGTGTCAGAAAAATAACCTCTTCTAGGGTTATTTTTGTTTTGGAGTCTTTCCGTTTTCTTTTTGCTCATGCTAGCTTCACAGACAGCCAGAAAATCTGTTAAGACTTCAGAAGCATAAGGGAAAAAATGAAGCCATCACACTGCTTTTTAGCTACAGGGCACTGTATCTGCACTTTGGCAATCAAGGCAGAAATGTTTTTTCTGAACAAAATATGTTAATTGTCAACGAATGTTCTTCATGTTTGTGATTAAATAAATACATGCTTTGGTCACTACAGAGCTCAAAAAAAAAAAAAATCTTTGGCAAAATAAACAGTTGATAAATCAAGGGAACAGAAAATAAGTAACCTGTAAGGAAAATGTACTATCACAAATGAACTTTTACCTTCATCAGGTAGCTGAGACTCTTTTCACTGAAGACATCCCTAAGGAATCCCATTTCCTCTTTATGATTTGAGTCAGGTCTTAGCTGAGATGTCAAAAGGGCCAAAGTTTCATGCAATCCTAATTTTAAATTCAAGACAGAACAAAAGCTTTGTAGATGGCATGTCTCATGGGACCTTCTATTGCAGACTTAACATCAACTACATTTACTTGGGTACCATCTTGGTGATCACTAAGTTTGCAGAGAGATTTGTGCTTATCTTCCATTCACTTTGTAATGCTCCCTTCTTAAGCAGCAAACACAGCTTAAGATGTAACATTTATAATATTAAGGCAAAAGCTACCAAAGCAATATATATTTTTAAAGACATTACTTCTGAAGTTTCCCCCTTCGTGTTAATTGCCCTTTGTTTCTCTAACAGCTAGCCCTCTAACAAACTTTGAGTTATTAGAGTGCCACAGCAGACTCACAAAATGACTGACCTACCTCTTTTGTTGCACAGCTACCAGCTCTACTTCCTGAGCAACTTTGCTCGCAAGTGTTATCCTGCTCTTGCTACCTCTGAAGCACCTGTTAGAAGTCAGGTGTGACCAGAGGACAAAAGGACTGGTGTAGACTTCCACTGCAGTGGAAGCAAGGGTTGTGGCTAGTTTTCTAAAAAGTGCCAATTTTGCAGTGCACAGGGCCAGACAAACGTCAGGTTTTTCCTGGTGGACCATAACCGGGAAAACAAAAACAAGACAAAAAATGTTAAAAAAAGGGTGGGGGTGTGTGCGTTAAAATCTGCTCCTTTGGCTATTCTCTCCATGAACTTTAGAGTGCATTTGGATCCAGGAGACTCAAACTCACTTCTGCTTTAAAACTCAGTATATGACTTCACCCTGGGTAACATACTGGAGAAGCTGGATAGCAAGCCTGGAGTGGAATCACTGTTTTTTTAAGTCAAAAGGAAGAATATTAACAAAGCTTACCAACACCTGTTCAGAAAATATTAAGAAACGGCACAGCAACTAGCAGAGATCTTTAATAAGCATGCGCAGAAGCCAGTGTTATACTGAGAGGTCCAAGTTTGTCCATAGGAGCCTGTCTACCAGCACATATTCAGGGGCTCTAGGGGTCTTATGAAACCAGGTGTTTCCTGAAATTTGACTAACTTTCATTTCCACCTTTTATACTCCACCTTCCATACTCCACCTTCCTTGTATTCTTTTAGGTAACTGCTAAGAAATCTAGCTGAACTATCTTAGTTCTATTTTATTTAACTCCAATTTGAATTCATTTCCTGTGTGAAACACATACAGTAAGATTTCAGTCACTGGTCTGTCGAAAGCATGCAGATTAGTTACCTGAGTCTTCCGAAAGCACTGGCATGGCTTTGTTCTTAGGCTTAGAGACAAATGTTCAACTTAAATCAACACGACTGTTTCTTCTTTCTGGACTGTGATTCAGAGGCAGTCCTGAAATGAGCAAAGACAATACCTAAGCTCAAGCATGTGAGAAAAATGACAATCATGTAAAAATAGTAAATTCCTAGTACATCTTTCTCTAAAGTGTTCCATTTAACCTGAATCAGGCAGAGTCCTGCAGTTATTCTGCTATGCAAGTAACAACACGAAAAATATTATGTTATACAATAACCATACGGTATCTTGGATAAAGGTGATGCTGAAGAGGGCAGATGGTTCCCTGTTCTGTTCTCAAGATAGGCAGTTTTAGAAGGCCTAAGTAACTGTCTGAAAAGACAGAAAAGAAAAAAGCATGCTGCAGAATGGATGTCTAAAAGCACCAACAAACACTATATGCACAGAAATAGAAAGAGCATGCAGGAAGATGCCGTCATGACAAGATGTAACTCATTAAAGCTAGTAGGAGTGTCACTCCATCAACCTTGGTCATGGGTACTAAGGATGCTACAACAAATAGGGCTACTTCCATTGCGCAGAAATTCCATTAGATGCTTTTATTGCCGATTTTTCTGGTCACTGAGAGCAAATGACTCCAGAGCAATTTCACTTCAAACTGCAAAACTAAATCCACGCTTACAATCACTGGTCCAAGATGAAACACTTTGTTTATTCTAGGGCACTTAAAATCTTATTCACGTGCACAAATTCATCAGACTAATGCTTGCAGAAAAGTAAACAGCCATAACAGCGTGCAAAAAGGATTAGAAAGAAATGTGGGATACTCCAACTCTTTGCTAAATGCAATAAAGGATGCTCCTTGTGTTTCTATTTGTAGATAAACCCCTGATATTTTGATCGCATGACACAAGTTTGATGGTTTTCTGATTCAACTTTATAGCTGCCTGAAAATACCATAGTACTGCATGGCAAATTAGCGTATACCAGCCTAGCATTTTCTAGATTCCTTAGTTTCTCCACAACATACTGAAATATTAAGCTCAAAGTCACCTGTGTTTTGCACCCTGTATTTTCTACTGCTATGCTTAATTAGTCCACCTGGGTATCGAAACATAACTGAGTTCTCTAAGCAAGTGAACCGGAAGTGTTGAAATGTCACTCTAATCTATGAATTGTACTCCAGTGTATTACATATACTATAATTTATTTAATTAACTTTCAAAAGCATTTGTTACCTATTGCTTTGAAGAAATAAACATTTCACCCCCACCCCCCCCACTTCATGTCAAAAGAAATGCATAGGCAATTCATTTAACTGCTATGGTTCCTACTGCATTTCATTTGACATGTATTTAAAATCTTTAATTATCAAGAAAGGGAACTTTAACAGCACGCTCTGTCTTTGTAACGATGTATGCTTCTGGTTTGGGTTTGTGAAGGGGTTTTGGTAGCGGGGCGGGGGCTGCAGGGGCGGCTCCCGTCAGAAGCTGCCGGAAGCTTCCCCGGCTCCAAGTCGGTCCCACCTCTGGCTAAGGCCGAGCCCATCAGTGATGGCGGTAGCCCCTCCGGGATAACAGATTTAAGAGGGGAACCTGGCAGGGGGGGTAGGATTGGAACGCGAGAGAAACCCCTGTGCAGACAGCAGGGCCAGGGAAGGAGGGGATTCCCCTGCAGCCTGTGGTGGGACAGCAGGCTGTCCCCCTGCAGCCCATAGAGGTTAATAGTCCAGCAGATGCCCACCTGCAGCCTGTGGAGGACCCCATGCCAGAGCCGGTGAATGCTCCTGAAGATGGCCGTGACTCCATGGGAAAGACTGCACTGGCACAGTCCGTGCCTGAAAGACTGCGGCCTACAGAAAGAACCCGTGCTGGAGCAGTTTGTGAAGAACCGCAGCCCGTGGAAAGGACTCATGCTGGAGAAGTTCATGGAGAACTGCCTCCTGTGGGAGGGACCCCATGCTGGAGGAGGGGAAGAGTGAGGAATACTTCCTCTGAGGTGGGAGGAGCAGCAGAGACAACACATGAACTGACTGCAACCCCCATTCCCTGTTCCCCTGTGCCACTGCAGGGGGCAGGGGGTGGGCAAGGTAGAGAATTCGGGAGTGAAGCTGTGCCTGGGAAGAAGGGAAGGGTGGGGGGGAAGGCGTTTCAAGATTTGGCTTTACTTCTCATCCTTGTTTTGAGTTGATTGGTAGTAAATTAAATTGATTTTGTTCTTTCCCCAAGTTGTGTCTGCTTTTGCCCGTGACCGTAACTGGTGAGCGATCCCTCCTTGTCCTTGTCTTGACCCATGAGCTTTTCGTCATATTTTCTCCTTCTCATCCCACTGTGGGGGGCAGGGGGAGAGGAGCGAGCGAGTGGCTTTGTTGCTGTCTGGGCTTAAACCACGACAGCTTCGCACAGCCAAACTTATTTAGCACCAAAACCCAAGAAAACCCGAGTTATTTTCCAGACTCTTAGTGAAAAAGCATCCCACACAGGAATCTGGAAAATACGTTTTAACGCCTCAAAAGCCTGGCAGCAAACTCAGGAACACCAGAATTAGATGAGTTAGGCACACCGATCAAAACGGAGGCTTCCCCTAGAGGCATTTCCCATGCTCTGTAAAAATCCTGTTAGCAAGGACTGATTGGAATGAACACTCAGAATAATGAAAAGTATTCCATATCCAGTAATTTGTCACCAGCATGCTCCATGTCAATACTCAGGGCTGGCTTCAAGGTACTAAATTCAGCCCCAGCTTGTGGTATTTTTTTGCAAGACGGGCTCAAAAGCATGAATCTGTCCTTTCATCACTGAAGTATGAATAGGCTCAAATACTTTTCCTCTTTAAAAATACCTACCCTAAACCATAATTCATTTTTCACACATATCCTTGCCCAACTGTTCCTGCGACGGAACGTTTGAGCCACCTTCCTTGCCTAGGAAAAGGACTGTTGATACTTGGAAAGGGCTAAATAAACTGAACTGATGCTCTACATGGGTTCAAAGAAGGGGATTAAACAGAAACATAATATGCTTTGGCATATCCCCGTTACCTTGGAAAATAAACCTAGTATGGTTCCCAGCCTAATATAACATAGAGCTTCTGTGATCCAGATATTTTGGTCAAAGTGATGGATCTCATTTTGGAAAGCAGTTGCACTTTAACATCTTTCCAGGAGAAGATCACCCCAGTGATTAAGTGCAAAGATGCATCTGCATCCTAATAAGATCATACCTGATAACTATGACACAGGATTTCTCCTCACCTTGCTTTTGCATACAAAAAGCATCCAAATCTGACCAAACTAGTCTTTCACTGTGTACTATACCTACTTTAGCACTAAAAGAGCTACTGCTGCGATGACTAAACGAAGCCGGGGAAAAAAACTGCTCATCGTTCCCTGTTCGGCACCACGGGGACAGGCTCTGCGTCCGAGCCCCCACTGCAGCGCGCAACTCCGCGGCCCCGCGCTCGGGCCCGGACGCCGCCCGGGGGCCGGCGGCCCGGACGCAAGCGGTCGCCGCTCAGGCGACCTAGGCGCTTGGCGGGAACCCGAGGGGTGGAGCACGGCTAGGCGGATCAGCACCCCCGGCAGCGCTGGGCAGGACTCTGCCGCCCCGGAGAGCGCTTTCTATGCGCTCCACGGAGGTCGGGCACCGATGACTGCGGACGGGAAGGCTAGCGCGGCCGAGCCTCCTCACGGCCCAGTCGCGGGCCCAACGGGCATGCAGCGAGGTTATGCCCCGGACCGGACTTCCCGCACGCCGGCAGCGAGACGTCCTCTTCCAGATCTCCAGCCGCGAGGCCGGGCTCTGCGAACACCTCTCCGGCCCCACTTCTCCACCCGGAGAACTCCGCAGGGCTGCCGCCAGGCACGGCCTCGGCCAGAGCCCACCAGGCAAATCTCAGCGGACCCGCGGGTTCCCGCCACGCCGGGGCCCGCGCCTCGAAGGCAGCGTCAGAGCCCGACCCGGCCCGGCCCGGCCCGGCCCCGCCCAGCTCCAAAATGGCGTCGCCCTGGCCGCCTGTGCAGGTACAGAGCCGCGCCGCGCCTCGGGAGCAATGCTGCTGCCGGGCGACCGTTACCTGCGGGTGCGGGCCCGGGCCCAGGTTCGGGCCCGTGTGGTGCTGGCTGCCTGCCCCGGCCGGCCGCAGAGCAGCTCCCCGTCGCTCGCGTCCCTGCAGCCCGCTGCGCGCCTCGGTCATGCGCCCTTAGAGCCGTTCTACGCACCGCCTCCCTCCCTCCCTCCCCCAGCCTGCCCGGGGCCGGGCGGGCGACTGCGCCAGCACCGGGGGCGGCTGCGGCCCGCCTGGCTCGTCGTGCATCGCTGTGGATTCGCCGCGAAACCGCAGCGCAGAGTCTGGGCGGCAGCGCACCGTCAAGCGTAGCGGCTGCGAGCTGCGGCCCGGGGTTTCGCCGCAGAGGTGGCGCCGCCGGACGCGGCTTCCCTTGTGAGAGGCCCCACGCGCCTCCAGGGGAGCTCGGGAGGCCTCCGGGGCGCCGCACGGACCTGGGCCGTTGCCGCGACCTAGCCGTGCTCTGCGCCACCCGGGCTCCAGAGTCCCCTTTTCTGAAGTCACCCTTGGGGAGCGAGTGTCGGTGGTGGCGAGCGTAGCCGTCTAGTCCTCTAGCTAGCAAGTGTCAGGTGTGTTGTGGCATTGGAAGACTTGGAGGGCACTGCAGTGGCTTTCTGGATTTTTTTACAGGGGGATTCATCCCAAGAGAGGGTACGTGGCATTGGAGCATGCACAGAAATGCCTGCAGACAAATCGTCCTGGTGGATGTTTGGTGGCCAGGCATCAAGGGAGCAGAGGCTTACAGGCTGATAGCATAGGGCATCTGGCAGGGCGTGCACAAGAAGTGATCCAGGCTTTAAAGGTAAAGACAAAAAGCTGTATTCAGTGAAGTAAAATGGGTAGCCAAATGAAGAGACAAAAAGAGAGAGTCGGTAAAAATCACAGCAGTACGGCAGAAGATCTGCTAGGCTCTACGGACATCCTTTTAAAATATATGTGCATATGAAGGCTAGTCTGCAGCACAGAACGTTACTCTGGAAAGAATAATCAAGCTATTTATCAAAGTATTTACTAAACATTTGTGATTATTTTATGCTTTATAATTTCTCCAAAGCTATTCATTAGTGATACGTCATTATGGTGACCAATGACATTCAGACAAAGTAGAAATGCTTTCCGGTATTCTCCTAAGATTCACCTGAACAAAGAATAATGCGAAAGAAAGTAACATTTTTCCTACTTCTGAGCCAGGGTACAAACAGCAGTGCTTCCATCTGCACCAATCGCTCCTGTGATTGTAAAAGTATAGGAAAACTTCTAAAATTTGTAAAACTAGAGTGAGAAAGGCATGTGGAGACTTGGCAGCAGGCTGCTTTGAGAATTGTTAAATAAATTTTCATTTTAGTTCTAAAAATGCATACATGAATGCAGTTTCTTTAGTCAAGTCCCAGTTATGCAATTAATTGCCAAATCTGTTCTGCTTCTTTACGGTTCTTCACTGCAGATGGTTTAAGTATTTACTCTGTGTTTTTTCAGATATGATGGCAGCAGTATTACTAAACGCATACAGGATCAGCTGGTTTCTTCAAATATAAGTTAATCATTGCAAGAACAGCTAATAATACTTTACCAGTCTGCTGCAGTTACCAGGAGAAAAAAAAATCAAACAAATTGCTGTTTCTTATATCCTTAGACTTTTTTTAATTGAAGCAACTTTCACTTATTATTTTACAAGAGAAAAAGAAAACAAAAAGAAACAACAAAAAGAAGGAGAATCCCATGAAATGCGAAAACCTACAAATCAGTTTTCAGTTCTGTGCAGTTATAGGAGATTACAACTTACACTACCGTGCTGTGATCGCATCACTGAATGCAAACATGGTTCTGAAATATTGTAGACTGCTTTATTGCATGACAGTTGGAGGATTTTCTTTTAAACACTGTATTTTGCAGAGATTTTATGGATTTAGTAACTACTTTTTTTGGAGGGAAGCACTGTGCAGGGGGATAAGAAACCCCTATTAAAAAAACATCTTGCTAGTGGGGTACTGTTTCAGCGATTTGTCTGTCATGCAGAATGACTGTCTATTTTCTTACAAAAATGGAGAAGTTAAAGTTTTGAAGGTACACATGTTGCCCTCTTGAAGACTGCTCTTTCTGCCGACAGCTAGCCTTTCAAGCAAAAAGTAAGCAAATATTTCCAAGGCGAAAGCACGACTTTTGTCTGCTCTTAATAAAATAATGAAGTGACAAATTCCAGTTTCTGAAGAAAAGCCTGCCTAATATCTAGGAGATAAAAATCTCTCAACCTCAGATGATTATGTTTTCAAACACTAGTGTCAGGCTGAAAACAGGCTGAAAAAGATCCCAAGTTCGCAATCAGATAGATTTTCCTTTGGCTATAATTAGAAGGGAACAGAAGAGGAGAGAAGACTTCTATTGCCTATTTTGCTTTTTTCAGCAGCAGCTGAGTCAGATTGGGATATTGCAATGGAGTCCACAGAACTGGCCTCCATCATACCCATTTTAGTTATGGATAACGTCTTTTCCTGTGCATCCCATCAAAATGCATTCAAAAATCAAAATTACTTGGAAAATGCAGTCAGGGTTATCCAGTTTGTGAACAGTCATTTGTAGAAATTTTTTTGCGTCTAGTCTAGCCTTGAAAGACTTGAAGTTTCTCACTGCTTGTGAAGTACACGGATAGGCAGTTAAAGTAAGAAAAACATTCTATAAGATTATTTATTTTTTGACAAATGAAGGCTACCAACTGGAATTCTTAGGTACAAACCATCCTTACTAACACTTGAGGCATAAATCAGTAACTTGGTTGCAGCAGATCAGTGAACAGAAATGATTCTACTGACTGTCAGGAATAGGGTGTTTTGTTTTTTTTTTTTTTAACGTCATGAAAGAGGTATTTCCAGGCAGTGGGGCTCTTCTCAGTCAGACTGAGCTTACCGATACAGAGGGCTGCTATGGGGAGAATTAACTCCATCTTAGCCAGACCCAATACAGCAAGTTTGGTCTTTCAACAGGAACACAACTCCTTCTGTTCTGAAAGACTAGCTCATTAGTAATGTATACTCAAGCCCCATGATATGCATCTACATTATCCCAAGACACAACTCTGCAGTCACTACTAGCCTTGTATTTTATCTACAAATTCCATCTGCGCTGGCAGTAGGCAATGCAGAGTTTGTCCAGGAGGACCCAGGCTCCTACTTTCTACCTGACATTATGAAAAGCCGCTAATACAGTTAAAGGTCAGAATGTATCCACATGATTAGTATGTGCAACCTGGGAGGGGGATCGGGAGGGGAAAATCAGAGGAAGGTGCTCCCATGATGGGCATACCCAGTATTCTTCCTGTGAACAAATGAGCATCAAGTCACCATGCAACGGGAGATGGTGTCTGCAGGCAAGCAGTATGGGTCTTCTGCTAATTAACCTCCAACATACCCTGAGGTACTGTTTACACAGCAGTACAGACAGAACTCCTGCTGTTGTGGAATAGAGCTTCACCACTGCAGGCAGCAGTAATGCTACTACTACCTGTAGAGGTAAACAGACGTTTATACTGAGCATATTACTGTTTGGGTAGGCTCAGATGTGCCAGATTCGTATAGTCCAAGTAGTGAGTTTGCTGAACAGTGCACTTCCCTAGCAAGCTGAAGATACATGTTACAGGGAATTGAAACTGTACATTTCTGCTCTGGCTGAGCCCAGGGAGAAACACAGAGCTCCCATTTCATCTTACCTTCTGTGTGAGACTGAGACTGTTACATCAGGTTTGGTGAGTGACCATGGGAAGTGCAGACTGCAGTGGGAGCAAGGCACCTGTCTATTCAGGAGGCGAAATGCAGGAGGATTCTTCAAAAACCTGAGAGCTTCCAGAATGGGCAGGGAGCTATGCAGGAGTTTTTAAGGATCCAATTTTCAACTTTGGTACCTATAGCCTTTTATGAATGTAACCCATAATCTCTAGGTAAACCCCATCAGCTTTCTGTTCAGCGTTTCTGCAAGGAGTCTGGTTAAGCAGAGGTTTACGCCACTGACAGAGAGAAAATAAAACCCAAAATATTGCACCCTCCCCATGTATTTGTACTCCAGTTTTGTATGTAGCGTGCAAAGAATGAGTAAGAGTTAAAGAATGGATGACAAGGAAGAGGAGTTACATCAATAGTGTCCAGTACGTACAGATACAGCCAAGTGTATGTCTTAAGAATCATTAAACTGTTAAGGCTGACATGTTTAGTTTTTGCAGATTATTCTGGAAATGATTGGTAAAGGGCATTCGAGAGGTTTTGAGGCCTTTTTTTTTTTTTTTCTTTCCTTAAGGAGATAGGTGAGTGAGAACAAGGCAGTGGAAAATGTTGCACAGTTAGAGAACAATAAAAGAAATGCAGACATTATTCCCCAGGAGTGGAGTAGGATTTAAAAATCGGGCATATGCTGTGCAACTAGCAAAGTCTGAACTGGCTCCAGAATGGGAGTGTAACTGTTAACTGTGGTACTGCATACAGACTACTGAGCCCTGCTGAGAGCCAGCAAGCTGCAGCATCTGTATGGTGCTGAACTGGCCATGCTGAAACACTGATGTGAGATGTGTATTCTTTCCACCTTACTGCACTGTGTAGCATAGGTACGTGTGAAATCACATGACAAAAGCCATCAAGCACTTCTCAATTGGTGGTAAGGCATCATCCACTTAACCCACAAGGAAGAAGGAGTGTGGAATGACCAAACCTGGATATTTGTATCCTGTACCGCTAGGTAATCAAATGTCTCTTCTGTGTATGTTAGATAGCAAACCTCTCTCCAAAAGATACAATATATGCTTTTAAAAATTAATGTAGAGTTAGAAGGTAGACTCTTCTGTTACTGTCTCCCCTGAGAAATAAGAAACTGTCCAACCAGCGGGCACATGCCTGGAGATAAATGATTATTGTTGGACCATTGAAAAATAAATGAAAGGGTTTTATCCACATCTTGGATGGTGCCATCTCACCGACTCCACTGCTGTAGTCCTTCTTTTGCAAGAAATATCAAAAGTATAATACTCTTCTGGTAATGGATACTCAGGGACAAGGAATTATTTTTATAACGTTTGGCTGACCAGTTAAATTAATCTCAAATTTTTTGGCCCATCTGATATTTGCTTTCCGTATTTGCAGTGAAAATGATGTGCTTGATTTGGGAGGAAGTTAGAGCGAAGAGAACTGTGATCTTGAGTTCTGGAAAACGTGGCTGCTGAAGTACCACAAAGCACCTACTACAGCTAGGCATGGGGCCTTCTTGCAAAGTATTAATGAAGTAACGTCAAGACCGATAGTGTGACCATTTTAGTAATACTTGCTTATGCTTTAGCATTTGGTGAAAATACTGAAATTAAACATCAGACAGACTAGTAGTTTATTCAGTTCCCAGTCTAGAACTGAAGCAAAATGCAATTGCCAGTTATTACAGACTTTCTAAAAACTCAGCAACTGTGGGCCACGGTTTTGTAACGGCAATGCTTTGCTGAAAATTAGGTGTTGAAATAACTGACCTGAATGATAATACTGTTCTTTTATAACTGAGAATTAAATTCAAATACTGATTATTTTTGAGAAACCATATTAAAAATAGTAAGGGGGGAGGGGAGGGAAGTCTGTAGCATAGCCCCACTTTGAGCTTCTAATGCCGTTAGTAATTAACACTGCTGACTTCAGATCTTTTCTGTCCATCAAAAACACGAGAGCTGCACTGAAATCGTTTACGCTGCTAGGGAACTGTCTTTCGAACAGTTCGTCTGCTAGTTCGGCGGCAAGAAGGAATGCATAGACGTAATTATGCTCTAACTCCGATGGACTACGCCTGGTTTACTTGGAATACTTCGTTTCTCTCAAATGCGGACTGAAGATTAGCATCTTCACATTCCTTTGTTTAAGAGCTGACCTATCTCACGATTTCCTTTTACAATCTCTAGTGCTGCCGGCAGCACGGCCTCTCAGCGGATGACTCGGTGCCGCTCGCATTATTCTTCTCATTTCCGGCGGCCTGAACTCCGCTGCCAGCGTGTGACGGTGAAACGGCGTTTGTAAAGTAATCATTCGTCCTCGCCCGAGGGGCTCCGAGCGCGGAAGGAGGCGCTGACTGCAAACGGCTTGCAGCAAGAAGACGCCGGCGACCTGCCGCCCCGCCCGGGGGCAGGGCTCGTCGCTCCGCTTCCTTCGGGGTCCGCTAGACCCGCGGGGCTCAGCGAGCCGCCCCCGGCTCTGCCCCCGCCCCGGTCCCCGGCGAGCTCCGC
>JAVKLA010000083.1:30007-45452 GCA_034782735.1 Sagittarius serpentarius
AGGAAGGAAGGAAGGAAGGAAGGAAGGAAGGAAGGAAGGAAGGAAGGAAAAAAAGACAGGAGGAGAGCAGAGCAGCCCTGCTCAGGGCTTGGGACCCCTCCAACATCCCCCCAGCCCCACTCGCTCCCTGGGATTTAACCACGTATCCTGCACCCGGGGGGAGTTTGTGAGGATCTGCCCAGCTTCTGCATCTGGGAAGGCCATGGGAACCGGGCTGGGAAAATTGCTCCCGACCTATTACGTCATTAAAAACCCCTACAGCTAGGTGTAACCACCAGCATCCTGCGCTCGTCCTTCTGCTCCGGCCCCTCCGGCTCCCCGGGTATTAAATTAGGGGCAGACGTGGTACGGGGGGCAGCTGCGGCGGTGATGCTGCTCCCCGCCTTGCTCCATCCCTTTTGGGGTGGGTTTGGGGTCACCGTTGCCCCGGCAGCCGCCTCTGGTCCAGCCCCGGGGATGGAGCATCGCGGGAAAGGGGAAGCTGGAAATGGGCATCAGCACCGCGTATCCGCCGGGAGAGAAACCCGCGGGGTTCAGCTGCTTTGCAAAAAACACTCCATTGGGTCCTGGGGTTTTGTTCTGGGTCTCCCCGTGCCGGCCCCCCAAAACCGCCTTGCACCCGCCCCGCCGGCACCTCCCCTCTTCTTCCCCGTGGGTTATTGTTTTCTAAGCAAATAGAGATGTAAATATACGGCAGCTCCCAGGCGGCTTTGACCCAGCAGCGCGGTGCAATTCTCACTGCCATTTACACGTCCTCATCGCACTTATTTATTTTTATTAAAATAGTAAAAAAAAAAAACCAAAACCAGCCAGAAAAAAACCACAAAACAGCCCGACCAACAAGGGAAGGAGAGGAACCCTCAGCTCTGCAGGCTACCGGGAAGAGAGTGTATTTTCTTTTTTCCAGGAGGCTTTCTGGGCGAACACTGCTCTCTTGTTCTTCGAATCACTTTGCCATCTTGTGGCTCTGGGGAAGGAGGGGCCTCACCCTCCGCTCACCCCCATTAATCACCCCGACAGCCCCTCGCTTGCCGAGGCCTCTCACCCTTTTCATCTCCGGGTTTGTATGCAGCCGCCCAGCTCTGCCCCGCTCCGGCCTCGCACAATGATGCCGCCGTCGCCGTCGCCGGGGCATCCCCTCCCCGGCGCTCCCGCATCCCGCTCCCCGGCATCTCCGAGGGGCTGGAGGATGGGGACCCTTCTCCGGGCGGCGGGACGATAACACAACTCCCATATATATTTTATTACCCCATCCAAAATAAATAAACCTCCCTATTGCAAGGAGCTAATTAGTATTTCACTGGGGGGAGAGCCGCTCCTTTGGGTGCTCGGCTCTCCCGAGCAAAGCCATCCCAGCCTAGAAGATGAGTTTCGTTTGGAGGCACCCGCTGCAAATAAAAACAGCCGCTGCAAGGCGGGGAAAATGAGGAGAAAAACTCTAAATCCTCTCCGACTGCAGACTGGGAATGTTCTTCTCTCCTTTAGGAGACAAGCATCCACCTCCTGCCGGTGTCGCAGTACGGCTGGAGTCGAAATGGGATACGGGTGTGCGTGTGCCTCGGCGTGTGTTTTCCCATGTGCACATGTTTTCATCTACATGAGTGTGTCCGAGCACCCACTGCACACTGTGCCACGTGCATTTTTGCACAGGGCAGGAGGATTTGCACCATACTGTGCTTTTAAAAACCCCAGATGGTGGGATAGGGGCTTCCCTGGCGGGAGCACCGCAACTCGGCCGCACAAAATCCCGGTACCCTGGCAGAGCCGGCCGCTCCAACGCTGCCGGAAAATGGCTGCGGTAAGCGAATTACAGCTCCATCCCGGGAATTAAATCACAACTCGGCACTAACTCGATTGCACCTCTTACAACGGAAAGGTCAAACGGGACTCAGGCTTGCTCCTCGCTGCTGCATGACGGTAACGAACGCTCCCAGGCAGCCTCTCCCCACGCTAACAAGCCCGATGGGGCGGGTTGCAGGGCACCGCCTTGCTCCCAGCCCTGCCACAGCCCCAACTTTGCACCTACCATCCTCTCCCCGGGGTGGATTTGCACCCTTGTGCTCAGGCGTGCAAATCCTGTGGCCACAGGGAGGAGGGGGCAGAGCTCCCGGTGCTTGCGTGCGTGTGCACAGAGGCACGTGCAAGACGATGGCCATGTGCAAGGCAAAAGGCACGTGCAAGGTGTGGCCACGTGCAAGGCAGAGGCCACGCGGCTTCGCACGGGTTTAGCCCGGCCGGGGGTGATGCAGGTGGGGGGGTGCCAAAGCAGCCCCCTGGCTCGCCTCCCTTTGCACAGCCAGCCCCACACCAGCCACCCCCAGAGGCATCTGTTGGGGTGCAGGGTCAAAGCGGGGCAGGGACCCCTTGTGAGCTGGGCAGGGTGAACCCCGATTCCACCTAAATTCCTCCTTACCCAGGCAGAGCCCGCTCTCCTGTAGATGGGTGGGGGCGGCCGAAACTGCTGGAGGGTGTCCAGAGCATCCCCCCACCCCAGCCCACAGGGCACCCAGAGGGTGTTGTTGAAAATCCAGGAAAACTGCACAAGTCCACCTCCAGCTGCAGGTGGACCCGTATAGAGAGGGATATATGGCACCCCAACGCAGGTCAGCATGCAGAGGAAGAGAGGCAGCCGGCCGGGAGCGCGCGACGTTTGCCTGCCTTATTAATTTAATTGGAAACGCCGCAGGGAGAAGTGCGGGGCTCGGCTTCCCCCAGCGCTGGGGCTGTGAATTTGGGAAATACTTGGCTGCAAACCCCCTCATTCCCGCTCCGGCTTCATGCAACGGATATTCACCCGAACTTTATGCAACGTGCTGGGCGCCCTCTCCCACGCCGCTGGGCAAACGATGGATGATAAATAAATAAACACCTGATTTTTAATTTTTTAAATATTTTTTTATCCCAAACCCCGGCGGCGCATTAGCATGCAAGGCGTTGGGAGCAGGCGCTCGGTGCTGCTGCGTGACCTTTCCTTGCACCCGGTGCCAGGGAGGAGCCCGGCGCGGCGGCTGCGCCAGTGAGCGCGGGGGCTCGCGATGCAGATTCTAATTTGGCGATTACTGTCACAAAGTCATTTGTCACCCGCCCCAGGGAGACTCGGCGGACGTCAGCCCTCCGATGCTCCTTATTGCTGGCTTAATCTTTACAGATTGAATTAAGATTGGGGGACTTTATCAGCG
Organism: Sagittarius serpentarius; assembly: GCA_034782735.1. NCBI lineage: Eukaryota > Metazoa > Chordata > Aves > Accipitriformes > Sagittariidae > Sagittarius > Sagittarius serpentarius. The sequence continues at coordinate 33,187 of JAVKLA010000083.1, forward strand.
GATGGAGCCGGGTGAAGGGTTACGCACGGGTTTCCTTTATTCGGTGATGGAAGGGACAGAGGCTTCCATTCCACCGAACCCGAAAGAAAATAAAAATAAGACCCAAATCCAGCAACCGTCCCCAAACCCCCACCTATTACCCTGTAATCAAATCGCCTTTGAGACACTCTTCAGAATAAAGCAAGATGGATGGAGCATCCTTCCCCCAGCCCGCAGAGCAGAGGCGATCGCCCTCCATCCCGATATTAATTCTCCTATTAAATTAAATAACGTGAAGGGTTGTGCTGCTTTCATTAAGCGTCGTGGGCGAAGGAGCTCCCTGCAGCCTCCCATCCTCCGAGCAGCGCACTAATTAGCAACAGGCAGGAGCAATGCCCCCCTGCCTCCTCCTTTTTCTTGCTTATTAATCGCTGCAAGTAATAAACAGACTTTGGGGGACTTGAGGCGGGGACGTGGGTGCTTGCGGCCTTGGGGGCACCCGCTGACACCCCCCTGTTTTGGTCCCCGGGCTCCCGCCTGGGACAGCCCTTCCGAAGAAGCAAGGAGGAAGAGGAGGGTGGGGGTCAGCCCCTCCTGCTGCTATTGGGGGGAAATAATCAGCATCCCAAGGAGGTGAACGTGTCCTGCTAAGGAGGTCGGGACTTGTAATCACACGTGGTTGGGGCCGGGGTACAAACTGCTGATAAATCCGGAGTTAAGCCGTGGCCGGAGGAGGACGCTTTGGGATGCTGAGGGAGGAAAATCTGTGTCTCAGGGAAATTCGGTCCCGGCCTTGGCGGAGAAGCTGAACTCCCTTCCCGTGGCTTTCGTGTTTGGGATATAAACCCCTCACCGCCGCTAGTCCAGGCTCCCTCTGGAGCCGGCGGAGAGAATCGGCACAAATCAGGTAATCACAGGAAAACACCCCAAAACGACCCAATCCCTTCCCGTTTGGGGAGCTGGCCTAACTTTTCGATAAGTCAAGCGAGGAGGGGAAAGGCGAGGCTTAACCATGCGGGCAGGCTTATCACCGTGGCCACGGCTGTCCCCATCACCCATCACCGCACCGAAATCACTGCTGGGAGCGGGCGGCCGGGTACCACGGCTCAGCCGACGGGTCATCGCTCATTAACGGTCACATGCTCATCTGTCCGCCCTTTACTAGGAAGAGATTGATTTAAAAACTGGAGCTCAAAGCTGAAAATCTTTCCTAAAAACCGCATTGCTGCTCATTAGGGTAACTGGCTTTGCTCACTCCATTTGCAAGACCCCGGCTCATCCCCGTAGCTCCTTCGAGGACTCAGCCCCGCTCGAGGATTATTGAGTTTCATGCTGAACTTCATGTTAAACGCGCTGGGGTTTAGAAGAGCTCAATTATTTTCCGCCCTTTTTCTCGCCCTGGAAAACTGGGCGTTTCAGTTACATCGCTGCGGGAAGCATCTCACCCCCGCTGATTTACCCCTCACGCTCCTTTTTTGCTCATCCTTTTAAAGCTTTGCATGTCAACGCCAGGGCTTTGCCTGAATATTTGGGATGCTCCTGCTGTATTCCTGGCTTTTCCCTTCAAAGGACCAAATTTCCCTTGAAAATCCCTAGCAAAAAAAACGGAAAGAGGCGGTTTCACCCTACTTTGCTATGAAAACATCCCTGAGCTGGGGGATTTCAGCTCACCCCGAGCTTTTAGGAGAGAACTTGCTTTAAGCTCGGCTCTTTGGGCTTAAAAGCCTGGACTCTGGCATCCCGCCCTTGGCTTTAATGGTGCTCAGTGGCTTGGGCTGACCTTTCTTTTGCAAGGCAATGCTTCACGGCTCCGGCTGAGCTTCTTGGAGCCGCCTGTCCGGGGTTGTTGGCTTCCCAGTAAGATTCATGGGACCCATAAAAACATCAGTTTTCTTTTCTAAACAAAGCTGTTGCCGGCCGTTTGTGGGGGAGAGGCCAGAGGGAGGGAGGGAGGGAGGGAGGGAGGAAGGACACTGCATTTTTTCTGGGCTGGTGAGCTGTTTATTTTGTTGCCGTAAATAAGGCAGCGGTGCCGGCAGAACCTCTGGGTCGAGGGCAGGGGCTCAGCCACCTCCTGCCCGTCTCTCAGCAGCTCATCACCCACGTGGGGAGAGATGGAGGTGGCGTTGGAAAATGGGCTGCGAAGGGGTGCTCTGCCCCTGCACCTCCTGTCCATCCACGAGGGATGCGTCTGCTTTGGACTTGCTCCAGGTTGCAATCCAGAGCGGCGCTGGCCTTCTGGGGGCTGCTGCACGTTCAGGTTCATCCTCCAAAGAGATGGATCCCGCTTTCTTCGTCCTGGAAGTCAACCGGTGACTTGAGGCCTCTCCCAGGGTGAGTCTCCATACGGGAAAGCGTGGGCAATCAGCCTGAAGGTGAGACGCTCCCCCGGCTCTTGGTTACTCGCTCTCCTGCAAGGTGTTGTCTATCCTCTTCCCAGCCCCAACCGGGAAAGAGGGGTAACTGCGGGAAGCGATTTGCTGCATCCCGTAAGCCGCGCTTCACGGCGGGGAATTGCCCATGCCGAGGGAGATGCTCTTCAGGAGGAGCTGAGCCGAGAACCTCATCTTCGCTAACGAACCTGCGGGCGTCTACGGTAAAGAGAGATGGATCCTGACCGAAACACCAGGGGACGGGCAGTAAATTACTTCCCGTTGACGGAGAAGCACTTTCATTTGGACCAAAGTGCACTTTGCATGCATTTTGCATGCTCTTTAGACGCACTTTAAATTAATGCACTTTAAACTCAAACCCTTAGTTAATTCAGATTCGCTTGCCTGAGTGTTCCCTTGCAGACACGTTCCCGCTGCAGGACCCAGTCCAACGCCCTTTGAAGCTGTGAGAAAGGCCTTCAGGTTGGCTTCATCTCGTGTCCCATGACTAAAAACGTAGTGTCAGCTCCGATCTCCTTCTTCTGTCCCTGGAGAGAGACGAGCACCCACACGTCCGTCCTCCAAAGGGACGAGTAGAACGGGAGACATGACCCACATCTAATGGTCCACCTTTCTCCATGACCCTGGAAGGAGCCGAGACAGCCCACCCAGGCCAACATTTTCTATATAAATAAGCAAAAACCACAGGTAGTGCTGGGAGAAACTGTTCAGCCCTCCCCAGGCTTTCCCTTACTGCAAGGAGTGAAGCAGAGCCAGCCCAACCTGCAGGAGGCTGTGCAGAAGGAAGACAAGGACGTGGTGATGGAGATGCTCCAGCAACCCCCTGATGGGACAGGGGTTTGCTGAGCTAATTTCTGTCCAAGTTTTTCATCTGATCCCCTCACCATGTAGCCGTGTGCCAAGGCCACGGGATGCAAATGCATCCTAGCAGGATCCACCGTCCAAAAAGTTCCTCTAGACCAGCCCTCTCGGTGGGGCAGTGAGGTGCTCTGCTCTCTGTCATCTCCATGTTGCCTCCCAAAGGGAAATAATTTATTTATCTCCCATTCTGCTACCTTTCCCTTGTATCGATCCGTTGCCAAGTGGCCGTTCTGCAAGAGAAATGAAGCCAACAACCATGGGATTAGCTGTTAACACGTCAGCAAGCTCTAAAAAGACAAAGTCAAGGAGATCGGCTCGTCCTTTGCAACAGCAGGATTTTGCCAGGCTGTTTTTGGAAACAGGTGAAGATGTTTGGGGTCTGGTGCCTCCACGGCCTCACGTGGGTGGTGGGATGTGGGCGGACAACCTACCCGTCTGGGAATTTTTGCAGGTTCCTCTCAGTGCCTCCTTGCACAAGCCACGGCATTGCAAAGGTTGGGTCCTTGCTGTGCCTGCTTTCACTTTGGACCAGGGGGTGTGATTTTATGATACTAATTAGTCCCGTGGACACTTTTCATCTGCATAATTTTAGTCATTTAATAGATGTGCCTAAATGAGGACCTTCATGCCCAAGCTCCTCTATACAGTCAATGCAGGGAGACCAGCACCCCCAAGTCTTAGGGAAGGGCTAAATTCAGGTGCTCATTACAAACCCACCAGGAATCTCCCAAAATATGCCCCAAATATGTGTCTTGCCTCCTTCTGGACAGGAACTGAACACCCAGCAAAGCCCAAGACCGGTTAGCTGGCGAAGCGGGATGGATCCTGTCCTTCAAGAAGGTGGTTGAACCCCCAGCCTCAGCATCCCTTGGAAGGAGGAGAGAGCTCATGATCTCGGAGCGGGTCCATAAGGGAGGTGGGTACGGGGGAGCTGGTACGCTGCAAATCCTTGCTGCGCAGTGTGTTGGCAGAGCCGGCGAGCCCAGCGGCACCAAGACATATCTATAAGGGGACATCCATCAGCATTAATCCAAATCAGCTTCTAAAGTGGATTAGCTAGAGCACATGAAGCCCCTTTCTGGACACTTATTCAGAATTACAGTTGGTTTAATTCAGTTTAGCTTAATTCGCAAAGCTAAACCGAATTAAGGCTGGCTGCATTTTGAGCGAGAAGGTCCACGCGCAGGTTTAATATAATTTAGCTGGCCCACTTTAAATTCACACCCTTAGTTGATCTATACACCCCCGGGGAAGCAGCTTGGCAGGTAACCTCAAGGTAAAAATTACAGCTTCTTGTCTTCGTTAGGGCTTTGCTGCGCTTGCTCACAGTGAATCGCCCTTTCCCTGTCAGAGCCATATGCTGGGCTGCCAGCCTGCCGCCCGCCTGAGTTGTGGCCGCTCCGAGAGGTCTTTCACGACACATCCAGCAGCGTGATGCGAGACCAAATGCTACGCAAGGACAGGGACGTGAGCGATGCAGCTATGCTCCAGGTGGAGCAACCCGGAAAATCACTCTCGGAGCATCCGCCTGTCTCGGATGGCAACCGAGACCATCACACAGCCCGTGCGTGGAGGGGAGAAGGTCCTGACGATGACAAATGGGATCCTCAGGGACTTTTCGTTTGTCAGAGAGAGGCGTAAGTGGATGCGAATCCCTTGCGTTGGGGTTTTCCGGCCCTGAGAACGGGGAGATGTTCGGAGAGGTTGGGGCGCGGGAGCAGAGGATGCAACAGCCCTGGAGGAAGGGTCTCCAGGTACCTTCCCCCTCTGCCGGCACCGGCCACGCCCCAGGTCCTTTCCAGACCCCGATTTCATCAGGCTTTCGCACCAGCCACACCATTTCACCACCTCCATCTACAGCCTGATCCCCCCCCAGACATCTCACCAGGGTCACCAAACTTTGGATCAGGCTGGAGGGAAAAGACTTTCCCAGCCTGGGTGTCTCCTGCAGCCACTGAGATGTGGCCATCAGGGCAGGATTTGGACCACTCCAAGCACAGGAGACCACGAACAGGATGAGACCCTCCGATCCTCCGAGGAAACTATATCTACAGCGGAGATCGCCCTGGAATTTGGCTGCAAATGACCCCGTCAAGCTGGGCACTGGGAGGGGAAATGCCTCCACCAAGGCTTTGAGGAGTTTTCTTGTCTTCTCCTTATTAATCATGGAAAAGAAAGCAGGTCCCTTCCCCTTCTATAAATCTTGCGATGGCGTCAGCCCTGTTTGTCCGACCCTTGGCTCATGTCGCGTCCCAGCTCCGCTCCCACGATGGACAAACCAGGGGGAAAAACTGCCTGGCAGCACCAAGCTCCCGCGGGTGTTAAGCACACGCTTAAAGTTAAGCAAACGTTTCCATGCTCTGATGAGCCCAGACATTAAAATCCTGAGGTTTGCTTTAAATTCCTGCGATGAATTTCCTGGTGCCTCTGGAGGGTCTTTGCCTCTTTGATTTTAGAGGTGGGCTTTCGGTAGATTAGAGGAGGAGAAACTCTATCTTTTCAGGGAAAACTGAGGCTCCTGTCCTGCAACCAGGCAGGATCTGGTGCCTTTATCACAAAGCTCCTGACAATGTGTCAAGAAGCCCCAAAATACCGAACTTGGGAGGAGTTACGAACATTTTGGTATTAGCCTAAGAGCTAACTCAGCATCTCCGCTGACTTTGGTGGATCATCTTCAGGCGTGGTTGACGGGAACCCAGCGATGGCCAGTCTAACCTCTCTCCTTTTGCTTGCCAGTGACGGAGAAGCGAAGCAAACCCTTGCCGGATGCAGAGGCCTGCTAAACCCCTCCGGTCAGCCCTTTCTTATGGTGCCATTGGCTTTGATCTCCTTCCGTCCACCACCGCTCCATCTCACCCACCCATGGCCAAAAGAGGAAGAGGAAGGTCTGGGGTTTGGAAAAGGCATGGAGCTGGCACAGCGCCCTGCTCCATCCTCCTTCTCCCTTAAATAAGGCGAAAATATTCCCGGTGTCTTCACATCTAAATGTCTTGTTTCCATTAGTTGACGGGCAGCTACTGAAGTACCTCAGCAGAGGGATTTTAACATGAGCCGCTCTCCAGGTAACCATTACTATATCTTAAAAACATTTTATTACAAAGGCAAATGTATGTTTTAGCAATGCTCAGACGGATACTTAACGTCATGTTTCTCCCAGGCCAGGCGCTTCTCAAAATGAATGAGACTTTAAGGTCCAGGTTCCCCCTTTGTTTAATGGACTTTAAGTTGTTCAAATCATCAGCTTCACTTAAACGTCTCACTTAAATCGGACGATCTCTTTTTCTCCATTAAAAGTTCATTCATCACAAGTGGGGGATGAATCGCTCCATGAAGCCCCGATGGAGAACAAAAACATCCACGCTAGGCCATGGCCATGGTTTGACCGTTTCTATGCAGGGATGGACCTTTTCTTGGCAGATTGGGCCCAAAATCAGCCAAAAGGCAATGGTGCAACCTCCATCCTCCCATGCACCATGGCTGGGATGGGTGCTTTTGGCTCTGGTGGTCTGATGCATGCCCTGGACGCTTTTCCTTCCCCCGTGCCCCCTCTTTGAGCTGGAGACTCCCAAACCATTACCCTGCCAAGACACGCAGCCCCCGTGGTCCCCCCACAGCGAGATGGAGGAGAACTACCGATGGGGACAAGCTGGTGGCAAAGGCCACCATTGGGTGTCCAGTCCAGCACCAACCACGGAGAAGGGGGACAGTCACCTCGGAGAAGGGCTGGGCAGCGAGGAGCAAAGCCAGGCGACGGGGTCAGCGTGGGCAGAGCCTGAAACAGTCTCGGCTCCTGCTGCCGGGTTTTGCACTGAGAGTTAGGGTGCGGAGGCAGGACCGGAGGAAAGGTCTCCACAGACGTGTGCAACCAGCCCCTGCGATGGACTCCCCATCCGCAGCAGCTACTAAATCCCGACACTTTCCCCTTAACTATAAGAAAGGAGAAACCCTGCAGCATAAACACAGACCAACCTTACACTGCCAATCACCCCTTTTATTCCCTGTGCACCCACAAATTTACAGCTGCCCCCCCCAACTCACAAAGCCCCCCCAACCTATACGCCGAAAGCCATCGCCTCCGTGACTTTGTATTCTCCTTGCAATATTCATGCGCATAGGGTAGAAATGTAAATACATCCACGCTGTCCCGCTTTGATTCATGCTTTGGTATCAAATCACATGTGCTTCCCCGTACGCAATAAATCTCCTTACGGTAACTCCACCTGAATTGTTCTTTGTGTGTTTCTCAGATCAGGATGAAGAACTGCGGCTCGGGGGGAGCTGCAGACCCCGCCACCACCCACCAGAGAAATATTTCCCGGTGCGTGCAGAAGCTGATGTCTTCAGTGGGGTGGATGGGATCACCCTTGGGTTGGTCCAGCATCTCCGGTGTGGAGCTCAGAGAAAGAAAAATAGAAGTGGTTTGGGGGGATTTTATGTGTTATAAACCCTGGACCTTGTTGTCCCACCCTGCGTGCAACAACTCGAGAGCCTGGGGTCTAGGCTGGGAGCAGGAACGTGGTCAGGGCAGAGTTGGAGTCAGGCTGAGGTGAGGTCAGACGTCTCCATCCCTTTGCCGTTAGCCCAGTCATCACCTTGAGTCCTTCTGGCTGCCCAGAAGACGAGGTCCATCTGCTCATGGAGCTCTAAGTCATCGGAGGGAGCTTGGCACACCCAGAGCCTGACTCCTTCCACCGGAGAATGGTGTCCGAGCCCGCTCACCCTTGGGAGCTGAACGCAGCCGGGAGCCGTCTCACCTCGCTGTGACCATGTAGGAGCCAGGACTTGATCTCAGCTGGATCCCAAAGCTCGCTTGGTGGCCAAGGGAGAGAGATGGGAGCATCCCCTGGGCAGGTGGGTGCATCCTCGGGTGGGCATGGGGGATAACTGAGGCGTTTTCTCCCTGGCAGCAGCAATGTCTCCCCAGGAGTGTCCAAGTCCCCCCAGCCAAAGAGTGTGGACCAAATTCCGCCTCAAACCACCCCGTCCTCCCCCAGAAAAGGCCAGTCGAGGACCTGGGTGGCTCCATCCCAGCAAGGGCTTGAGCCAACCCACTTCGTGTCCCCCCCAGAATGGGGCAGGAGCAGCACCGTGGGGTCGGTGACCACCCCTTGGCCAAGCACTTGGTCTTGGAGGAGGTTTGGAGACTCCCACACTCACCTTGGGGCTCCCCTGAGGCTCGTCCCCTCCCTGCCACAGGACACTTCGCATACCAAAACTCCCTCTAATCAAGATAATACGGAGCGAAGCCTCCGTGGAAAACTGGGCTGAGCTCACAGATCAGGACAGATTCCAGGAAAAAGGGTTTTGTTTTTCTTTTTCCTTGAATCCTGAGGAAAAAAAAAGGAGATAAACCCTCGTGTACTTCCAGGGAGAGCAAGAAAGATCGGAGACAATTACAGAGCCCGGCACAAAGCCCTTCAACATCTTTCATTATATCGGCAAAATTAAAACGCGGGGCGCTGGGCATCGAAAATTCGCTGGCTAATAACAGAAGTAAAAAGTTGTTAATCAGGCACGTGACCCTATAAAATAAAGGGAATAATTGAAAAGATATCTAATTTATCTATTGAATGCCTCCAACGCTCTCTTTATCACTTAGATGGACAGAATATAATTGGTACGGTGAAAGCCATCAATCTTAGGAAGTGGGCTTTCTGTACAAGATACAACTATTACTGTCATATTATGACACCATAATATCAAGATCAATGACATTTTAAATGCACTCCAGTTATGGGCAATTGGTGACAATAAAAACAGTGACAAATTGATGAAACAAGCACCAAATGATCTGGTGTCTAAAATAAACCATAAATAATATTCTTTAAAAAAAAAAAAAGAGAGATCTGCCAAATTTGCTGTGGTTGGGGGACTTCTTCAACCGATCAATTTATGTGGGGACTGAATTATCCGATTTTCATGAAGGGGCAACTTTCTGGGATGATTTAGGGGTCATTCCCCTGTAGTTTAATAATGTTATCGTTAGCATAATTGTTGCCATAAAAAGCAAGGTTCTCGTTTAGCCGTGGAAGTTACTCCCAGCTGAAGAGTCAACACGATTGTGCTGTAAACACTGAGGCGTTTTTTTCACACGTTATGGCACCAGGATGGCGTTACTCCCTCGGGGTGTCCATGGCCCTTACATAAAGGTAATCACAGCAGCGGCAAGAATGTGTGGATCTTGACGGAGCTTTCTGCCGGCAAACCTGTGGGGGTAGGAGCGTGCTCATCTCCTGGGAAAACCGGGGTGGAATCCTGCTTTCCCCCCTCTCCTGGGGATCCCACCGGCTCCCAGCCCCACCCCCAGCTCTGGTCACCTCCCTCGGGTGGGCAGGAATAAAAGACCTCGAGGACAAGTACGGGAAGGGAGAATAGATCCTACAGGAATGCACCCAATAGGAATGCACCTGCTAGGAATGGATCCTATAAGAACAGATCTTATAGGAACAGCTCCTATAGGAAGAGATCCTATAGGAAGAAATCCCATCAGAAGAGATCTAGTAAGAATCGATCCCAGGGAAGTGCATCCTGGATCCTATAGGAACAGATCCTATTGTCATGGATCCTATAGGAACAGATCCCACAGGAACAGATCCCATGCGAATGTGTCCTATAGGAACAGATCCTATAGGAAAGTGTCCTAGAGAGATGGATACCATAGGAATGGGTCCTATAGGAATGGATCCTAGAGGTACAGAACCTGTAGGAATGCACCCTAGAGAAATGGATCCTGTAGGACTAGATCCTATAGGAATGGGTGCTATAGGGATGGATCCTGCAGTAACGCATCCTAGAGAAACCGGAACCATAGGAATGGGTCCTACCGGAACAGATCCTATAGGACCTGACCACATCGGAAGAGCCCGTGCAGCGGGCTGCAGTCACTAGTGGGTCGCATGGGGGGGCAGGGGGGTGCCGGGGGGGGCACAGGGGGCCCTTGGCATTACAGGCTGACAGCGGCTGCGGGATCCAAGCCCCAGGCTCCGAGCCCGGCAGCGGTCGGGCGGGATGCTGAAGCCAGGATACGGTGGCCCTCACCTCCCCGCACCCATGCTGAGGCACCCACCGACTGCCACCCTGCTGTCACCCAGACCCCCCGCCCTGCCCGTGGCCTCATCCCGCTCTCCTCCTTCCCCGAGCCCCCAAACCCAGCTTCTCCCCTCAGCATCCTCAGACATCTCGGATGCTCTGGCATCCTCCGGCCGCTCCCTGCCTGGGGCCGGGAGGTGGCCGAAAGCCGTTTGTCCTCGGAGGCAGTCGCCACCTCCTCATTTCCCAAACTTCTCCGAACAAATGATATTTTACATCCTTCAAGGCTGTTTGAGCAGCGCTTACTGAGTTTGGCTCCAAACATCTCCCTCTGATGTGCTTTCCCTGTCCCCTCTTGCACCATCTTTTTGATGAATATGAAACCCGGCCGAAAGCTGAGGAGCGTGAAAGTCTGACGGAGCCTTCGCGGACCCTGGAGTCATTTTCCTGGAGGCACTAACGGATTTTCCTTGGCTGGAGGAAAGGCTTCGGCAGCGAGCGGCAGGGCTGGCCTTCGGGAAGGAGCAGGGAGGTGGAAGAGGCTCTTCCCGTAACTTCCCAGCTCCAGCCCCGTAAAGGCAGACGGAGAAGCCGTCGCAGCATCACTCGGATCCAGGGACAGGGACACGTGCAGGCGGGGACACCGGGACAAGGTGCTCCCTCCAGTCTTTCAGAAGCCCTACCCCCGTCTGAGGCATTTCAGGCACCTAAAACCCAGCCCTGCGGCGCTGCTGAGCTCCGAAAGCCGCTATTTTGGGAGCAGGTCGGGGTCGTGACTCTCCAGAGAGCAAAAACTGTTTTTTCTGCCCTGAGCTGAGGGAAGTGCTGGCTGGGTCAGGGCCAGGGTGTGGGCGCCTGAAGGGGAGGTGCCGCGGGAGCACTCTGGGGACACAGAGGGTTGTCCCCTGCTGACGGGGGCACCTGGAGAAGAAAGCCGGTGCCTCCAGGGACGGTTCCTCCGCACCCCACGTACGCCTCCCCGGGGGACGACCCAGCCCCTGGAGCTGCCGATCTCTCCCCGGAGCCCACGTGTCGCCCCTGCCCAGACCCTCAAACAGGAGGCAGTCCCGTCCTTCTGCTGGCGCGCTTCTTCCCCGGGGCTGGAGCAAGCGTGGGACCGGCAGCAGGACCCCAGGGCCCCGAGGGAGCTTCCCTGGGCTGAGAGCTTGAGGAAACGCCAGGAGACGCCGGGAGCAGGGAAGCAGCCCCTAAACGAGGGGTACTCCCTGACCCCAGCCCCTGTGCCGTCGCAGCGGTGGGAGTCTGGGGGCTGCGCTCCTTTCTGGGGAGATGCTGAACTCCGCCAGGAGCTCCAAGGGCTCGTCCACGGCGCCGCGCCTCGTCCTGGTCTTCAAGCTGGGCCGGGGGCCGGGGCTCTCCGGGATGATTCATCCCCATCCAGGCGATTTTGGGGTATAAAATGGAAGGACCCACCCAACTGAAAGAGGGGCCGTTCCCCACGGATGACCCCACTGGAACAGGGTCCGGCTGCAGCATCCCCCTCTGGAGCAGCTCCTCAGGGCGAGCCGAGCCTCTGAGCCCCGGCCAAGAGAGACAAGCAAAGAGAAAAATAAGGCAAGAAAAGAAAGGAAAGGGGCCAACGCAACATTCCCAACCCATCACCGACATGTCGGGTCCCGCCACATCAGAGGGTTGGCTGCCGGCCTGGAGGAGCCCCGGTGCCAGCGGGAGGAGGGTCCCTGCCTCCCACCAGCCGCTGCCGTGCGGGGGGGGAGCACCCGGCAGGGCCCCAGCTGTGGGGCTGGAGCGAGGAACAGCGGGGGCACGGGGGAAAGGGTGCTGGGAGGTGGCATTGTGGGGCCTCGGAGGAAAGGAGGGAAAGAAGAGAGAGAGAAAGTGGGAGGGAAGAGAGAGGGAAAGAGGGAGAAAAGACGGGAGAAAATAAAAGAGAAGAGAAGAGAAGAGGAGAGAAGAGAAGAGAAGAGGAGAGAAGAGAAGAGAAGAGAAGAGAAGAGAAGAGAAGAGAAGAGAAGAGAAGAGAAG
>JAVKLA010000084.1:39186-79837 GCA_034782735.1 Sagittarius serpentarius
CCCCCCCCCCCCCCCCCCCCCCGGGGGGGGGGGGGGGGGGGGGTGTGCAGCGCCGCGCAGCAATCGGGCGCGGAGGGAAAGCGCGAGCGGCGGCCCGGGCGGCCCCGCTCAGCGTGTGCTTCTTCTGAGGGGCAGATGTAATTTCAGGAGGCAAGGGTGGAAGAGGGAGGGAGAAGGGGCGGGGGCACTGCCTCGTTCACAGCTGCCCGGGGCTGTGAAGGCCTGAGGGGGCCGGGCGTGGGGGGCTGCGGGCGGGGCCGTGGGAGCGAGACGGCGCGAAGCGGGCCGCGGCGCCGGTGTGGGGAAGGGAGAGGAAGGAGTGGGAGATGGGGGTCGGGGAGGAATAGAGAGAGACGGAGCGAGGCGGGGAGGGGTAAGAATCTGGTCTTTCCCGGGTTGCTTGGATGATGATGCCAAAGTAAGCACTGCTTATGTCTTCCCGGAGAGCACTGAGGTAAAGGGAGAGGAGAATTGTCTCTGGGACAACAGAGACAGAAATGCACACGCATGTGCTTTTAGACGTGCATGCTGAAGGGTCACATGTCCCTTCATGCACAGAAACTTGTACACACACCCACCATACTCACCCTCACGCTCGAGAGTTTCCCACTGTGGGCTGCGATTGAATGGGCATTAATACCAAGCTGCCAAATCGTCCAGCAGATCCAGTGCGTGTGCATGTGGGATGAGATACACATTTCTGTCAAACTAGCCAGAGCCACGATGGGGAATGCTTTCGGGTTCACTCTTTATTGCCTGCTGCAACACAAGACAATACCTCATGCATGAAGCCTCACAGGAAAAGGAAATCTGGAAGATATTTTAAGCAAATTTAGACCACCAGAGTTAGCCTATAGATGTTCAGCACTTTATGTCAGGTAGCTACAGTTTTTTGGTGCCATACAAGATTTACCGTATTACTGAATCGTTGCCTCTTTCTCTCAAGAACGCTGCATTCATGTGCAAAACTAATTCACTTACGCCCACATTTACCAGTGTGCCTCGACTCCCAGATGTTTGCAGAACACTAGAGAGAGAATCCCTGCAGGTCTGTGTCAGAACCCTCCGGGACTGAAGCAGGACAAAGATGCACACTAATTTAAAGCTTTTTGCATTTGAAAATTTTTGTATGTACAAACTTAGGCTCCTCTGTGGACATGTGTGTATTTGTATGTAATATTTACTCATTTATCTAAGCTACTGATAACTTTAAATACCAACTTATCTCTTCCTTTTTTCCAGTACCACTGTATGCATTCCTTTTCCTTGCCCTCCCCTTCTCTTACCCCAAGCTCTTTTGTGGGACCTGTTTTACAGCACTGAAACACTACTGTAGAAAAATGCCAGTGTCTTACAAGATAGTGACTCCTTTCTAAAGGAGTCATCATTTAACAGTTGTCAACACTTGTTCTCTTAACACACAGCAGCAAATAGCTGAGCCTGTAAATCTAGAATGAGCAGGGAAAGTTGGAGAAACTCTGCCTCAACTTTTAACCCCACCTCCAGGCTGCAAAGGGTTTAAATCAGTATGTGTAAAACCCTAGAGCAATAATAACAGAATTCAATTACCACTTGCTCATAGATAACTTCTTAATATATACAACCTTATCTAACAATAACATATATATGTGTGTGTGCAAATATTAGACAGCTCACAGCTATCAGCTATCAGCTAATGGTACTAATACTGTAACTCTTTGGAAAATATTCTTCCCTCCATGGTAAAAATTGCCATTTTTACAATATTTTTAATTACTATGGAAAGCTTATACTTTTTTCACGCAATATTAATCTAGTTAAAAGTTCAGTTTTCTGACAAAAGGTGTTTTGAAAGAAAATTTTCAACCCACTCTCAGCAGGGTCTAGCAGAGCCAAGAAAATAAAATTCTTTTGTTCTTTCCAGACTCAGCAACCATAGCACAATCATAAAAACCTAGTATTTTCAAAACTGCCTCTCTTTCATGCATTTACAACAATTTACAGTACAGGTTAGGATACCAACAATTCAGATACTTCCTAATCTCACAGCAAATTTAAGTACAACTTTCACTCTGTCTCTGCCCTGCCACAAATGAGGAACTGGCTTCATACTTCAGTAATCTAAAACCACACCCACCTTTCTGTTCCTGTTTGAAATCTCCTCCTTTAGAGCTCTTCCAGCTGGACACAGCATGGGAATATATTAGTCTCCAAAAGCCTCTCAAAACAGATAGTATTGTAAATAAACACCAGAAGTGAAGACCAAACCAAATGATGGAAAGACGACACTCAGATTCTCAGAGCTTAAATTTACCTAAGAGATTTTGATGCCCAAATCACACTAGGAATTTGATGGTCAGCTCTCCTTGTCTCTCTCTGTCTCAGTACCTGATGCTGTTTTTCTTCAATAAAATCCTATAAGGAAACAAGATTTCTTTTGAAGTACAAGCAATTAAGGACCTCTTTTCAGGTCTGAGCCACAGCCCAAAGACCAAGATCAATGAGTGTTTTTCTGTTCATAGGGTCTCAGTAGTTCCCTAAGCGCTCACGTTTACCACTTTTTAGAATCAATCTGGAGTACTAGAAAGAAAGAAAAACTGTCCTAGAACAGCAGCAACATGCCATTTCATTAAATCAAACTGTTTGCTTTCCTCCATTTCTCCAAACAAGGTTTCTTGACATTTGTCTACTATGATGAAATAAACTCTCTTCTGCCAGCAAGAAAGAGGTCCCAGTTATCGTGGCTTCAGACATGATTTAGAAACTTAAAGAACACACAGTTCCAGCTAAATTAGCTGGTAACACAGCTTGCTGGACATCATGGGGAGGATGAACAAATAACATTAAAAATGTGCTGTGGCTACATCCAGGATTTCTAGAGGAAGGATAGCCTGACTGAAGATATTTGGCATGTGGGAAACCTAGACAAGGACTATAAAATTCTCAAAATCTCATTTGGCAAAATCTCCTGGCAGGAGAAGAGGAAACACCCAGGAAAACCTGACTTACAATAACCCTGTCAATGGTTAGCAGTGGTCCACATACTACAGCCTACAGTAATACAATAGTTTGAACAATTTCTGTAGCATTATCACACGTTTTTTGTAAGGGCCTTATGGCATTTCTAGAGTATCTAATCTACTCTGCAAGCAAACCAGCACCCATGGAACATATTACATTCCACAGTCTGTCTCGAATAGCCAGTTTAGCTGTCTTAAGGCAAGGTTCTGCTTGGAAAACTGTCATTGAAAAAATGGCACGGCCAGGCACCAAACTAAGGAAAAAAAATAATGTTTCAGTCCAGAACAAAATATGGTCAATTTACGTATAGAGGAGTTTGAGTTTGCCTTTAAATAAATGCCAGTCCAACGTGCTCACCACAGGCGCTGATAGACAAGTTTGAGTTCTTTCCATCTGGTACCCCACCAGGAGTGATAATGTACAACAAGCTATAAGATGCCCATTTTGTCTTCTGTGTAAATCCACTGCCTTCAGTGGTCCTGGTCAGGAACTATGGACTAGAGAACTCTTGAGTGCAAGGATGAATAATCCTTTTGAAAACGGATCTGCGCCCAGTAGAACAGCTAGGGTATACAACAGTTGCATGACCATTTCCCCAGTGTTGTCTGGGGAAGTTCATCATATTTGCATTTCTAAGCAGAGAATAGAAACACTTCCACAAGTCTATTAAGATTCCTGCAAAGATGGAAAAGGGGAAAAGGAGGAAAGAAAAGAAAGGCTTCTGTCTCGTTCGACTGGGGGATAGGAAATAACACTGTATTACATAATCTATTAAATGTTCTAAACTTTATTTCACATTAAAGCTTAATGCCAATGGTTTTATATGTGTCTGTGTTTTTATAAAAACCTGTGTAGCTGTTCTGGCAGATCTGCACTAATAATCATTGCCATAATTTTTTTTCCCAGTGGTTCAAATCTCTGACATCAATGCAGTGCTCTAGTACAACAATACTAGACTAAAATAATTTAAATTGCAGTGCTAAATTCTAAATTGTTTTCCCTGTGGTTTGAGAGTGAAAATTTGGCACATAAAACAGGCCACAAGATCATCCAAATTAAACTTCAGCCAAACAATTGAACCCACTCCTGTAAACACAGTAAGCAAATTTAGATCCAAGCATTCGGATTTACATCATCTTGGATTATCTGCTAGCATATATAGAACATGATAAAACAGGTGATTACTCAATCACTGGTATAAAACGGACCTAAAATATAAGTCAATATTGCTTGGCAAGTTGTACATGATCCAGAGGGTCCCTTTGACATGTACATTTGAGCTTCAGATTTGTGAAAAAGTTCTTGTCTTTTAGTCTTGGGTGTTCACAGATTACTTCCACTGCATAGTAAACTGCTTTTCATGATATTTTAATAGCACTGTGGTATTAAAAATACATGTGTAACTATAGTATCATTTTGTCAGGATGCATTTAAGGAGTACGCTGAAATACCTATTTCAGTGGCAAATGTGACAAGAATATAACGGCCACACACACTGGGGGTGCTTTCTTTTGAGATTTAATGGGCCGCTTCTTAAATATTCATGAAGTAGTAAAGCTCCACTGAATTCAATGAAAGGAGGATAAGCTACATTGGATGAGGGTCTCACTACATCTCTATAAATCACTGAGGGAATTTTTTAACACTTGGGATCTTATCTAGACATTCACTTGGTGTAAACATCTAGAAGATACTTCGTTTTTATATTGGTGTGAGAGGAGTATCCAGCTATCTCTTTCAAGGTTTTTGGAAGTTTTAAGGCTTTGAAAACCTGACATCCTTCCCGTCTTGTTAGCCTCCGCCTCCTACCCATCTCTCTGTTACTAGTTTCAGGAACTGGGAAGCTCGATGGGATGGAATTTCCTTTCAGTTCTCCCCTGTGAGGCACAAGGCTGGGAACAGAATAAAAGCTCAGGCTCAGCAACTGATGTCTTTGTTTTTGTTGTGAGCAGAGCAGGATGACGAAGAGTTCAAAATGAGGCTTTCCGCTCTTGTCACAGATCTTCTTGGGCTGTGGATCTGTTTTCTCTCACAAGATTTACATCAGTGTAAGCACTGACATCATATTACTTATCTCCCTTGGAACAGGCTGAGGTTCCACACAGAACCTTCCTCCACTTCTTCCTTTTAACTTCCAGAATCAGCATTTGCTGCAGTCCTTTCCAGTTCTGTTCTATGGCACCCTCAGTGTTAAACCATAGTCTTCAGTCCCCACCCTGCAGACAATGTCTGCCTTATGGGACCTTCTGAGATTACTCCTTCCACACGACATTCTACAGTTAAAGCCCAGGCCAAGCGAGGAGAGAAGAGCAGTGGCCTGCAGTGAGTTACACGCTCAGCACGGTTGCCCAAAGGCCAGCATAATCGAAGGGACACAGGTGTAACTGCACCTGTGTTGAGTGTTAGCCACAGAGAGTGAGTCTTTTAAGCAGATCTTTAACTTGAAGGAGCCTGACTGAAAGGCATCCTGTCTCTGGATGCAGCCATTGCCTGTTCCCTGCTGCAAGACATTGGCATACACGTGTGGCCCTATTACACACACAATCTGGTGCATGCCATCTCATAGGACAGGACCCAGAAATGCTTGAGCTGTCCGCCTTTTCTCCAAGGGGCTCTACGCACACAGACGCTAGCATACCTCCACGGAGCTCCCCCTAAGAAGTCTGTAGCAATGCTGTACACAGCAACTGCCTGTGATTTTCTCTTGTTCTTCCCTCTATTTGCATAAGGATTTCTGCAAAGCTAGTTTGTTCCTTCCAGCACGGGCATGTTCTCTATGCAGGTGCACCCCTGTGATTACAACTGGAGTAACTCCAATGACTCCCATTTACTCAGGTTACTACTGCAAGTTGGCCCTGAGATGAAGCACGGATCTTGCTGCCTCCTCCTCCTAACATAATCTTTAAGGATATAAATTAGAACTGTGTCCACTGTGACTACTGAACTAGAGGGTTATCTGGTTTAGCACAGTAATATGGACGATTCAAAGTCATGGGTTCTTATGCTCGTCATCAGTCTAGTTCCAAAAGTCTGACCCAGCTTCTGCTTACCTCTGGTGTAAATCTAGACTAATTCCATGTGCTCAGTGGAATTAAGGTTGTATAAAGCTGAATGAGAAGAGAATCAGCATGTAGGTATCGAAGGCGGTGGGACAGACGGCCCCTTCAGGATTCTGCTATTGTGGTAGTAGGGGATATCACCTCCAGCTTTTCATCAATCACCTGCAACAATCTGGCAAACTTGAGCATAGGAAAAAAAGTCTTTCCGCTACCTAGGAGAGATATTCTATCATTATACTTCAACCCTACATGAAGAAGGGAGGTCTGTTCACGGCTTGAAAATAGAACTTGGAGGCAGAACTAGTCCTCTCTGGCACATTTTCTTTGCATGGCTTTGAGGAAATAATTTTACCTCAAGCTTCATTTCCCCCTGCTCTTAACTTAGATTATTGACACCATTTTGGCATTTACCAATACTTGCAAGTCTTCCCTAATGGAGAAAATGAGGATTCATAGAATCGTTTAGGTTGGAAAGGATCTTTAAGATCATTGAGCCCAATCGTTAACCTAACACTGCCAAATCCACCACTAAACCAGGTCCCTAAGCACCATGTCTACACATCTTTTAAACACCTCCAGGGACGATGACTCTACCACTTCCCTGGGCAGCCTGTTCCAATGCTTGACAACCCTTTCAGTGAGGAAATTTTTCTTAATATCCAATCTAAACCTCCCCTGGCACAACTTGAGGCCATTTCCTCTCGTGCTGTCGCTTGTTACTTGGGAGAAGAGACCGACACCCCTTCTGGTTACAACCGCCTTTCAAGAATTATTTGTTTACACCAGCATATTAACCAGTGGCATATACAGAGTTAAATTTTTTTTGTGCATTTTGCTGTGAATTATATCAGAGTGAGGATTTATTCCACATTGTAGATATTTAATTCTCTTTGACATGGGCTCCGTAACTTAGTTCTGTACCACAGTAAAGATAATGGCTTATCTGCAATTGGTTTACACAGAGATGCTTCTGACAGCTGTCAGTGTCTTACAAAAAGCCTGATGCGATACTCTAACACAAGTTAGCTACTCAGTAAAATTCAAGCCAAATATAGTTTCTGCCTTTCTAAAATATTCTGAGGAGAAGGAAAGAAGCAGAGGGCTGTCGTACTAAGAGCCTCTACCTTCCATGTTTTTATAAAACCTGTGGGTCACGGCAGTTGTTTTTCACCTGGACAGCTGCATCTGAAGGCCTGTAAGGCTTGAGAGATTAAATGCACTGCAAGTATAAGAGCAGAAAGACACCTAAAGACAGCCTGACCTGGATTCCATCTTTCGGTTCTTAGAAAACCCTGAATTTTGGCAGTGAGATTACATAATGTAAGTTAGGAGTATCATTTTCCTAAACTGAAATATTTACACAACACCTAACATTAATGTAGTTACATCACTACTCATATTACTCATAAGGGTAGAGCTTATTCCTTTTACCAGATAGGATTCAACTCCTATGACAGAAGCACCATTTAGAGGCCCTTCAGTTTTGCACTAAACCCAAGAGGGTCAGTTCAACTGCTCTCACAACTCCAACACCAGAAGCCACGCCTGGATTTACCTCTGCTGACACAGTCACCATGAACACGATACGTTAATTACAGCAGGTTACCACATACGTAGAAAGTTTAAAGTTAATCTGTCCTGCAGGCGTAATTCTACAACATCCCAATGGCATCTGTTCTCTTAATGGAATTTTTACAGAAATCCCTGCTGTACTTCCCTTAATCAGAAAATGCTTGGCAGCCTCCTGAAATCTCTAGTCCTGTCGAATATATAAATACATGATTTAGATGCTTTGGCCCAGCAGCGAAAGCTTCTTATTTGTCCTCCCAAAGGAAAAAAAAAAATTAATCAGACACCAAAACATGCAAGGCCAAATCCTGCAAGGTGCTGAGCACATTCTGAAACGTGCTGGAATATCCAACCTGCTCTACTCGGGACAATACATTTGTTCCCCCCTTTTTTTAATACTACCGTTTACTTAGTTGTATGATGATAGTACAAGGGAAACTCAGTCACAGGCCAGAACTCCATTTGTGTTAGTGCTAAACAAACAGCACTGTGACCTCAGCGCTGTCAAATTTTGGTCTCAAAAATGCTGTCATACACAACGTGAAGAGCAGTCATTCACCCAGATGCTAAGCATGGTCTGGATAGGGCCAGTAAAAGGTATCCACCGCTGTCACGGATATGCAGGGTCACACGAATTCTACTCCGGCCACCACCATTGCAGCTAAGATGCTTTTCTGCCTTTCACTTCTCAGAGCAACTTGGCACAGCGGCATCATTTTCCATTGGCTTTGGTAGGGCCCACCAATAAATGACAGTAGCAGTTGCTAGAAGGCTCGGCTCACCCTGAAGTTCAGGATAACAGAGCAGAGCTTCTCATTGGGCACATTTAACATTCTTTCCAGGCCAGCTCAGTTCACGGGATGTAGCATCCTACAAACTACTGCAGTATCCTTATGCTCAGAACTTACAGTTATTTCCAGTACTGAAGAGGCCACTTCCTCCTTGAGCATATGATGGAAAGTTCTGCATTCCTGCACACTGAGCAGATAAATATCTGCTTGCATGGTACCTTCTGAATTTCTGAGAAGTGTCTGGTTTGCAAATGGCATAGCCTGTTTCACAAGTGCCACTGGCACATGAGGTCCTGAAGCCGTCTTCAAAAGAACAGTCCCCAGAGTAAGTCATTGTGCCAGTCTGTGTCAACTGGATCCTGCAGCGAGACCCAAAAGGGCAAAAGCACATGCTGCAGCTTTTCCATATTGGATCTTTGTTTTTTGAAAGCAATGCTCTGAACTTAAGAGATAATCAGCCAGCGTGGTACTCGCAGGAAAGAATTTATTCCTTGCTTATTCAGTGAAGCATGGAACATAATATGACATCTTGCATGCTCCTTAATCAGAGAAAGTTTGAAATGGGAGAACGCCCTCACTAGCTTTTTTGTCTTTATATTTTTTACTCCTGCAATACGCTCCTCCTCTCAGAACTGCTTTATGCTTTGAAGTATAACAATGCAATATGTTTCTGTTGCTTTTTCTGACTTCAGATAGCACTTCCAGAGTGTGCCATATGCCACTACACATAAAATGGTATAACTTTTTAAGGTAGGAAAGCCACCGGCTTCGAGGCTACACTGTTCATGTTGTAGCTGATATGTGGATAGAAGACCCACGTGTCTGAAGCTGGTAACTAGACACCTCTCCCCAGCCTCAAATTCACAACAAACCATTAAAAAAGCCCTGGCGAGACAAGGCAAATCTTAGTTTCTGCCATCTTTGACCTACTTACAACATGGTCAGAAGAGTCTTTACACCATTGAGCGTATCACCTGACACAGTCTCATCAAGGTAGAGAACCTGAGAGGGGTTTGAACCAATCTCCAGATCAGACCTTCTTTAAACATTGAAATAACCCATTTCCAGATCCGGACTTGCAACTAGACTACTGGGCCCAAAGGAAAGATTATTTCTAAGCTTCAGTTTCCTTCCCCAAGTAGCCTCAGAAAGACCTTGTAAGTAAGAGCATAAAGCTGCCATTGCAGAATTGGCTTTGATCAGGTATTACTAGAGCAAGCAACTGCTAGGAATTTATCAAGGCATACACAATTACAGTCAGATATTCTGGCTTCCAGGGTTTTCCAGCAAGCCCTCCACCACTTTTTTTATAAGGGTCAAATCACTGCAGACAAGACAATGACAACTAAGTACTTAAAATACTGTGTCGTTTTGCATTTTACAACATATTTGACAATATATGAGAGATCAATCATGAAAACAGTGAGGTCACTAGCTTTATCAGACTCGAAAACTCTGCAAACTTAGAATAACTCGGTTGAACCCTGGGCAGCACTGCCCTCCTCATCGTTACACACATTGGCACCTTAAGGAAAGCAAAATTTTCCAGGAGATGCAGAAGCCAGACTGCCAGTTTCGTGGTGTAATACATCACATCACTGGAGTATTGTCATTCTCCAGGAAATAGCAGCATCATTTATTCACTCCTCACTAACAAGCCATGACTCTGCCTGACATCAACGTGCTGTGCGCCATGTCCTAGACAGGTGTGTAGCTACCGCTGCTTTAGTGACTGAAGCTTGCTTTCATCCACACATTTGCCACAGATGGATGAGTAAGCTGAAGTAAAAATAACGTAAGGAGAGACGTGCCACATCACCAGGCAACGTTAGCAAAAGGGCATCGACAACCAGTGCTGTCCCGAGAAAATGTGAGGCTGAGGCACCTCAACAGAAGAAGCTAGCTGTCCCAAAATACTCTTCTTTGCTGGAACAAGTTACATACTGACACTACAAGCCCCTCTGCTGCTGTGCCAACTCTGCTCATTTGTGTGATAATGCAAGTCTGCACATACCAGTGCATACATATGTTATCAACAGCTTTTTCTGCAGTGTCTTTCGTGAATGAGGATCTTAATGGAGGGAGACCAGAGTCCTTGTCCCTACAAACTCCACATCTAACGAAAAATTTCCTAAACTTGGCTGTCTTCTCTCCTTCTCATTGCTAGTAGAACTGTTCCTGATTCACTCCACTGCAGCATGTAAGCAAGAAGAATCAAGGCTGCTGTTTCAAGTCAGAAAGAAAGAGCCTGGTCTCGCACGATACAGAATCTCCTCACTTCAACCAGAGCAGAGAGGGGGACGATCAAGCCTTATGGATACAAGAATGTTCCTGCTTATCCCATCTTCTGTTGAGCAAGTTTGTTTTCAGAGTTGCTGGGACTGGGGATGGTGCAGGGCCATATTCAGGGCTAACAAGAAACCTCGTTCCATGAATAAAGAATGAGCCGATACAAGCAAACCAGCAGTAGAATAAAAAGCCCAGGATCACTCCACAGCGTCTAAGGACAAAACTGGGTCTTTGTTATGCCAGAGGTGAATCCAGTTGCATCAGAGTTCATCAGTCCCAGGAGAGAAGCACTGAAATAAGAATGCAGTGAATCCACAACAACGAAAAGCATTCCTGGTAGGGGTAATCTCTCCTGACACTGTGTCTGCTCCTCCCCAGCTAGCCACAGGGAGGGAAGGAGTGACTTCTTCCATCTTCAAATTCAACACTGTCCCGATAGCCCCTGTTGTTACCACCTGCATACCCGAGTGCCTCAGTTGCTATGAAAAAGGTATGTGCTCATCAACAGATAAATGAGTAAACTCACTGAATTCAATGAACAGTGGAAATGCATGAGCGTAAGCAGTTGGATTGATCTTTGCAGGGCAGGGGACTGTCTTATATTTTAAGTTCTTTAAGGTCAAAGTGACTAGGCAGTTGGGTAAAACCAGGCAAAAATGTGTGAGTACTGAAAATAACTTTGGAACCATTCATTTCTCCTGCCCTTATTTGCCAGAGGATACTAAATTGGAATTACTACCCCAATATCGGGTTATTTTTTCGTAGCCATCCAAACCTTCCTGGGTATGATGTGATTTGACCCAAAGAGGAGACAGGCTCTAAAAGAAAGCCAGACATGCAGAATTGTATGGCTGTTCTTGCTTGCTCTGATAAATATCACGGCTGGAGCTAGGGTAGCTTCTCTGAAAATATGACTGGATTTACCATGCTATCAGATGTTTACTAAAGAGAAATATCTCTTATTCAGTGGTGCTGTAATAAAGCACATAAATTAACACAGTGTTTTGGAACTATGCAGATTTGTATCAGCCAAGCATTTGGCCTGTGGCCCAGATAACAAGCAGGGATAGGGCAAAGCTGTGCATTTTAAGTAACTCGTGGGATCAACATCTCCCTTTCCCAACACACATTCTATTGTTACCTTTCCATTTTGGCTTCCTTCCCAATTGGAAAAGCAAAATTGAGACACTAATGAAAACAATGAGACACAATATATTGATTCAAGGATTCCAAGTGCTCCTGGCCCATATGCATCTTCCACGTCCTTTTTGGTCATCAAAATGCCTTTGAAATAAGGAGGAGTTAAAGACAGGAGGAAAGCTCTCAGACATGAGGAAAGAGACCATATGAGAGAATGTGAGATGGAAAGATGGGTCTGCAAGACAGGGACACTTGGAAAGCCATACTGTAAGAGTGCAAAACCTCTTTCCTCAGCAAAAAGATACATACTGATAATTTCCTCATCGGTTACTGCCATCACACACAAGGCAACATAGTTCCACTCATTTCTCCAGTTCCAGTGTAAACGTGGCCCTTTTTTTTTTTTTTCCTTCACTTTCAGGCCTCAAACTGGCAAAGTGCATGTTAAGGTTAGAGGCCTTGACGAAAACTCTGGAGCAACTGGAAAGCTCTCCTAGGTTATAGTATCATTTACTGATAGATCTTCATCTCCACTTATGACCCTATTACTGTCCACAAAGCCAAACTCCCCTGCTTACAGATTTGTTAAGGGCAGTCTTCTAAAGGACACTGTCTCTTGGCCTTTAGGGAGGGAGCACAGAACTCACATACACTTTCCCATGTTTTCAGGAGACTAAGACTCTGGGTGGTTGCCAGCACAGGTGAAAAAAGGACAGATGGATCTTATTCCTCTGCAGAACAGACACAATATAGCAGCCTTTCTCCTCCACCCCCTTTGAAGTGCACAACACAGAGGAGGCAATGAAAAAGACAGAAATTTGATGTGAACGCACCTAGGAGTAATCAAGAAAAGATCCTCCTCTGCAATTTGACCAGACGAGCACACCCTTCTCAAAGGAAGGAACTGCAATCTGAAAGGAAGTTCATTCAGAGTGAGGAAGGTCACAAATGTGCAGTGTGTGACGTATTCTACACCTGTTCCTTATACAGACACTCATGGGGTTAAGAGAGATGATGCAGTTGATCCAATCTAATGGTACAATGTGGCTGAGATGGAGAGCCAAGTCCCCTGTTACCATCCTCACTCCCGCTGTTTGTGTTGCACCAGCTCTGGGTTCATCAGAGCACTTCATGAGCCAGTTCAACCTTTCAACCCAGCAGAAAACCAGTCTAAGTGAAACAGAAAGGGATTTGCTCTTTTCTGGGCTAGTAAGCTGTCAGCCCAGAATAGAATCTGAAAAGCCCAGGAGCCAATGGAAGGAGAAGGAAGGAACTGCGTAGCACTCAGAGCAGCGACCAGGAAAGGAAAGAAGACCACTTCCGCTGGGCAGCAGTGAGTGGCTAGGCTGGCTCTTAGCATGCAGTAAGACTACCCTTGAATGGAATCAGTCTCACTCTGCACAAAGCATGCTGATTCATTAGCACACAGCAAATTTGTACCATACCTCATTACCCAGTAACTTCCAACAGCAGACACAGCTCTCACCGCACTGGCAAAGCTTCATAAACCAATAGGGCGGCAGGGATCGATGCCATCAGGGAAGCTGTGCCTACTCTGAAAAAAAAATAATAAAGAAGGAGACGCTTTCCTTCCAGAAAGGTGGCGGGATGCAACTGCTGTATTCTCTGACAGCTACCCACTGGGGTAGAAAATGTTTTCTCTGTGGGAATGCTGCTTTCGGCAAGGTGTCAGAGAACAATGCTGTCACCAGCCCTGGTCACACTCATGTCTTCCATGTCTCTTTCTATCTTTTGTTCTCACATAGTTACTTGCGTCCTTTATCTGGCTGGAGCAGGAGCCGTTTATCTCCTGTGGTACGTTGCTTCCCAGGGCGAGTCTGCCTCTCCCTCTCCCTTCCCCTCTCTTCAACAGCTTAAAAACCATACCTTAAATTCTGTAAAGTAATCAAAGGCCTTGTTCTTTCCTATCAAAAGAGTCTAAAGGACTTGCTGTGACAGATGCTGGACAGTCCTGGTACTGGAAACCTCTGTACTGCTGCCAGCCAAAATTCTGCTTGTGAAGAGACTAAGACTGTATCTCTCCACCACCGCTCTCTGCTGCCACTGCCAAAAGAGCAGTGAGAATAAAGCAGGATCCTCAGGGTCTTGGTACTGAAATCAACAAAGGAGTGAAGCACTGAAGAGCAGGCAGTAGGATGAGGAATGGACGTTTATGATGTGTGGTGTTGTATAAGCACCTGGAGTTCTGGTACACGTGGGTCTATCCCATCTACACTCCACTTACTCTTAAATTGGGCTGTGAGAATAAATTTAGTGTTGCCCAC
This sequence comes from Sagittarius serpentarius, assembly GCA_034782735.1. Lineage (NCBI taxonomy): Eukaryota > Metazoa > Chordata > Aves > Accipitriformes > Sagittariidae > Sagittarius > Sagittarius serpentarius. The sequence continues at coordinate 53,320 of JAVKLA010000084.1, forward strand.
AGATGCTTAACCACTTCTCATACTGTGCCTTTTCTGCTTGGTAAGGAAGTGCTATTTCTAGGTAAAAGCTGAAGGTAAAGCTGTCTTTTGTTTTTCTGCACAGACTAACACGTCAGTCTGTGTTGCCTCCCTCATGTGAGGAAACTCCTCAGAGTGTTTTTGAATCACTGTTTTCCTGCTATTGCTGGAGCAGAGCAGAAGCACACTGGCTGACCTCAAAGAGAACTCAGTTCGGGGCTCCTACTTCTGCAACATTAATGACTGAGTTTTGTGGATACAGACATTTCACCTTAGCAAACGGTGGCCTGACAAGGACTGGCAAATGGAGGAGCTCAGAGAGGAGCCTGCACGTACCTGATTTCCACAGACTCTGCTGTCTTCCTGCAAACAGATGACCTTCAAACACAGCCAGGTGGCAAGCACACGGGAACACTCGAAAGTTTCAGAGGAAAAACATGGCAGGCTTTTTATCCCAGCAGGCATCTGTTCATCCTCCTGCTGATGCTCCATTTCCCAGTGACCTGCAAAATGCCTTCTTTTGGAGAAGACTCCCATAGAAAGGCTTACCACATGAGTGTTTATTGTTTAAGAATTTAAGTCCAGAGAAAGTATGTCACAAATTCTGTCCTTTCTGGCAATCTTTAAACATCTCTAATGTTTAAACAGAGTGTCTGCATGGGTGTGCACTTATACTGAAAAGCAAGAGGTTGCTGCTGTGCGAGGGCAGTTTGCTCACGAGCTAGCCAATTTTGTAGCAAGTCTGCATTGATCTGCAATGGAAGAACACTATGGTTTATATTCCTCTGACAAAGTAAACATGCACTCTTCAAATTATGCCAGTCCTTCCTCAGCTTATCCTAGTCCTGACTGCAATTTATATGCCAAAAACATTGCTATTTCTCTCCCTGGCATTCCAGCTGGGAGTGCTCTGGGAAGGTACAGAGTCGGTTTTTCCCTGCAAGAAGTACATCATGAAGCAGTATCTTCACTTTTGCCCATTTGTTCTTTGCCAAGCCCCATCCTAATATCCTCTTGTCCTCTGCTGATTCTGACGGGGTTGGCCTTTTTCCACTCTGTACTGGGAAACTGGCTAAAAAAAGAAAACAATCAGCCAGCTTCTGCTCATTGCCAGATGCTGTGCTTTGTAAAGACAGCTTGGGTGAGATCCTGCTGGCCAAGTCAGTAGGAGATCTGCCAGTGATGCACGGGATGCTGCGTCAGGCTTTTCCTGCAAGAAGCAGTCTCGGCATTTATTACAGAAAGCACCCTTTCATACTAACAACCACCACCATCAAGACTTGGTTCCAAAGGAGTCTGAAATGCTTTGTACAGACTGGATGTAGAGGTGCAATGGACTAAGGGTGGGAAATGTTTCTTAATCATTTTCAAGACAGCAGTTTTCTTATTTTTCATGCTGGGCCAGACGCTTCTAAAACTACAGGCGTAACCGCTTAATGCGGTAGCCCGAGTCACTTCAACCATTCTGTCAGAGACATCCTCCTTGTGCTAGTCACCTTCATCCCTCCTCTGCCTCAGTTCCCCTATATGCAGAATACAGCTAATAATATCCCCTCAGGTAAACCACCTTCTGTTGATTATCTTGCCGAATATGGAGGTCAGCTGTTTTGGTCACAGACTATTTTTTACCCTGTGAATTACTGGGTGGCATCCGATATAACCGGGAACTCTCAGTACTCCTCCTACAGAAGAAGTACTTGTAACACTGGCACCATTCATAAGGCAGCATGCCATCCTAACCACCAGCTTAACCCGTCAGCTCTCGGCACATTCACAGGTTTAGGCTTGGAATCTTGATGACTACGACCGACTACCAGGATACGTGTCCAGCTGTTAGGACACGACATTTTGCCAGCCTACACTGCTTCTTTCCCCCTCCTCTGACAGGTTCCAGGCTACCAGAGTTTAAGCAGCAACCTGCAAGACAGCTCAAGCCTTCCACGGGGAGACCGTTCCCTATGCCAGCAAGTGGTTCCTGGCATCTTCCGTCGCTCACTCCTGCTTGCTGTCATTTGTATTCCAAAATTAATCCTCTAACCAATGAAGACATGAAGTTAGAGAACAAGATTCAAAGTTCTAGATTGCTGCTAACAAGACAGCTTGGATTAATCAGCATATGTGTTTAAAACATACTATAATGACTGGCAGTGTCAAAGCAGAGCTGAAAAATACCGTTTGTAAAAGCACTGGATTAAGCAGGCAGCTTCATGGCATCAGGCAAAGCAGAGGGAATGACCCCATCACTGAAATGCATATGTGTCCCCTTGAACTCTGACTGAAAAAGATGCGTACACCTGTGCCCAAATTTGCATCTGATTGGCTTTGTTCTTAAAGACAGATACTCCCGAGTATTTTGCTGTAATTCAGCGTGACACAAGAAACAGACGTGCAGTGCCAAAGCATGCGCAAACCACATCAACGCACATGCAGAAGACCAGACGCTTTGCACTTACTGTGTGAAACGCGATTATTACCAGAAGGCAAGTGCACGTGCGAAAAGGTTGCTAGTGCCCTCAATGTGATTTGCCAGTGTGTCATGTGCCAATCAACACAGCATGCTGCAGTCATAATTCTGGAGCCCTTAATAACAATTGTGCACTACAGCTGCATATGGTAAGTGCTTCGCTGTTGGATTTTCTTACCTCAGATTTGCTCCCCTTTGGACGTCATTTGTAAGTTTGTTTTATTTTATGAACTGTTTTAGTTCCTTGAGTCTCTCTTCATTCATGTTAGCAGACCAGTCAGAGCAGGGACTAGCAATTGGGCTGTGGTCTTCCCTCTGCCACTAACTTTCCAGCAATCATTGGGCAAGCTATTGAATCCCTGGGACTACTGAGGCTTAAAGGCCCTTTACACTGTTCTGCCAGAACTGAGGTGACAGGAAGAGGATGTGACTTCAGTTTGCTGTAAGGCTTCTTTAAAAAGCCAGGATCATGTAAAGAAAGAAGTAGGTCCCTACTCCACAGTAGCTCAGATATGTTATTGGGTTGTGTGAACTCATCTTCCTGGACAGCCCTGTTGATGACTTTTACATTTGGAACGACAAATAAGCATTGCAGAAAAGAAGCTGATGTATCAGAGGACTTTCCACATTCCACCCTTTGGAAGTTACTCCTCTGCAGGGAAGCCTGTGATCATGCTTATCATCTCTCACTAGCCAGCATCTGAAAACAGATGCCTGTCTGTTTACTCCCACTGGCCAGAGGAGGTATCCCTCCAAAGCTGATGGGGCTGTACCTGGACGAAACCAGTGTAAGATGAGTAGGGGAGCACAGCCCACTGACGGCGGAGTTGTTCTGCCCAGTTGAGGAAGGGGATAGGCTTCCTTTCTTCTCACAGTGATCTGGCAACTTGGTAAGTTTCAGATGACCTTTCCAGTCTTTGTTAAGTGTCACCATCCTTCCTACCCCCAAGAGACATTGAGAGAAAGTGAAAGACCATTTTTCCTTGCTTGTTTCAATAGCTTGCCTTTTCTCTCCCCTTCTTTGACCTATAGCTTTTCTTAATCCTCTCCATGCCTTTTTCTCTATTACCTTGTAAAATCTTTCTCTCGCTGCACTAGTCATCGCTTACGTTATAAAATCTTTCTCTCGCTGCGCTCGTCATTGCTTTTCCCACTATGGTCTTGCCATTCAGGGCAACAGGAGTACTGCCTTTCATGCAGCTTCTCCTAGTAGTGTTTTAACATCAAGTTCCCAGACAGAGGATCTTGGGGAGTGAGAATGTGGGAGAGCTTGGAAGGTAGGAAAAGAAACCTAAATTACGTCACACGAGGGTGATGGAATAAACAAAACGATATGGCAAATTTAGTCAACGTTCACTACATCTTACAGACTCTGACAGGAGCATGCAAGTGTCTGTGTGACCAGTACCATTTGCCCATATAACATGCATAGGTGTGCCCATGTGCATTTGTGAGCTGAAGCACGAGCTGGGGAATCCTCACCTGAAAATAAGTTCTTTCTAGACTTGTCTTAAGTCATACTTGTTTCAGACCTTGAGAACACACAATCTACTAAAATGGACTAATCTAAAAGCAAAATAATGCACTGGAATTTATGCAACAAGGATTTAAAGAGGTGCCTTAGGTATGGAAAGTCTTCAGATAGTTCAAATAACAAGCCAATTCTAAAATGGGATGAGTTGAGCGCGTGTGAACAATTGCTGCTCAGATGAAGTTTCACAGCCTGATGGCATGTGAAATTACAAGATTTTAGCAACTAAAGGAACATAAACATTCTAAATATTAAAAATCAGTTATGTTCTTATTGACTTACCTTGGTCATTAGTTCTAACCTGCAAATCTTATTTGAAAACAGCTGAAGATAACAATCACTTTGTGTGGGCTAATAGTCAAGAGTCCTCAGTTGTTTAACATAACTGACAGGCAACTTTTCTGTGTTATCCTTGCTTGACACCAGGAATTATCACAACACTGAAATGACGATAGCAGAAAGTAACAGAGCGCATGCACAATGCATGTGCCTGCAGATACATGTGCAATCTCAGATATCCACAGGCAGCAAAAGGAGCAACCCTTCCCTGATTTGTGCAAGGTCTTTCAGCTCCTTCAGCCCTGCTCACTCACTGCAAGAAGGACTAACGGTCTCTGTTACACGTCAGGATGCCAAGCCCTGTAAAGGGTAACATTTAAGAGACGGCAGTCGCTGCCATGGCTGCAGACTTTGTTTTCTCAATACTGATCTTGGATAACACTGAGGCCCGGTCATCCTCAGCAAATCGCTATCTGATCGTGTGTCTGACAGCGTTCCATGGGCAGTTCCAATTCTTTCCAGATCAGAGTTCTAGCTTTTCATGGCAGAAGGCAACCTGATAGTCTGGCCTAGCTCCAGCTTACACAGGACTGCCAGCCAAGGGGAAGGCCTCAGCGATGGGACATTTTTCATCAGCACCTGTCTCAAAGCACTCCGTTACAGAAGAAGTGGAAAAAATCTACAGTCACTTCACCAAAACCAGTTCCTTAATCACATCGCCTCCTTAGCACCTGCTACATCATGCACAGCATCTTACAATGTGGCTTATGATTAGCCATTACTTTCCACAGCACTCAGCTTACCCAGTCTGGGGGCCAGAGGTGACACCACTGGAAATTCTGAGGCCGGGGTAGAAGTGGGCAAAAGGGAGAAGTAACTGCGAGTCTTATGGGGTTCTAGTGAGTGATCCAGGCCGAGGGTCTCACAAGCAAATCCCTGGGAGGGAGGATGAAAACTTGCTACTACAGTAATTGACGTTTGGATTTTGCATTTGAAAGGAGCAGGGTTGCCCAACGCTATGGGAAGGTCACAGCTCCACAGTTAGCATCCTGACATCCTGTCAGGCTGGGACACTCCCGCATGCATCCACGGCTGGGGAGCTTCCCCTGTGGAGTTGCCAAAAGACATGAAAAAACTCTGGCTAAAATGGCCAATGCTTTGTTCCCAAATCAGCTGATTGCAGTCTGCTTTTGTCTTCATTCTAAGAAACACCTTTGCCAGCCATCTGGAGTTTCAGGAATGTCAAGAGACCAGTAGCATGCTGTTCTTGCTCATGCCTCGGGTGTAATCTACTGCTAGGTACCCCACTATCTCACTCTGCATTCCCCAAACACTTAATAAACTACTCCAGCTTCCATTACAGAATTCTTCAGGGCTCTTTGACCATTTATCAGGCCAGGGCTTGATAGTGGCTTTCCTGTCTGTTAATGCTGGTTGATGAGCTCCTCAAGCATCCTTCACAAACCCTCCGACACATTCCTGTGTACCACATAAAATTCCCACTGTTTGGATAGTGGCCTGACCAGTATGTTGGCTTGTCTCTTTTCCTGACTGGGGTTCCCTCTTTCCTGGATGCTCTGCTTTTCTGGCTTGTTATCTCTCCTAGCCTGCTACAACCTGTCCCTCTCTTCCTTGTTCTACAGCAAACCAATTTCATTATGTCTTCTTTTGGAGGGAGATCGCAAGGGTTAAAACATGCTCACAGCCTATGGCAAACCTGTACAAATTTGATACAGTCCCAAAGAGAGAGTGATCAGCTCTGTTCCTTCAGCAGGAGAATTTTAGCCCTTGGCTGCTGTGGCGGTTCGGCCTGCGTGACATAGGCGACATAGGCGACATGGTTAATGTTCACTAAATCACTGACTGTAACAGCAATTGGCAATAGAGTCAGACATTTACCAAGGGCAGCCATGTAATGTTTGCAATACGATTTCTGAAAGGTTGGGAAAGACTTCTACTGAAGACAGAACCCAGACCTTGCATATTCACATTAAACATAATGGAAGGAATGATCTGAAGCTCCTAATCAAGGTAAATATGCATATGCTGTGCTGGTAATTTAAAAGATAACAGGCAAATTCCAGTCTCAGCTATAATACTAGGGTAAATGTGGAGTTATTCTATCAGTTCCTGCAGTTATTTGAGATTTACGCTTGTGTCTCTAAAATCAGAATGCAGGCGTTGGTCTTGATTTTGAAGATTACACATACTAAGTACTGAATTTATTAGGATGTTTTCCCAGCCAACTTCAGCTGACCGCAATAGCAGTTAGGTGTCTTTTTGGGTTTTGGGGGGGTTTTTTTGGTGTTTTTTTTTGTTTGGGGTTTTTCTGTTTTTTTTGGGAGGGGGTGTGTGTTTACATATCTGACCATAAGTTAAACCAGAGCCCCAACACTGTCATAAGAAAGGACAGGGAAACTGTGTGGGTGAGTAGAATATTAGGAGGGGCATGCTATAAGTACATAAGAAGGAATGTTAACAGGGAAACTAAAAATAAATGGGGGCTACAGATGAATCCTGATGTAACTGCTTTGACCTCAATGGAGTCACATTTTTTTTCCACTGAGCCATCGCCTCCAACTCTGGCTTCATATGTGATCCTTCATAAATAGCTAAACATGCTCTAATTTGCTAGTTCTGTTCTCCCTTTATTGCTGCTCAGGGACTTCTGAGCTAAAAAGGAAGCCATCTCAGCTGCTTATATATTTGCAGTCACAGAACAAGTGAGGACCATGCAGGGAGACTACATTTCAGCTATAGCAAGCCACTAAAATAACAAGGATACCAGAGCATCACTTGGACATATAAACTGAATGGCACTGAAAACATGTAAAACCTTATGGCAGATATTGAAGGCCTCTTCAGTATATTCCCAGAAACCAGCTGTTCAAACAATAAAAGGGGGGCAGTGATAAGATACAATCTCAAGGTGATTACCCTCTCTTAAATTCCTCACTGTATTACCAGTGAAGTAATACAATGCTAAAGACTTCTTCTGACGATATACCTATCTATTTAATGCAAACCCGCTACAAGAACGAGCCCAAGTTTCCTGTTACTTAGGGCAGTACAAATGCACTGATACTACACTACAATCCCTTGTTTCACCTCTCACGTGCAACAATTATGTCCAAACCCTTCACAAAGTTCTGCTTCTCCAGCACTGAACTCCATTGCTCTGCTTAACTGCATTGTTTAAATACGGACAAAATAAAGGACTGACTCACATTGAAGACAGTGGTATTTGGATGAATCATAAGACCTTGACCTTAGTGTAGTTCAAGCGTACATAAAGAAGTGGGAGTTAATCTCTAGCCAGCACCAACTGTCCTAGACCATCTGAAGTTACTGAAACTAAAGATATTTGCATTCAGCGCAGAGTTGCTCCCCCAGGCACCTGTAGTATAACAGAATATAGCATGCTGATGCTATAAGGACACGGGTAACTCAGAGACCTTCCACATCAATGCTTTGGTCACAGTACCATAAATACTGGACACTTCACAGATTATGATCTGGAACATGGTGAGGCAATTGGTGTCCAGATGGCCTTCATCCAGCTACTGGGAATGCTGGCTGGTTAACCGACAGACCAAAGTAAGCGGGAAGTTATTTTGGGGGGCAGCAGGAGGGTGCATTTGGATAGACAGAAAGAGAACATGCCATGGCCACCGCATACCCATCACTGTGCCTTGAGTTACCTAGCTGGGCACATACAGAGTTTGGTTCTCCACGATGGCTGGCATTCGAAAGCTGAGGCTTGTGTGACACTGGATGCTGATTTATCCACGAGTGCACAGAATTCAGCATTGAAAAATGGAAGCAACTAGAAACTGTCTCACTCTTCCTCAGGCAACTATTTGAATAACAGTTCCCATGCTTTTACCAACTACTTGAACAGCTTCACATTAGCAAGTAATCACATTTTGCCTAAGCATAATGGTTCCCCCCACTCCCCGCAGTAGGTTGTCAGGGTAATTTAAACTCATGACCTTCAGCACTGACACAAGCCTTGCACAGGAGTGAAAAAAAAAACCCCAAACAATTCTATAAAAGACGTTTGTTATCCACTTGTATGGGCCAACAGAGGAGTAACAAAGGAAGGTGTTCTTTATCTAGGCTTACCAGAACATTCACAAAAAGAGGCAGAGAAAAGCATTCTCTTCTCATTTATGTTTTGCTTCATCAAAAACCTTTGATCCCAACTGCTGCTATGCATTTCTTAGACACTACCCAAGTGCTAGTGCAAGCAACTGAAAGGCACTAGTCTAGAAGCACTGGACAGGCTAGCTGGACACTGGCGAGGCATTAACAGCACAGCAATCAACGCTGAGATGTGGAGAGCGGCAGTGTGCTCGGCAATGACCTTGCTTCAACACATTTTATATAGAACCAAACTAATCCCTGATTCCTCAGATACATATACCTCTTCCTGTGAGTAGGTTACTAAGTCCTTTAAGAAAGCTAAGATTTTCGTCCTCATTTTACAGACAGGACAGAAACAGAGGCATTTTCTGAAGCGATCTGCCTACATTGCCAGTGGTTGAACTGCTGTATGAGAACTCAGCTTTGTGTAGTTCCCATTTAGTCCTCTAGTATCAGCCCCGAGCTTTGCCTCCATGCTGCTTCAGCGTGTGTCCTTACAGCTGTGAAAGGAGGAAGCCGGGGAAGTGCACCTATCCATCTTTTTCTCGCTACAGTAAGATATGTCCCTCAGCAAAGAAATATGTAAGACTTCCCTGACGGAATTAAACTAATACAACTTCCTCATCCTTCAGCCTAAAATCAGAGAAAATATGGGGACCTTTCATACACTTCCGGTTTTAAACTTTCCCATGAACATCAACATCAAACCTTTCCAGAAATTCCTCCCCCCACCCCCCATGACGTTTTTAGAAAGGTGGGGCTTTCTTCCATAATATGCAGGGCTGTGGAACTGGCAGTTCCTTTACCTATATCCTGTACGGCTTGGTACAGCTTGAGAGCTTTGCTCCAAATTAGCATTGCAAGTAATACCCAAAAGAGCTGAGATGCAGAGCAGAATAGCAGACATTTGACAACTGCTATCCTGAAATCAGTGGAATATACAATGCCTGTTTTCCAGCCCTGCGACTGTATTCCCAATGAGCTCCTTACAGCACAGACCAGCACTGGGCTGCCCACACCAACAGTAGACAGCCTACGTGGTCGTCAGCAGTACACTTTCTATGTGGGCGCTCGCAAGCAGAAGTGCGCTCGCAAGCAGAAGTGAGCTCGCTCTTCTGTTACAAGCAAACTGGAAGCTACGTGAATGTGATTAACCGGTAGTACTTAGTACCAGTAGTCAGAGCCTGAAGCTTACCCTTCCTCAGAGTATATGCAGAGTAAACTAGGCTCTCCTTTGAAATACCTGGAGCTATCTTCACAGATGCGCTAAGATTCAGGAAGCTCACAGGCAGGTAGTCTGGCTCACACCACTAAGAAACATGCGACTTTGTTCTGAAGGTCTTCAGCAGCCAACAGAAATAGTGCTCGGGAAAGGTCAGCATCTCATCTTTCTGGACCCAATAACAATAACAGGGCCAGCAAGGTTATTCTGTGATGACACCCACAGTGAATTATGACCTGCAGGGTCTGTGTTCCAGCAGGAGCAAATAAAATGTGGTAATGCGAGTCACAGCTTGGACATTGCGCTTTTTATGGCAAAGGGGTATTGTTTTCACCAAATACAAACATACAAACAAGCAGCCAAGAAGGGGTTGGGGAGGGGGATGGGAAACGGATGGGCGATGCTATTACCGGCACGATGATTCTGTGTCTTTACAAAGCAGCAAGCTTTGTAACAAGATGCCCACTGTGACTTAGAACCACAGTATCGCTGTACATGCATTTGACAATGATCAGTGAGAAACACTGATATCAGAAGACCAGTGATTAGAAGGGTTCACTTTGAATGGATGTGCCTAAGCAAAGAGATTCTGGTCAACAGGTAATTAACCCAGTCTCTTTACCCCCGCTTCTTTGCTGCATAGCACCTCACTGGAGTATTGAAATGAATGGCTGAAGGTCCCAAGATGATGAACCTCTTTTCCCTGCTAGAGGTTACTGTCCCTTCAAATCTGCACCTATGGTCCATCCCTAGCAATTTAGGTCACATTTAGCACTTTCAATAGAATCCTACTGAAACCAAATTGACTCTGAAACATTTTCCCAGAATTCTGGATCTGCTCCATCCACTGAAAGGAATAGGTACCTAATGTTCCCCACATCAATGGAAAAAACAAAATCTATTAACACCAAGCATGAATGACTTTCCAAGTTGCAGGGTACTGCCTTGAGCGGATGGCTGAATGAGATGCTTTCTATACACTTAAACCCAGAGAACGTATAAGAAAGCTGAATGCAGAAAGGGTAGCTTCAATGACATTATAAGATAAAGTGAAAGCCAAAGGCCTGTGAATTATAGTCAGCACCTACAAAGGCAATTAAGATGGCTAGATTTGGGGTAAATCTGGGAACTCTGAATGGCTCTCTGGAGGAACCTCTCACTCCATCAACAAGACAGAGACCCAGGGAGATGTAGACTTTTAAATGATGCACTCAAGCCTAAAATAGGAATACTGCCACTTACGGCTACATTGAGAGGACCATGCAAAGCCTGGAAAGGTAGATACTGATTACATCCACACCCACTGTGCATACACATGCCAATAAGCTCCTCAACCTAAAAAAAATATCATTGCATATTAAATATTCTTCAAGATTCATATTGTACTCACTGTCTTTGTTACTGTAATCTAGGGGGACTGGATGGAACACTATGCAGCTCAACTTTCAAATGTATGCCCTGACACACGCTCAAATTTTGGAACAACTCCTGCTTTTCCCACAGATCAAATTGACCTCTCTCTGTCTCTCCTCAGCACCCTCAAACTGCACGTTCAAAGCCATCATTAATTGTAATCTCCCAGTCCGCTCCAGAGCCTGTATAGCGCTTAGCGTTTGCCACATCTGAGGCATTACATTTTCTGAGTACTGTGCATCACCAATCAAGATGACCGGTAGACCGTTTTCTTGCTTTGAAAATTTGGGAATGACTCTCTTCTGACATTCTAAAATTCCCGGTATTGCCTTCCATTGTACACAGTAGCCCTCAGACCTAGTCCTGAATTATTGTCTCCGGGAGCTGTATCTCAGTGAGCAGCAGGGATATTCCTCCCTTATTGAGCCTTTCAGAGCTTTGGGGGAAAAGATATACTCTGTAAATATTCCCATTCCACATTACTTACTGCATTCTTACTAATTTTTTACGACACAAAAGACATTCTGAAGGCTTGTAGAAGTAGCCTCTGTGCTGCTTAAACATATCAGGCATGACTATGAAAGTTAAAGTCATGCCTATAGGTCTCACTCACTAGATTTTAAAACCAGATGGGACAATTAAATCACCTCATTGGCATTCCCAGCCATGTTCTGCAGCCCACCAGCAGTCAGAAGGGTGCAGGTAAGTGATTCACAGCAGGCCCATGAAATGGTATCATCATATACCATTCTAATTCCAAATTTAAAGGGAGCAGTGGCTGGCCGCTTGCAAGAAAGTACATTCGCTTATGACCCAAAACATCTGGGAATGCCTGTTCTGGGCTGACCTCCTACATAACACAAACTATGGAATTTATCCAGTCAGTGAGGAAATTCAATAAAGAATCAGGACTCCAACATACTTGAGGCAGCACAGAGAGAGACAAGTCTGCCCCAGTCCTCAAAGGACCAGGACATATGACTGCAGGAAAAACAGGAGCAGTGTTCCGTCTGGTCTCCCTCCCCATCTCATTACCAAAACCCTGCAAAACACATTAGTAAGATGCTCAGGAAGAAGTCCTCAAGGAGAAGGTGGCACTTTCCTCTACTTTAGTGTTTGGGGTAACTTTACAAGTGCAGTCTTCCATTCGTAGCAGTCATGACTCGATCACAACAGGGTCCCTGCTGAGTCCTGTGCCCCTGTACAGCGACAGCCTGTCCCCTGAGTATGCCACAGAGGCAGGCAAAGGCTGGAAGGAAGAGAAGTTTTATTCCCCTGAAAGCACGAGGGGCTTCGCTTACCCAAGGCCTCAAAAAAGAGGCAACAAAAAAGGCCTGCAGTACAAAGGCTGCTGTTGCCACCTGTGACTCCAGTCCTTAGACTTAACTTCTCTCCCACCGTTCTCGGCCCTGGCTCAGCTCACTACACCACTGTGGATGCCAAAGAGGGGGCAACAAAACCTGCAGCTGAGGGGAGGGAAGGCTCCTCTGCCCTTGCCAGCTCATGTTTCCATGCAGCTTTCACAGGCTTCTTCTCCCATAGAGAACTGAGAGCCTGTGAGACCAAAGAGTTTGGCAAGAAAGCTGTGAAAAGACTGGGAAGCTCAGTTCAGCTTTCATTCAGTACTTGCGGTTATACTTTTATGGCCTGCAGGCAGTTTCTTTTCACATGTATTTCATCGGTTGGGAAGAACAGTTGAGAAGATGACAAAACTGACAATTTGGGGATTGAATAACTCAGTTGGGGGAAATGGAGTTGCATGCTGGAAGGACTGCTTTCGAATTTTGTGCCACGATGCAGATGGACAGACGGGAAACTAATCCTGAAAGCTGAAAGCAATGTGCATTCATTCACTTGCAGCTTTCCCTGCTAAGCATGATATTATAGCAGGAATGAAAACTGAGTTGTAGAATTACCTCTTATCAATCAAATTACAAAAGGGTGAGGAAATAAAAAGGAAGATAAAAAACCCCAAACAAACTCTCCTCTTGTCTCTGCCAGGTAGAACCATTAACCGGATCTGGATCTATAAGAGGCTGAAATAACAAGTGAGTGAATTCACCCTCTGCACTTAATCAGCACAGGTGCAGCACTGACATGCGTGGAAACGGAACTAAGGGAAGAACAGCGATGGCCATGATGATAAAAGTATTAACTCGCCAGCTGTCGCCAGCTGTCTTCCTACAACCCAAGTAACTGTCACTGAATCCTCTCTGGAGATAGCACATGCTCCACAGATTGCCTTGTCAGTCATGCTGTGTTTGTAAGGGTAGGCTCAGCCTTCGACCATGTCACAGTTTTCCTAAGAAAGGCAACAACTGGCTCCAAATGAAGGTTATTAACAGCCAAGAAGCGCTGCCTTCTCTCCAGAGAGAAGACTGGCTAAGTAAATGTGCAATGCAGAAAAGCCTCTGTGGGAAAGATCCCTTGCCCATGCAACCAAGTAGAGCCGGCATGCCTCTTGTGTGAATCTGGCAGTCAAGACAGAGGAAGCTACAGTGAAACAGCTCTTGGAAAAGCTGGGTTTCATAGCCCCATTGTGGTTATCCCATACCAAGAAAGGCCAGTGACAGCTAGATGGACAGCAAGCAAGAGTCTGCAAAACCCTTCCAGTGCCCAAGAGACAGCGCAAGGTAAATATTACTGAACCTAGGTTCCATGGAGTCTGTCCTCAGTCAAGGCACAGCACAGAGGGAAGTCAAGGAGGATGTGTCAGGCTGCAAGGGTGTGAATGAGCAGTACTTCCTTCAGTGGCATCTCCTAAGGCCACTTCCACACCAGCACCACCTCCTTTTACACACTTCTGTCCCCTAGGAGCAAAGGTTACGATAGCCACAGCAGCTGTGTGGGGCTGCCAGCTAGAGCACATCTAGAGACTTACTTGGTTTTAAAAGAAAAATCTCCTCCTCAGCTGTTTTGTTTTACAACTCAATCACTTTACACATCCCTGCCCCACCCCCCACCCCGCAGAACTATGGACGGGACATTAATGCATCTCAAGATGGGTCAGAGCGTCTTAATCCAGACCTTCTGCCCACAAAACAACTGTAATTGTTACCTACAATACAAGCCAAAGAAAGAAGTTGAGGAACACAGCTAAAATGATACTGTGTGACTCGCCTCAGACACATGCACCCATTGTGATTTCGTCACATCTTCTGAGTCTCTCAAAACAACTCTCTGAAACCCCTGATAGCATGAGTAAAACTCCCCTAGGACCATAAATCTGCAAAGTGCTCTTGGTTGCTTGTCATATTCTTACTCCCTTACTTTGGATGCAGGAGCAGAGGAGTGGATATTCTGTGCTATACTTTGCAAATACATACAAACTCAGCCAGGGTACTGGCATTTTGCCTGCAGGCCAGAAGCCAGCTACGGCCAAGTGCTAACTTAGCTTTGACAAAGGCTGGCTCAGTCACACTGGGCAAATCACTTCTCTCTTTCTGGCCTCAGGGTGAAATACGCAGGCAGGCTTGCTCAGGCAGTGCAGCTAGGATAAGTAGTTCCTTCTCACTGTCCCATCCACCTTTCTCTTTACAGAGCTGCTACAAGCGTCTGAGCAGTCACAGTATAAACTAGATAAAAGAGAGAATCCCCAGGACGGAGGTCTTTGTTTGTTTGTTTGTTTATTTAAAGAAAGCAAGCTAGAAGTAATGGTGTCACAGCACAGCCTCACTGACACCAAACCGGTTACCAAACCAGGAAAGCAGTGAATTAATTGCAGGGCAAGGGCAAGCAGTGGAGGGCAGGAACTTTTGTGCCAGAGAAAATGGATTGGTCCTGTCCTAAGAGAAATGGGCATTGGAATGGTTTCCTTCTTCAGGCAGGGTCTGTTAGCTAATAGCATAACAGCTAAGGTTTTAGTAACATGCTCCCTCAAATACCCGTTGCTGTCTCAAGGCCTGTGACACTGACTTAATGCCTCTAGATAAATTTTCAGTTGTCCCATCTGTCTGTCATTCCCAGGTAGCTGATGAAACAGAAACTCTGGATCGCCCATACTAGAAAGTAGTAAACTCCTACTGCCCTTGAGTACATTCAGCTAACCAAACTTAGGACAAAAGTCAGAGGCCAAACTGCCTCATCGTCATAAAATACAGCACTTTGATTTTATGCAGATATATAATCTTGATTGGAAAGCTCCAAGCATTAGCAAATCCAGTACCTCCTTGGACAAGTTGTTCCAACAGTTGATTCCTCACACAAAGAAAAAACAAACTTGTTTCTGCAGTCTGAATATGCTTCATTTCTGCTTCCAAGCACTAGATCTCATTTTGCCTTTCTCAGATGGCACAAACAGCTTTCAGCAAGGATGCTTCCCCAGAGGTGCTTCCCCAGAGGCGCGCTGAAGGCAGTGTGTCTGAGAGAGCGAGATGTGGCCTGCCTGCCTCCGTTCTGTGGGCCTGGACTCGCATGCTGCCCAGTGTTAACAGCACCCCATGGGGGACACACTCAGCTTCCTCTGGCCTCAGCACCTGGTCTCTGATAGACATGCCATGTCATCATCCACAAGTGGAGCTCCCGCTGGCTTTTGAGATCAGTAAAAAGTGTCTCAACACAGAGCTCCAGGGAGGACATTACACATTGTGTCTGAGGAGAAGGGGACCAGTCCTAAGGGGTCTTGGAGCATTTTAAGTTTCCTTAAGGGTCTAGAGCAACCCCTGTGCTGTTCACAGGGCTGCAGGGAATTTCTCTCGCATTGCCACGGGTATTTGGCTGCTAGGAACTGTTTGCATCATCCTGGGGGCAGCCAGAGTCCCTCCGGTGCTGTGCAAGGTCCTGAAAGCCACTCCTGGATTATCTGTCAGCACCCTGAGACATTCCTGGTGTGTCTGGTGCCAAGGGCTGGGGCCTTTGGTGGTGGGGGTCGGGGTTGGAATTTTCATAGGGACAGGAGACTTCCTGTCAGCCCCACTGAGCCCCACTGCATGCATCAGGGGCGTTCTGGTGTGTACCAAGGCCTGCCATTTGGCATGCAAGGTGTGACAAAGTTTTCTGTTTAGCCTTCCTTTCCGTCTCAGACTTTTCTAGGTCCTTTTTGGTGTGCTTCAGGGTTTTCCAGTTTCCTTTTGTCATGCCACTAGGCCATTCTTTTGCCTTTCTGTGCTCCCAGAGTCATCCATTTGTGTGTCATCCCTGCTGTTCCTCTGTTTTCCTTCTGTTGCACTGCAAAGTCCTCCATTTGCTCTCTTGTCCTCTTAACGCTACATCTCCTTGCACAATCCAAGTTTCTCTGTTTAGCTCTCAGCATGCCGTTTTCAGGAGCTGGGGCACACCTCAGCTGCTTTGGCAGACCCAGCTGACCCCAACAGGGCTGACGGTGATGGCTCACGTGTTTCCGATGGATGGCAGCTCAGGGCCAGGGGCTGGCGGACCGGACTGCAGCTGCAGGTGGATGGGTAGGGGTGCGTTGCTCCTGCGAGACATTTGTGCATCAGAGACTTGCTAAGCATCGACGGCTAGGACCAGAACTATGGCTGCAACCGTGAAGTAGGTGGGCGCTGATGGCGGTTTTGTGCTCGGGCAGCGGGTCCCACCCATTCCGGGGGGGCAGACAGGAACGTCCCGGGCAGCTTGACAGAGAAGCTGGGGGTGCCAGCACGGAACGAGCAAGGAGAGAAACAGCCTGGGGTCACAGGGGACGCAGCAGTACCGGGGCCACATTAGGGCCGTGTGCCACCTTGGTGAGGGGCTGGAATCGTGGAGGGGCTGCACGGAAGTGATGCAAGGCTGCTGGAGCGCCAGGGCTGCGCCGGAGGGGGCTGGCGCGGCGGAGCTTAATGAGGAGTGGTGGTAGCCTTAGGTCAGCGGGACATGGACCTGGGCCAGGTTGGGAGTGGTGAGAGCATCCCCCGGGCAGGCTGCCATGGGAGGGGAAGGGTTACGGCACTTCGGGACCCTCCTGGGAGCTGCATGCTCCCAAGTGGCATCTGGGTCTGGGCGGGAGAACAGCTGCGCCCTGGCTTCGGGCCTACCACAGCAGCACGCACAGCATGGCGGCAGGCGTCGTCCTCCGGCACAGGCACGGGCGCTTCCCAGCAGCCTGCTTCCAGTCGCTTATGTTCTTCCGCGCAGCCTGCCAGGAGATGCGCCCCAGAGCTGCCTTCTGCCTGCCGAGTCTTTGCAGGGCCTCTTCTGCATCTCTTACTCTGTGTCAGAGATTCCTTTCCTCTCTTACACCTTTTGGATTACACTAAATCGCCAATAACTTCTAATGCCTTCAACAGCTTAAAGTAAGAGTTTGCATTTGCTAGAGTAAAAACAAGCTTAAATTACCTACCTGTTTATACCATTGCCATAATATGTGCAGTCCTTCATAGTATTCATCTATTTCCCTTTCCTGTGCTTTGTATACTTAAACTAAGACAGAGTAAAAGACTTACTTCTGCCCAGCTGCTGTCTTTATGCATTTTGCCGATTTTCCCCTCCCCTTCCTCAGGAGATGGTGGGTGGGGTGGTAGATGGGGCTTAGTGGTCTATCAGCCTCAGGTCTCACCCCAGGCATCTCATTCTGCTTCTGGCTTCTAATGAGGTTAGTGGTCTGGGGGTTTTTGTTGCTGGCGGTCTTTGAGCTAGTGACAATGTCTGGGAAAGGTAAGTTTTGTAGCTCAGGGAAGCAGAGGGTCCTCTCTGAGGTAAGAGCAACAGGATGTGTCAAGGCTAAGCTGTGGGCGTAGCACAAAGTGGTATAGCCATGGCAGTTTTGTTTACATGTCATTATTTTTCCCTCACTGATTTAGCAATGGTTTTTGTAATTGTAGTCTCCCCCTCAGGGACACACCCTTCAGACCTCTGCTCCTCGGTGCCTTTTACATTCTTCATTCCCTGACTTAATTTTTGTATCCATCCCTTCACTGTCCATGCAGATCTCATGGTCATTGTTACTTGGAGGCATTGACTGGGCACTTATTTCCAGCACAGGTTTGTGTCACTGTCTGCCCTGGAATTTACTGTAAAAGAGGATGCATATTATTTGTGCTTGTAAGGATCTCCAGCCGCTGGTCTTTTCTTCATCACAGTCCCTGGGCATGCAAGCTTTTTCTCTTACTCCAGTTTTGCTTTTTTCCTGAAGTGTCCAATGAGGTTTGCTCTACTATCAGTCATGGCATTTACAGTCTCTTACTGTGTTTTTAGCACCAGTTTCTGTAGTTGTAAGGTGTCCATTTTAGATCTTCAAGTCACTGCGTCACACCATCATGTTTTTTCCATCGGCTGACCGTCTCCATAATTCCCTAAGGGGCTTCGTAGGTAACTGAGTTTGGGCCTCCTGTCCTCCCAGCTTCATCTGTTAGCTGCTCTCAGTTGCTGCATGGTGCGGTGTCCTGTCTTTTTGAGCATTCTGGGTTTTTCATGTTTTCTGGTTTTTAGTTTGAAATTTTCTTTTTTTTACAGGCTTTCTTTTGTTTATTCCTGCAGGTAAAGTCAGGTCTTCTTTTGACATCAAGGTCCCCGTGGCTCTCCTTTCTCTTTTTTTTGCCAGGTGTCTTCACCAGCATTTTCTCATGATGGGAGTGGCAGTGGGGGGAGCAGAGTGCTTGGAGCTCTGGGGCATCTGGGCAGGTAGCGTTGGGCTTCCTGTCAACTTTTTAGGGCTGACCCTGGGGAAGTCCAGTACATGGGTTGATTGTGGGAGTATATATGATGTGAGCGCACTAATCCCTTTCAAAGTGTGTCCGTGGGTAATGTTTTTGATCTGTTTGGTGTGATGTTCTTTTTTGTGCACTTGTTAAAGCTGGCTTCCTCCCACACAAAACTTAGATCTCTCTGACTGTTTTTGGGATAAAGTGGGATACACACATGTTTTTAGGCTGTATCTTGTTTGCCAGATGTTTTGAACTAATTGTATGTGATTTTCCCAGCAACTCACAAAGGGGTTTGAGGCACCCCAATGGCAGGTGCCATCGCCAAAAGGCAAAGCAGGGTCATACAGAGTTTTCCATTTATGGGAACGGGCTTAGTCATCTCCTGCACGAAATTCTTCTGTTATGTAGTGATCGGGCTGGTAGCTTTATCTAGATTTCTTGAAGAATGAGAGGATGATGCAGCAGGTTATCGGCGCATAATCATTTTCGCTTCCTTTGGTAGTACAGGCACCTAAGGGCCAGCCCACATTCAAGGAATGGCATGAGGATATCTGTGTCAACCAGCAGCAGAGGAAGGAAACATCTTTTGGAGGCCAAGGTGATGAAGCAGAGCCTGTTTCATTTTCACCATTGGGGTGGCTTGGTCGTGGGGGGAGAGGGGCTTGGACATGTAAACATGGTCCTGGATGAGGGAACTGTCTATTGCATTCGAGGCTGCAAGGCATATCATAGACACCACTGGACAGGCGTTAGAACCTGGTGCCCAGGTTAGACTCGCCTGGCAGAACCATCCTGCCATCTGAAGTAATGCATGCTTCTGTACCAAGATTTCAATAGCTTGGTCTGCATCACCTTCAGGTTTTCCTCATTGAGCTTGTATTTTGGCAAGAAGTGGCTCTCGACAAGCATTTGGGTCTGAGGGGTCTCCATTAGATTTTTGGTGCCAGTCTCCATTAGATTTTATGACCATCAAGTCATATTCAGCATCTGTCTGCACTCAGGTCTCCTGTAACTCCTGTGCAGTTGTGGCTTAAGAGTTCTTAGCGCAGCGTTATCTAATAATAGCGTTCCGTATGTGAGAGGCTTCTGGCAGCCCAGTCTTGTGTCCCATTTATGTTGGCACTCTCGTTGCAGAATGCTGTCTACCGAGGGGTTCTCCTTGCTGCAGTTCATGGAGTCATTTAGGAATTTTTTGTCCATAAAGAAAAAGTGTGTCATTACGCCAGCCACAGACGCTAGCTACCCATACCTGTTTTGGCATCTGCAGGCCTGAGTTTTTCAGGTCTGTCTGTCTCCTGCCCCCATATTTGAGTCATCTGGTGGTAACTGTTGTTTTTTTTGTTGATGAGTGGTTTGGCTTATTCTTGCAGTTTAAGTAATAGCTCTAGGTTAAGCAGGACAGGTGAGTGAGGCGTGACAGCAAAGGTGAGCAGATGGTGCCGTGGGGGGGCGAGGTCGATAATTTGGGTTTTGTGCTTTTGGGGGTCTCTTTGTATGGCCCGAGTATGTAAGTCAGTCAGTGGGATTTGTTAGTCTGTTTTGCATGGCAGGCTGTCTCTGTCAGAAAGCAGTATATAACTCCTGTGTGCCTCTGCATTTTCCAGAGGTGAGCCTGGCATCAAAGGCTGTGGTTTCTGGGACACTGGAGAAGGACTGACTATATGAGCAGGTGCCTGACATGGCAACTGGCCGCAGGGGCGTGACACGGGAGGTGGGCAGAAAGAGTGAGTCTGGGGTGTGGCTATCTGGGTGGGGGAAAGAAGAAGGAAAGGTGTGTACTTTTCATGGGTACTACTGTTTTTATTGGACTCGCAGACGTAACTGTCTCAGCATGGTGGATTGGAGAACAAAGCACAGATCAACAAGCTTAGTGGAGTGAAGAAGTCAGAATGGGGACAGTTTTCTGTTTGTTAGGGTGTTGGTCAGCATCCAGGTGACTTGTTTTATTTTGTTGCTGCGGATGCAGAGCAGGGAGTCGGTCACTGAAGGAAGATGGCAAGTGGAGTGCTGTAAGAAGGTCAGTCAGCACGCAACAACAGAGGGAATAGTTCCATTGTTGGTGTTTATATGACCAGTGAACATTCTGTTTTGCAGGAGCAAAAAAACTCATGAAACCATGTGTGAAGCGGGATGTCCACCCCAGAGTGTGTTGGGCAAGGTGCAACACCAAAACATATTGGTGGTTATTTTTGAGCCTTCAATGTTGTTTGCGAGCCCACCACCGCTTCCAGGCACAATGGTCACTTTGCCCCTCTGGTTTTCCAGGAGCCACAGGCAATGCCAGCTGCAACATCTGGTGTTAGACCAGGAGTGGAGCAGGTGAGCAGAATGCCACTGCGCTTCCAGAGAGGTCATCGTTGCAGAAGAGGTCAGCGTTGACTGGTGGGAAACTGACTGGTGGCACTACGTTTGCAGATGATGAAGAGGAACTGGGCGATCACAGCAACATCCTAGTTAGCCTAGTCAGTCCGCATGGAGAATGGATTCTGATCCCCAGCCCCCTCAAAGCTAAACTGAGGGGCACATGCTATCTTTGCACAGGGAAGGGTTTTAAATTCAGCTTAGCGGAGAGGGCGGTTCTGAATAGGACACATTTGGGCAGAGAGAGGGTCCAGGTTCCTTTGTGCAAAATGCAAGCATCTGCTGGGCAGGGCAGTTCCAGCCCACCTATGTGGTGTTGTGTAGTTTGTGTAGTCTGTTTTATGTGTCCTGTGCAATACCTTCCTCAGGTCTTGATGTTCCCAGTGATCTTTGTGCACAGCAGGCACATTGGCAGCCATACAGACTGTCTCACATGCCTTGACTCATCTGCGTAATGCTAATGGAGCTCTTCATTTTTTGTGTTAGAAGTTTAATGCATGGATCTGTCTTGTGTGTCTTGCCTCCCAGAAGTTTACAGACGGTCATGTTTTTTGTGGTGGTGTTCCAGGCAGTGTCAGCATCTCCACTCTCGAGCCATCTGTCTTCATGGAGCCCTCTTCTGGGACTTCTTCCCTGTGTCCTTATGCTCTTAGGTCTTAAAGATAGGCTTCTGGTGCATCCATCGTCCCAGCTGGGGACTATGTTTTCATCATGGGTGAAGGCATTTGACTTTTCCAAGGCCGCTGTAGATTCTTCCTCAGGGCCCTGTAAGTCTTTTCACCCAATGGTGTCTCTGGTCCGGGAGTCATTCTTCTTGCCAAGAATTTTCTTACATTTTTGGCTTATATTGTTTGTGTTGTTTATGCAGCGTCTGTCTGTGGATCTGTGTGTCTGCGTTGGAGCTGCTCTGCCGGGGGCATAGCAATGGTAGAGTCAGGGGAAGAATAGCAATTAAAGTCTATGGTTAATATGTTGGTATGACTAGGCTTTGTAGCAAAGGCTGTACAGTCCATCTCAGAGCAAGTAGTTTTCTGCAGCTGGTGAGGAAGCAGAGGGGATGACCAGAGTCACCTGGGAGAGGCTGCTGAATTGGCAGTTGAGCGGAGTGAATCTCAAAGGTGTTAAGGCTTATGCGTGGGGCTTAATGCTTTGGGTTTTTTTTTTGTTTTGGGTTTTTTTGTTTGTTTGTTTGTTTTGTTTTTAATGGCAGGCTGTAGTTGGAATCTAGATGGTATCCCTAAATGGGAACAAGACCTCTGGAATTGTTAAGCTATTGCACAGCATCCAGGTAACTTGTTCGATATTGTTTTTTGCAGATGCAGGGGGATGAGATGAGCTGTGCACCAAAGGGTGATAGAGAAGGCAGGTGGACCGCTGTAAGATGGTGGGTTGGCATGTGGTGTCAGAGGGAAGAGGTGCCTGGTGGCTGTATGACTAGCTTGTGTGGGGTTTTCTGTGTTTGGTTTTTTTTTTCTCCTTGTTTTGAAGGAGTGAAGTGGGATATCAGCACTGGGGATGACTCGGGCAAGGTAGGCAATGTCTAGTGGGCTGAAGTAGCTGTTATTTTTCAGGTGCTGTATAGTGAAGTTATAATCATCCTGGTTTTTGGGTTTTACAGGTGGTATGCATGCTTCAATATGGCAGCCAATAATGGCAGAGGCTGGGTGGGTGAGCAACCAAGGTAAAGGAGAAGGAAATGGCAATCTCTGAGGTTTCAGGCAGTATTTCAGCATGTTTCTTTTGCTTTGGTTTTTTTCAGGTGATGCACAGAGCTGTGGAGGGGTGAAGCTGCATGCTGACAAACAGTCTGAGAACGTGAGGTGGTTGTTGGCCAATTTTGTGTCTCTTGGTATCCTGGGTACCACAAGTGATGATGGCTGCACCGTCTGACTCTGGAATTGGTGTGGAGAAGGTGAGCAGCATGCCATGGTGCTTTTGAGGGGGAGGGTGTTGTGGAAGAAGTTGGTGTTGGCTAATGTGATGGTAACTGCTGGCGCTGGGGTGTGGGGGGGTGTAGGTGCTGGGGCGGGTTGTTTCTTTTGGGAGGGCGTGTGGTTTTTGGGGGAGGGGTGCAGATGATGAAGAGGAACCTGGTGACTACAGGAACATCCCAGTTAGTTGATGATGTTATTTTTATTGAGGATGGATTCAGACCCTGGGCCCTCTGAAAGCTAAGTTGAGGGACCAGGGCTGAGGAGAGGCTGGGAAGAAGCTACAAAGTTGGGAATTGCAGGGAGGAGTTTTAAAGTTAGTGTAGGGAAGAGGACTGTCCAGGAACACTCCCCTTTAGGCAGGCAAAGGGAGCGAGTTACTTTTCAGCCCAAGAGTAGCGTGTGCCAGGCAGGGCAGTTCCAGCCTGTGTCTATGTTTCGTGTAGTCTGTCTTCTGTGCCTTAGACCTTCCTTGTCTTAGACCTTCTGCCTACCACCTTGTGAGTTCTTACACCTTCACCTGCCCTTCATAACCCCTACCCTCCTACCTTGTGTCCCCTCTCTGCCCTCCCCCCACCATAATCTGCACTGACACCCCGCCCCCAACCCATTTGCCTCTACATCCCTGGGGTGCTGCCTTCACCCCCCAAGCCACCCATTGTCCCCCACCCAAACTCTAACAACCCCCCTCCCACCCCACTCTCCCTCCTCCTGTGTTTTGGATTTGTGCTGAAAACAGTGTTGTTAACACAGGGATGTGTTAGTTATTGCCAAGGGATTTTCCAGATGGTATGATGTCATGCTCAGTGATAAAACTGGGGGGGAGATGGGTGGGTGTGTGTGTGTGTGTGCTGCTCGAGGACTAGCTTGGGTATTGGTTGGTGGTGAGCAATTGTTTTCATTTGCATTGCTTGTTTTTCTTGGGTTTTATTTTTATTTCTGTTGTTTTTTCCCCCTTTTCCTTACATGTTGCTGTTGTTTCTTTTTAATTATTAAACTGTTTGTATCTCAAGCCACGCGTGTTCTAACTTTTACCCTTCTGATTCTCTCCCCCCTCCCACTGGGGACAGAGGAGTGAGTGAGTGGTTGTGTGGTGCTTAGCTGCTGGCTGGGGTTAAACCACAACACAGGGTTAGTTGCAAGCCCTGCCTGGCCAATGCTTTAGGCTCTCCATGTTATTCCTACCATCCTGACAGGCCATCCTTGTTCTTCATTGCTTTATACTGCCTTTTGCACTGTAAGCAGCGGTACTTGGTCCATGCAAGCCTACCTATCTCCCAGCCACTGGGAAGTAACTCTGCCAAAGGTGAACTGTGAAAGAGCTGCAGCACAATCTACAGCATACTGCCTCTCGAGGGACGCAGCAGCCCCCTTTCTCTGGCCTCTTACTCTGTCCAGCTTGGCTGGAAAGTAGTTGTTGCAGAAACAGCTACACCCTGTGCCTCCTTCTCCGATTGTTATCTTGGTCCTGTGTATAGGCTGCCGAGGTCATCGCCTCTGCATGGGACACAGGTGCCCTGCAGAGCTTTACATCAAGTCATTCCTTTCTCCTGGGGCAACAGCAGTTCTGCTGCTGCTACAGGCAGCCGCTTTCTTAAGGGCAAGAGGCTAGGATGACAACAGGCTGTTGCATGCTCCAGTCAGACTAAGATGCTGTTCTCTGGGGACCTGGTACAGGGAAAGCTGAGGTACTTTCTGCACTACCAATGGCTCTTCACAAGGGAACCGTGCTCTGGCTTCAGCAGACAAAGGTGTCTGTCACAGGCAGCCACCTATCACTGTGCACAGTTATTTGGCAGGTGTCTTTCTTGTTCAAGTAGAGGCGTATTTCTTGCCTTGCAGTCTTGATGCCAAAACAATCAGGGGTTCAAGTTACAAAAGCCTTTTGCCATCAAAGCAAGACAACAGCTAGATTCCTACCAGCACTGTATTTCACTTGTGTTGCTAGCTGAAAATGGCTTCCAGCCCAGGAGCTACTTAGAGGGGTCTGAATTAAAGAAACTTGAGTGTGAAGTGTTTGTTTTAAGGAAGTGAATTAAGCAGCCAAAGGAACTGAGCTGCTCACCTGACACATTGGCAGAATGGCCTATCCAGCCTACTCAGTGTTGTGTGTTGAAGGCAGCAAAGTGCAGTTGTGATGCTTGCTGGCAGGAGCGGCAAGGAGTGCAGAGCTACGCTCCTGTACAGAGCAAAGATGGAACCGCCGGGGCTCTACGATCATCTGCTAAGGACATTTAATATATCAACATGCCTGTTTGCTTTCCCTGCTTCATGTCTAATTACTTTGCAGGCTGGAGGGCAGGGTGGTAAGTAACACCCTGCAGTATCTCCTATCTAAGTGGCAAGGCCTGGGCAGGAAGCCTTGTGTGTATGCAGGATTAGAAGAGCAGATTGTAGATAGCACAGAGGTGAGGAAAGGTGCAAACAGCACAACAAAGCCCAAGGATCACCAGCCCATCACTCCTTTGCAGATCAGCCACTTGCATCTGGTCTGCTCCGATGCAGTTTCCTGCTAAACATAGCTGCCTCTCGCACAAAGCAGCTTTCGGTCTCTTCTCTTCTGCCTTTGGGATGTCATCTGTGTTGCTTTATTTTTCAAAATTTCTTGCCAGCATCTGTTGACTCGCTGCTGTCACTCCCACAACCCTGATGCCACATGCAGACCGAGACAGCAGTCCCTGGGGCTTACCTGGGGGCAGGGGAGAAACCTGCTCCGCAGGTTCCCTGTGCTGCTGCTTCTCCCGAGGTGATGGCGCGGGGGGCGGGGGGGAGGACAGGGGCAGGGGCAGAAACAACCACCGGGCTTTTAAAGCAGTCAGATGCAGAGGACGGAAATGCTCGAGCCCCTTGGGTACTTTTTGGTACAGCAGCAATGAATATTACTGCCTGGGCTGCGAGTGAGGAAAAGGGCAGAGAAGGGTAAGCGCTGTACCGCCAGTCAGCAGTTCCCGCCTTTGAGTGGTATAAAGGGGGCGGAGGTACCGGTCACTTCTCACCCGGCTGCTGCTATGCGAAGGGTCGCCAAGGGGATGCTGCCGCCCGTCGACCAAAATGGGGTACTGCAGCTCGGCAGCTGCGCATGCGCAGTGGCGCGCCTTTCTGCCCTCGCTGCCGGTGCCCGTCGACCAAAATCGGGTACTGCGGCTCGACAGCCGCGCATGCGCGGTGGCACGCCCTGCCTCTCGCTGTTGCCGCTCGGCGACCATGCGTGACGGCGCGTCCGTGCTCCACTTTGGGGTCCGCCGCTAACGGGAGTGTGATGCTGCGGTGCCTGCGGGGCGGTGCTCGCAGCTCGTCGCTGCCTCCCGGTAAGGAAACGCCGCTGCGCCCCATGCGCGCGGTGCCGGCGGGCGCAGCTCGGCCCCGAGCCGGGCGCGGTTCCCGGTGGGGCTGAGGGCCGGGAGCGCCGGTGAGGCGACCGAGCCAGCCCCTTCGGCGGGTGCGGGGGTGTCTCCTGCCCGCTGGCCGCCCGGGCTGGCGGGACGGGAAGCTTCAAGCCGGCCGCTGGGGCGGGCTGCCGGTGTGCTGGGGGCGAGCCGGGTCCGGGCGGCGCCGGGCCGGTGCCCGAGA
>JAVKLA010000084.1:79937-105328 GCA_034782735.1 Sagittarius serpentarius
CCCCCCCCCCCCCCCCCCCCCCCCCCCCCCCCCCCCCCCCCCCCCCCCCCCCCCCCGCCCCCGCCCCCCCCCCCCCCAACGGACCCCGCTACCGCGCATCGGGGGACACGCAGCCGCCGCCGCTCCGCTCCGCTCCGCTCTCCTCCCCCGGCGGAGCGGCCGCAGCTGATGCGCAGGCGCCGGGCCGCCCAACGGCCGCCGCGCGTGCCGGGGGGCGCAGCCAATGGGGGCGGGCCGCGGCAGCGGCGCCAATCCCGGGGTCCGGGGCGGGCCGTGCGCCGTTCAAACGCGGCGGCGGCGGCGGCGGTGCGAGGAGGCTGCGGCGGGTGGGCGCGCGCCTGTAGGTCTCGTCCGTCGCCGTGAGTACCGCCCCGCGTAGCTGCCGCAGCGCCCCGCTCGCGCCTCCTGGCCTGCGGGAGGCCTGAGCCGGTCTCCCCCGGCCTCGCCCTTCGCGCTCGTTGCTTCAGCCGTCCCCGGCGGGCGAAGCGCCGGTGTCGGCTGGGCGCGCCCTGCGCCGCCGGGGCAGCACGGGTTCTCTTAGGCCGCAGCCGCCGGTAGCGAGCGCGGGCCGTGCCGGCCGCCTGCGCCGCTCGGCGGGGCCCCGGGGCGGGGCCGTGGCGCCGCAGGCTGCAGCACCGCGGGCTGCAGCACCGCGCTGTGCCCCGCCCGGCCCCGCCGCTGCGGGGACGGGCAACCCTAGCCCTGGGGCGGCAGCTCCTCCCTGCTGGGGGGAGTGTCACCCGACCAGTATTTTCTAGCGTCAATTAATCAGCAGTAGTTAATAGTTTATCAAAAGGAAGCCGGATAAGCCGTCAGCTGGTGGGGGAACCGACTGGATGCCCGATCGCTGCCTTTCCTTGTTGCCGGACACAAATCAGGACACTTGTGAGAGATGCAGGCAATTTGGGAGATCAGAGATAGTACGGAATATCAATTAGGGAATAATAGGTGGTATAATGATGGTAGAGACTTCCCAGCTTTTTTTATTAACAGTAATCTGCAACGAAATATTGGTAAAATTAATTCACTCTCAATTCGGGTTGCTAAAATACATTTGCATTTCAGTGGGTTTTTAGAAGTAATTTGCTAGCAGTATCCGAGCTTGCTAGCTAGTGAAAATGAAGAATTTCAACTATATATATATATGCCTAAATTCTCATACAACAGGCATTTTAGCCCTTCCCACCAATGTCTTCTGCCAGTAACAATCCTGTCCGTTTCAGGACTTAGTATCCGCAGTCGTCACTGTGACTTAAGGGTGAGCCTTCAGCTAGCAACTCAGGCAGAAGACAGCACCAGCTGTGTAAACTCACGTGGCAGTGGAAGGCTGTTTTGATCAATGAAGGCAAAAATTTGGGATAGGAGACCTTAGTCTGAGACACCAGCAAGAAACTTGCAGTTACAGAGCATTCTCCATTCTACCTTGCAAGCTTGAGTCTCACGGCTTGCCAGGTCTGATGTTCAGTGCTGGAAATGCAATGTAAGGCTTCTTCATGGACACGCACAGACCTAAATAGCTGTAGAAATCAATGCTGTTCTCCTTCAAGCTTCCAAGTGAAGGTCTGCTTGGCTCTGATTTTGTTGTTTCAGGCAAATGTAACTGACTATATTGTATAACAATTTCTATTTCTCCTTTTTTGGACTGCTCTGTACCTTGCTCTGTCTAATTCTTGCTCTCATTCGGACTGTTTTAGAAATAAGGTTGACCAAGAACTGGAACAAGATGGTATCTGTGCTCCAAAATGTCAAGGCAACAATGGCCTGGCGGAAACATCAGCTCCTAGCTGACTTCGATGAGAATGAGAGCCCCGTACCCGACAAATTCAAGAGAAGGGCTTCTTTGAGTTCTCTCAATACCATCCGCATGTCTCTAAGGAAGCGAGTACCATTAAAGCAAGTAGAGCTGAATTTTCGTAAGACCCCAACTTGGGAAAGTCTGGAAGCAAGACAGAAGTGCCAGACTCTGAAGAGTATTAAAAGAACAGCAAAAAATGCTTTCGGAACAGTGTCCCAGGTACTTTGCCTTTGCAGTGGAGTGTGAGTAGAATTTAGTTTTTGCTTCAACTTCAGTACTAAGATTTACGGACTCTGTACAGAATGCTGTATTCCAGAGAGCCTATCCCACACCCTTGCACACCATAATGGTTGTCTCATAGCTACTAACTAGTAAAATCTTTAATATCTTTGCTAGACAGACAAATTATGGATCTGGCAGAATAAGGAGGAAGGTGAAAAGAAGAAATAGATGTAGTTTCAGAAAAACTTTATTTTATTACTAAATAAATGCTTTTCCCCTACTGTATTTCATCATGTATGGCAAAGCGGCCTTCACAAGGAGGAAGGTGGGTAGAGACTGCCATGGCTTGCAAAGAATTGCTTCCGAGAAATGCTTAGCACTTTGGATTATTATTTTTTTTCACTCTTTTTCTTGTACCCACGCTATTTATTAGCATGTTCTTCATTATAGTCAAGCTAAATTTGGACTGACAAAAACTACTAGATGGTAGCACGGCAGCAAACTCGAGCTTGCATTTCCCTTTCGTGGAGACCTCTGATTTTAACTGCGTTAATTATATGTTAGGGAGCCTGGCTCTGTCCTGCGTAAGAGCAGCAGGAGCTCTGTTCCAATGCCTGCTGAAGTCCTTGACAAGTTCCAAGGACTGGGGGAGCGAGTGACTCCTCCAAAGCAAATGGATACGGAGGGCTGAAAAACATTCATGCGAGACCAGGGATTCAGCTCAAATGTTCCTTGTCTTTCTGGTTCCAAACTCTAGGCTAATTGAGTTCATTTAGCATAACATGTCTGTCTAATGCTTCTTTCAGAAAATACAGAAGTCTTGCCAAAGCCCAGTACACTCAATGGTGACCTTTCCAGCTGAATCCATCAGCAGAAGCTGTGCAACTAGTTCTGCCAAGAAAAGAAGTACTACACCTCAAACTGCTTGCCCTAAGAAGAGTGTTACTCCAGCAGCCAGTTCCAAAGGCACCCCAAGATCCAGCAAAAGAGCCTTGCTTGGGCCAACAAGGGTGTCAGAACATAGAGAATGGAGGGGTTTCTCATCCTGGCTTGGTAAAGATGCTGTCTCTCTCCGCAGATCAAGAAGAGCAGCAGCACTGAAGAGCCCTTATTCATCACCTGCTCCTGCCAGCAGAAAGATGTAAGCCCCATTTTTTTGTAAACCTTATTCCTTTTTTTTTTTTAATTACTGTGATTAGAGTATCTTGTAAGGTGAAAGGCAAGATATGAAGGTTGCTATCCTATTCCCCTGAAAGGGTGTGCTGTTCAAATAGTTAAGAAAGTAGTTACAGGTCCCTGTATAGACAGGGACTGAGCACTGCATAAAGCTGAAACATGAAACTTAATTCTGTGCTGTGACAAGAACTTTTTAAAAATCACTCTCCCACTGGGTAAGTTTGCACCATGTTTCTGAGCATCAGTCCCCACCAGACACTACAGACATACCCAAGTTCTTTGCTGATGCCCTTCTGGTAAAGAAAAATGCTTTCAATGCATCTCACGCCTACTTAGCTCTTAACTTTTGCAATACAAATAGCAACTTCGGAAAGATACCTGGAATTGCTCTGCTTATGCTGAGCTCTTCACAGAGAGTAGAAAGATTCTTGCTTTGAAGATTCAACATGAATTAGGTAAAGGGTTGTGAGCTAGGGAAATACTTTATAAAGCACACATAGATTTTTGTTTTGGTCAAAGTCACATGAGAAATGTCAAGCTAGAAGCTGAATCCAAGCCTCGTGAATCTGAACCCAGTGTTTGAATTGGAAGATAGCTGCCTTGGGGATGAATGGAGATGTGAAGCAGTTGGTCAGTGGAATTAAGAGCATGATTGCTACAGCCCTAAACTTCTCTGGGTAAAGTCTGGAGGTAACTAGAGTTGTTGCTGCGGGGACAGAGGCTTGGATAGTGTCACCTAGTCAGTCTGTCCTGCTTGATCTTTAGGTAATGACCATTCTGTTTGCAGAGAGTTTGACTGCGAGTCGGAGCTGGTCTCCTCAGGGATTTGCCAATTGAAGCTTATCTCCCAGGCATTTGATGATGCTATTGTGCAAGAAGAGAGGTAAATACTGCTAACTGTCCCTCAGCTTTAGCAACAGGTTACCTCTGTCGTGGTTTAAGCCCAGCCAGCAGGCAGCTAAGCACCACGGAGCCACTTGCTCACTCCTCCTGTCCAGTGGGATGGGGGAGAGAATCAGAAAAAAAGTAGAACTCATGAGTTGAGATAAAGACAGTTTAATAGGACAGAAAAAGAAGAAAATAATAATAATGGTAATAATAAAAATTATAATAATAATAAAAGAATTAGAATATGCAAAACAAGTGAGGCACAATGCAGTTGTTCACCACTCGCTGACCGATGCCCAGTCAGATCCCAAGCAGCGCTCCTCCCCCAGCCAACTCCCCCAGTTTATGTACTGGGCATGACGTCCCATGGTATGCAATACCCCTTTGGCCAGTTTGGGGCAGCTGTCCTGGTTGTGTCCCCTCCCAACTTCCCTGCGCCCCTCCAGCCTTCTTGCTGGCTGGGCCCGAGAAGCTGAAGTCCTTGGCTTACTCTAAACATGACTGAGCAACAACTGAAAACATCAGGGTGTTCTCAACATTCTTCTCATCCTAAACCCAAAACACATTGCTGGACCAGCTACTAAACAGAAAATTAACTCTATCCCAGCTGAAACCAGGACAACCTCCCACTCGGACATTACGAATTGCAGGCTAAGCGATCCCTGTAACTGAGGATCAGGAATAGTTGCACAACTTTCTCAGCTGTAATGTAGCACAGCCTTTCTTTCTCCAAGATACCTGTGCAGATTAAATCTGCAGTTGGACTTGCAGCTTCTAAAACCTGTCAAATGCTCTTGTCTTCAGGTTTCTTGCTGTGGCAGTCAGATTATTCCCAGCAAGAGCCTACCTTCGACCTTGCGTGAGAACAGTACCTCCCTGCCTCTGTCTAAAAGAGGTGCTGATCCAGGCTGGGGGAGGGGGTGGCGAGTCCCATTGCACTGACACTGTCATTGGTGCCTGCACATTTAGAAGAAAATCTTTTTATTAGGTAGCATTATGTTAACAAATAGTCCATGGTACCCATAATCCAAAAATACAGAGGATGCAGAAGCCTCTTATACAACACTTCGGTTAATCCATGAGGTGGTAGGCTGCTGGGTTTGTAAAGGTCATGTAATTCTGAATTAGACATATTAAGACAGTAAAACTAAAGGTCAGAAGTCTTGTCACAGGGCAATTCCCTAAACCTCTTACTTTCTTAGAACACTTGATGATTCTATGTCAAGTAATTAAATGTCAAGCACCTAAAATCCTCGAGAGAGGGCTTAGCATTAAGTACCTTTATCTACAAAGAGCTAAGGGCTTACAATCCTGCATAATTCCAAAAATTCATTTTTTACCAATGGGACCATTTCTAGATAACTATAGGTTAAATCTTGTATTAAGTTAATGATCATATCCATTGAAAATTCACTAAATCTCACTCCTAATATTCTCCCATCTGTTAGTGATATGACAGTTTCTCTCATTCGTAACTGAAGATAGTATCAACCAGGTAAAGTAGCTGTTCACTTACTTTGGCTATACCTGCATGCATCTGTGAGGAGAAAACCTGCTGTTTGGAGAGAGAAAGGCTTATTAACTCATGCTTCTTTAAAGTATTATTATGCAGAACCACAGGGTTCTTCCCTCATATTCACTGTGGCTGTCTGTGCTACAGCAGATCACTGTGCAGTTGTAAAACTTCACCTCTACATTGTGGATTAGTGAAACCTTGTGGGTTTGCCATGAACTGTAAGTTGGGCTTCTATGCAAACAGCAGCTTTTCTCACTCCAGGCCAGAAAACTACTGGTACTAATGTCTTTGTCACTCAACCTCACTTCTCACCAATTACTAATGAAGATCACAAAGCATGACAGAACAAACTATTACCCTGAGCTGTCTAATTTTACAGCCTTTCTTTTCCATCCCTAGCATCGTCTTAGCAGTTAAGATGATGCTATCAGAAGTGCAGCAGTTGATACCTGTATTGCTGGTATTTTTAAACACAGCAATTGTACCTAAATGGATAGGAACAGGAATTCTTTGCTGTAAGTTTCTAAACATCACTTCTAGTGTCAATTTATTGAACCATTACCAGGTAAATGCCTCTATTACCTTCACTGAGATCGGTATTGTGACATTAATATCTTCACCTATTATGTTGGAAATGTTCCTTTTGTTAAAGGGAAAGTTACATCCTGAGTACTATGTCCTATTTTAGCAACAAAGATAGATGTAAGACGTTGATTGATTGCTCTAACTTTTCAGGAAAAAAGAGAGCAGTTTCAAATGCCTGACTGAAGCTTTCTACAGTGATGTGTACTGCATCTACTAAGCAATTTGGTCCAGTTCTCCTGGACGTATAGATGCATACAATGTGCTCTGTCACTGGCTGGTTTGTAGGTTGCCTACTGGAGTAACTGTGAAATAAACCTTTTTGGAGATGCCCTTACAGTCTTGCATATGACTTGCTGTTCTGGTATCCAGTTGCCGTGAGTTTTAGTCTTACAGCTCCCTTTTCATCTTTTCCATGATGAAACAAACCTTGATCTCAAACTGTTTATAGTTGCCAGCTTGATTCATTGTTCTAATGTTTTTCATTTTAATGAACTGGATTATATCACAAGAAATGCTCCTGTTGCTAGTCAAAGTATTGCAGTACTTAATTTGTGTACTGCCGTTTATGCTCACTGAAGGTAACAAAATACTTTCTTGCGAGCATTTAGAACTTATACAGTGAAAGCGTACAGGTCCTAGACCTCCTCCTTGCTCCCATTTAACAGTTTTCCAGTAATCTGTGTGACAACCAGTTAATAAACCTTACTGACTTCATGCTGCTAATGGCAGTCTTGTTGTTCTTCTGCAGGCAACATGCAATATCAAACTACTACTATCTAATGGCCCAAAACTTACAGTCTGCACGTCGATCTCAGAAACTTTCTCAAGCTATCAGAAGGCGAACAAAGAAACTCCATCGAGCACTTGGTACCTAGACAGAGATGGCTGTAACTATTGTTAGTTTATGAACATAAATAGAGCTCTGTGTAGCCCTTGAAAGGGTGCACTCTATACACTGAACAAGCCATTACATTTCATAATCTTGACAGAGCAGCTCAGGACTTCCCTTCCCTTGCTTTCTCTTTTGAAGTGAACAGGAGAATCAAAACTGTACCACAGTGTATTATCTCCTGCTGAGATGAGAGACCATCTTGAATGTGACTTTTATAAGGCACTAAGTACTTTGAAACTTATGTCAAACTCACCAATAGGAATGGGCAGAGCAAGGGCCACAGGCTTATGAAGGGTCATCATAGGTAATAGTAGTATTTAGACTGGCATCCAATTGCCATGAGTTTTGGTATGAGTACTTTGCATACTAAAAGTACCACTTCATTATTTTGAAAGCCTAACCATTTTTTTTCTGTATACAAACAACGCAAAAGTTAAGCATCACATTTAACTGGAAGTTAATGAAACAGTAGTGGCTTGTTTGAGTTCTGACCACAACTGCCATTCTAAGGCAACAGGTTTCTGTGGAGTCACTCACACTGTTACCGTAAAAGTCGGTCATAAAAGAACCCCCTAAGACTTGTCCTTAAGTTTTAGAAGGCAGGCGTTCTTTATTGCAGCGCTGGATGCACGGGGGATAATTCCTCCCAGTGTGCATACCAAAACTTAAAACTGTACCTGATTATATAGACCAGTTATTTACATATTCATTA
Organism: Sagittarius serpentarius; assembly: GCA_034782735.1. Taxonomy (NCBI): domain Eukaryota; kingdom Metazoa; phylum Chordata; class Aves; order Accipitriformes; family Sagittariidae; genus Sagittarius; species Sagittarius serpentarius. Next base: position 87,724 of record JAVKLA010000084.1, read on the forward strand.
CAATTCCCGGAATAATCATGCATATTCATTCTGTTTCCTGGAACTAATTACAATACATGCATCTTCATTATGCATGCGTAATAAAATGAGTCTGTGGTCTTCTGGGGGTCTTTAGTGGCAGCCCATAGTCTTCCTCACAGTGCCCGCTTGTTGAACTCCAACTTTACGCATGCTCGGTCCTTATAGAAGTCCCTTCATCAACCATCAAAGAGTTCTAATCGACTCAGGGCCACAAGTCCCCTTTCCTTAGACAATAGCTTTTTAGGTTGAGCTGCCGCTAGGCCTCCTGTTCTCCACCGCTTGGCCTTTAAACAGTGACTCCCATTCCTGTAGGGACATCAGGCAGTAACTCCTGTCTGCCTGTTTCTGTAAGAGCATCACAGAGTGACTCTTATCTCTGTAAGTACATCAGACAGTGACTCCTGGCTTTTTGCAAGTACAGCTTTTCTTGGTTGAGGAAGACTATGATTTTTTTTTTTTTTTTGCATTTACAGTTTTGCTTACACCACCACAAGAGAGGAGCCACATTAGGACTCTAATTCGTGGCCTTAAGGATTGCTATTCGCTTAGCCTAACTGATCCTATGTTAAGTAGCTGAGTTCCAGAAAAATCAGAGCAACTTTATGTCATTTCTTGCTGCTGCTTTAAATAGCATCCTGGCAGCTGAGTTAAACATTCCTTTTGTACTACTACATCTGTCTTTTAGTTTTACACAGAAATTGGTTACTACAATTATTGTAACCTCTTACAACTACTGTTACTAGCTAATATCACAGTGCAGGTACTTTATTTGATGAAGTATACTAAGAATTTGATACCTGTATTTTGCTTCTAATTACTTTTTTAAAAAAAGTAAGGTAAATTTGATAAGCCTTTTTTGGTAGGCGATTCAGTTTAACAAAGTTTAATCTCAAACTAAAGCACAGATTTCTCAAGCTCTAGAATTCACCAGGGCTGTTTTCCAAGGCAGCAGCTTTGTGCAGGCTTCTCAGACTACATTCACTCTTAAGATGAACCTTCAAACAAGGCTGATTTGGGAAACTTTGCTCTGCTTGATAATTTTTAAGATGTACATGTAATTTAGTAAAAGTGGAACTACTAAAATTTTAATGGTATTAAGTATAAATACGGGAAGCAGTCATGTTCAGTTCTGATTTATGTGTAAGTATTGATTTTAAACTTGCTCCTGATTTTTCTTTTTTCTTGTCAAACTAGATTGTTTTAAAATACTGAAACAGTTAATGAGGCCTGGAAACACGAAAACAACCCTGACTTCCAGGCTTTCATATGACTGAGAGCTTTAGCTTGTGTTATTTCTTGATGTAGTTTTTGTGCATGTGTTTTGTGTCGTGGTTTTGTTTTGTTTTTTTTTTTAACCACCCTTCTGTATGGAACAGTAGCTTGAAGTTATTCTTTGCATGTACTGAAACTAATTCTATAAAGCTTTCATGAAGATGGTGTCTCTTTACTGAAGTATTTTCTTATATGACTTTTCAAAAGGAAGGAGTTTTGTGAAAAGTCAACCTCCAATCTAAGTATTATTTCAGATGTATTAAACAGCCTCTCTTTATACTGTTTCCCCTGGCTACTAGGACATGTACAATGATGATCTAATACTTCCCACATCACTGGTAAGAAAAATCAGTGACACTGTTTGCTTAAAGGCAAAGAAGGTTTTATTTAAGTGACTAATCTGTTATAAGATTTTAAAAACCAGCTCACATCAAAATCTATACCAGTTGTAGAAATCTTACTCCTTATTTCATATTAAGAAATTCCTTATTGTACATTTTTGAATCTTTACAATGCAGCCATAAGAAATATAAACATTTGTCACCAGATAGAACCTTCTCACTGACAAACAATATTTAAAAGTATGCACTTAATAAAACTATAGACTGAAAGAACATGTACAATTTCAAGTTTCCTTGTATGAATTCAGTTGTAAGTGGACTGCCCCCTTTCTCCCCCCTCCCCCCCCAATAGAAAAATAAGTTATGCAGAAGGCTTGGGGTTCTGTGAGAGGACTGCCATTCTGGGCCCTACACCAGTCCTCCCAGAACAACCTTGTCTTTAAAGCTTGCAATCTGGAAGTTATGTTTCAACGCTGTAGTCTCTGGTATACCATCTCCCAGCACGTCACAGTAAACCTGCCTCTCTCTCTCTTCCCCCCGTAAGTTCTGTACATCCTTACAAATGAGAAATGAACTGTTGACTTCATTTCATGTTCCCCCATAATTATATCCAGTTTCAAAGGTAGCTTACTGAGATAAATACAAATAGACGGTAAAATGTAATCCCCTTACCTTGGGCTTGAACTAAAATGAGGGAAAGAGGAAATACCAACACCTGACTTCAATTCCAGAGTCCATGTCACAGGATTCTAGCTGCTCCAGGCCCTTTCTTATTTCTGAAAAAAAGAGCTCTCTTCATCCCAAAAAATGTGTTATTACCTCTGGTTTTTTATGGGGAACTGAATTTAGGATCATCTGTAGGAACCTATATTTACACGTGAGTGATTAAACATCACGGAAGTCAAATTACCTTTTTAAACCCACAACTTCTGCTGAAGCTATGAACACGGACCATGAGGAATCATTGCTCTTAGAGAAGCTGAGGAGGTAAGTTGGAAAGTTTTGTGTTTATAGGAATTCTATCCTGTACCAGCTCCAGATGAGGATGGAAAGTGCCACTTTCTCCCCTGCATGCCTGAAATGAACAATTCATTGCAGAAATCTTGAGTTCAGATCCCACATTTCAAGCTCTAATCAGAGCACTATTAAGCCATTGAGCTTATTAAAAAGGTGCCCATACTCCAATCATCTAGTACTTTTATGATCTACTCACCTTTTCTGTGGCTTAGATGCAAGAGTGGAGGAAAAAAACCTGTGGAAAATTCTATTTGTTCAGTAACAATTATTGCACTTACAAATTTTAAAAACTGAAAACACCTATTGATTTCAGGTATTATTAAAAATGCTTATAAACAAAGTTTTTAGCAAATTTAAGACAGGAAACTATAGAAAGATGGAAATACTTCTTTTTTTCCCTTCTAAATTTATTCCGTGAAGTACGTGATGATACTATAGATCTAAGTATTGGGGATTTGCTTAAATACACACATTAGCAGTGCCCTTGTCTAAAGAATCCAATGTATAAATGGGACAACTTGTTCACTAATAATGGCAAACAAAGGCTATTTTGTAGAATGGTGGAGCTTCCAGATAAAGTGTCATTCTTCTGCTTATTTTAATAGCAGATTAAGGTGTGTCATTTTTTTTTCTCTAGTTTAGTTTACCAAGAGTTCCACTTTTACATAACCAGTGAAAGTTTTAACTCTGTTTAGAAGCGACTTCCCTAGGTACTAGAGGAACAAGTGAAGTAATTTGTAAGAATTAAGACTATATTTTCATGTAAACAAATCAAAATGGCAGCTCTCATGAACCCCAATGAACAAGAATAATTATTAATGCCATGTCATTTTTACACCTAACAAAATTTTATGCTGAATAGATATAAACCATGCCACAAAACGAAACAGGAGTACTTTGGCCAAGCAAGAATCTGTTCCAAGACCACTACACTAGTGTATGCAAACACTTAAAAAAAAAAAAAAAGTTACTCAAAATAAGCGGATTTGGATCAACATCACTATTCAGGTCTGTGGAATATTCTGCACTCTTTATACAATGATATCTTTTTTCAAACTTACCTAACTAGACAACAAAAATGAATAAACAGCCATCGTTGTTTTGTTTTGTTTTTTTTAAAGTATATTGGTTAGAAATTTGCTGTGAAAGCAGAACCAAAACTTAAGGTTTCTTCCAGTAGCTACAAACACATACACACACAAAAAACCAAAACACGACGGTTGTGAAGGTGCGTTTTCACAGTATCTCAGATAAGTCTACCACTGCTATTAATCACAGCCATTTTTTACAGTAATTTAAAACTGGATCCATATCAACAGGGCAAAGAAGTAAACGCTTCGAACTGTGGCCTACTTTGCACTGACTTGTACTGCTGCCTTAGCACCCACCCGCTGGAATAACAGTTCTGTGTTTTACAGTTTCACTTATGCTTCCTCCACTCAGCAGGTTAAAAGGAGGTGCTTTTCTGTAACAGACTGGAGGCACTAAAGGTGCTGAAACTGCTGCTGAGTCTAACCTGTGTTCCTTGGGCACCCACTATTCCCGCCTGACTTCTCTGTCCCTTGCCCTTCTGTGTATGCTTTAACACTTCCACAGCCGATAAAGTTTAAGTGCTGACTGCACAGAGACTGCAGCAACGAGGACTTGCAATCAGGGAATAAGAAGACTGTAGGATCAAGCTTATCCTCCGCAAATGGCCTGCTTAGGAAGACTGATAATCCTTCCGTGAAAGCACAAGTAAAACTGAAATCCAATTGCAAACCGAATGCCTGTGAACCACTGTGTACAGTTTCATGTGGACAAAGTGTATAACTAAAATTCTGACCAGAAGGAAATGTTTTAAGAGAAAACACAACTGAAAAATTATGCTATAAGACTAGTGATTCATCAGGCAACCTCAGGGATTGCCCCAAGCATAGCTGGGGAAAAAACCCAGAAGCTAGTGGTTCAACATGCATGAGGTCCACAGCCACTGCCACAGAATATCTGTTGAACTGCCAGCCGAGCTGTGACATGTCTAAAATCATACTCATCTTGTTCATACTGTCAGCTCCAACAGAAGTTGTTTTACTCTTCTAGTAGCAACTGGCTAGTGCTTTCAAAACAAATGCACCTGGCATCTGATGTTTCAGAAGATCAGCTCCTAATTAACACGAAGCCTTAACCTCCAAGCTAAGGCCTGGACCACTGTTTGCCAAAGTGCTCAGCTGGAAGCATGTGATCAGGAGAGAAACCATTCTATCCCTGAGCAGTACGTAGTGTTGGAATTATGCAAAAGCCACATGAGCTCTCATACATTCTAGGAAACAAAGTTAGGGAAAATATTTTCAGTTTGATTTCAATATCATGTGTAGACACTTTGAAATTGTTACCACTCTGAATCATGCACACACACACACACACACACACATTTGTTTTACTACTATTAGCTCATAATATTCTTAAGAGAAGCCAGCACAGTGACTGCTGTAAAGGTGACCCAGTTATTAATAGAAATACACAAAATCAGAGTTTTCATGACATCGGACCCTGCAAAATGACATCGTGTCTGCAAGAGTAAAAGACAGACCTTAACAACCCAGGAGGTTTCTCTAACCTTGTGCCCAGATGCTAGTTCCTTTAATACAGTCACAGAATTACACACAGATCCCTCTTCTGAAAGGAAGTAGGCCTTTCTACTACAGCAACTTAAAACCAAAAATAGATTTTGGAGTCTCTTGGATGATAGCGGTAGATGGCTAAAGCAACATTAGCTTTGAACTCTGCAGCAGTAATAGTGATTACTGTCAAGAGACATGCTACACAACATCCAGTGCTTAAAAAGAACTTTGTGATCAGTGTTGCTTCTAGATCCCCTCAGCAAATTTAAAGTTTGCCTAGTGAGTTCCTCCCTCACAAGCCTTGGATTCCCATGCCTATTTCAAACTCACAAGCAGGAGCATGCTAACAGGGAACTGACTGGACGGAGATGGGAGTCTGGTGTACCTGTTCAATCTCCTCCTAGCTGCACACGACAGGAGAAGAAATGGACTATGTGATTAGAATTAATACACAGAGTGTGCCAAGACAGAACACAGAATAATTCCTCCAAGTTTGTGGGTTAAAGAGCTAGGTGTGGGAAAGCATTTGTAAACCTGAAGACTGCCTCTATGCAGTTTGCGGGTATTTTTCACTCAGCTTTTGTAGCTGGCTGACTTGGCAACAGAGCATAAAACCCCAGCCCCCTGTAATGTAGTTACCTGCTCCCAATTAGTATGAGCTAGCAAACTTTTAATATCTTTCCTAAATCTTCAGCAAAGATTACTCCTTCCCTTAAAGGAAGAATTATAAAAAACAAATTACTGATGTGCCAGAGATCTTTCAGGAAGTTTGAAATAGGTAACTGACAATCTTGCTAAGCAGTGTCTAAAAAAATAAATCAAACATCTCCATTTATAAGCTACTTTGCTGCCTTTTACGGCAAAAGCCACATTACTATGCCCTTCAAAAAGTACACTGAAACTTTTGGGTGAATAGAGAGTATAGACTTAGGTTTAGTTCTGCGTTGTCTTAATAGTTTTCCATTGCATTCCTTGTTTGCTTTACATGTCAACTTTCAAAATTGTTAACAAACAGACTTGTTGAGAGTCTGTTTCTGGTCTAGCTACAGACTAGGAAAACTGGAAATAAGGCGGGAGGGGTGAGGGGGGTGGGGGGCAGATAGGCACGATACCCTCTCCACCCCAACTTCCTGAAATTAAAACCAACCAACCAAATAAACCTGAAAAAGAAATCTACTATTGACTTCAAGCTTTCTCAATGCCAGTAGTCTGGTTTTAACTTTTAAAGAAAAGGGGTTTTATGTGCACTTGTAACTTCACTGCCAGTTTTAAAACTTGCTTCAGTTCAGTCATGAAAGTTCTCTTGGTGAATTTAGTGCAGTGGAAGTATCTGCACGAAGAATCTGCAAACTGCTACTGTGTGAAACTAACTACAACACTTTAGAAATATTACCACTTAGGGAAAATTTCACACATTTTGCTTCTAGTAAGTTCATTGAGAGATTCGAGAGAAATTTAAATCAGTAGGAAAACATCTATTTGGCATCTGTAATTTGGCGTGTCCATTCTTTGAAGCTCAAATGCTGCAATTCTGAATGCTACAGATTGTCTTAACACAGCAGTTGCTATAAAGCATGAGAAGGTAAACAATTTACCCGTAGGACTTCCATTACTTTTTTCTTCCTCCAGTGTAAGGATTCTAGTTAGAATAATGGAAAAAAAGTGATTGCTCTGAAGTTTGCAGATCCCTTAGTAAAAGGGCTTCTTTTAGCTTACCATCTTAGAATCTGTCTCTCGGACTGAGATGGTCAGAGCCATCTCTTTACTCGGAGCAGTCTACACATTTTGCACTGTCACCAAATTCCACAAAACAATGTGATCTTTGTACACTTGCACATTACTTTGTATACAGCAACACTAACTGCCTCAAACTGTGGCAGACACATTTATTTCTAACATGAAATTTTTACGATTTGGCTCATAAGTAGAGTTCTCCCACTTACTTGATGTCCAGCACCTCACACAAACAGAAGTGCCCATGTTGGAGTCTGTTGACCAACTCTGCAAGCTGAAAGGAAATCTTGGGTTTAAGGCACCCAAAAACCATCTTGCTGTACAAATCCTGACCACCCATGACTGTAGTTCCCACCTCTGCTTCCCTTGCAAGTGTATCGCTTTATCGAAAGTGGAAACAGATACAAATATTTAATGCTTAAAGTGTAAACCTTCTCTGTAACCTATGGGACCTACTGTTCATACTGTTTTGGGTGCAGCTAGTTAGCTGATACCACAATCCTTCTTCTGAGTAAAACCAGCCTGTTACAGCTTTTTCTCTTATTGCGCATTTTATTGTATCTGTTGTAAAAAATAACCAAAGATATTTCCTGTTCCTTTGACGTTATAAGCACTTGCAATAGTTTTAGATTGTTTTAAAACTTCCCAATAAACATGTTGAGAGGAACAGACTGGTAGTTCCTCGGTTGGTGTAAGGCGGCAGATTCCAGAGCAGGGAAGACTCCAAGGTACAGGTTCCCCTCTACATCTCTTAGTTTGAAGCTGCCTAAATACTATCTTTGAGGCGTGCCTACAAGTTTAATGGGGTGCACCCAAGATCTATATTCCCAAGTTTCCTAGGGGACAGATTCAAATTTGTGAACTCCACCTCGAACCCAAGCAATGGAGGGCAAATGCCTGTCATGATCTTTGTCTGATTCAGGCTGGCTCTGGGCACGCTCTGGCTTGGGGTTCGAAGAAGGTGGGTCAGGTTGCTGTACAGACATAGTCCTGCGGAGATGGTTTCTCTTGCGCAAAAACTCAGGTTGGGAGTGGAGGCCAAAGCTGCCTTTTCTCAAGATCATCCGAGAGTTGTTCTTTTTGGGTCGTGAATGGAGACTGAACTCCAGCGAGGCCAGGTGGGCTGCATAACCTTCACTGAGGAACTGAAATGAAGGAAAGAAAGGGAGTGACAAATTACTGCTGCCTCAACCTGTGAGCTCTATGAGGAATTAAGTTCCTATCTTTGGCATTCCAGTTAGATACCTAGCGTACTAATACTCCTCGCCCCTCACTTTTTTCCTCCGTGACCTGTTCGATTTTGTCATTCAGCAATATGCGATGCATGCACTTGCAGATACAATCTATGACCGTTCGAGTCTCTTTACTATTCACCCTGCCAGAAAATGCCTCATCTGAAACCAAACCTGCCCTTCTTTCTCTGAAAAATTGTCTCTGCTCTTTATCTTTTTTATGTATGTGTGTGTTTGCGCATGCATTCACATGCATGCATTTCCTTCTTCCCCCTAGGACTTCCTGATTGAGTAGGAAGAGTTACTTACTTGACACTGCGCCTGGTATTTCTTTGTTGATCGTCCAACTATGTAGATCTGGGATGGCGACAGAGCCAAGACATTGTACACAGAAATATCCTTCATGGAACCATATGCGGCACAGATTTTGATGTGGCACTGAAACAAATATTACTTCCAAAGTGAACGCTCTATTGAACGCTACACACTACAACGATGGCACTTGTTTTGCAATGAAGCAACAGATGAGTTCATTGTTAACAACCTCATTCTGTAAACCACAGAAAGCTAAATCTGTCTGCCTGCATGCCAGCCAGAACTACAGATATACACACCGGACAGAACGAGCAGTTCGTTTATTTGTCATGCCAGGAGGCCCCTTTGGATGTTTTATCAGCCTTCCTTGCTCTTTAAAAAGTGAGAAAAGAAATGAGGAATGGCAAAAAGACTTTGTGATGGACAGTGAGATTTACTGTTCAAAAGGAAGGGAGAACTCTAACTTCACTGGATGACACTCTCTGGAAAAAAGTTTTAAGGCTATAAACAGGTTTCTAGTACCTCTTGCATGAGATTCCGGAGAAAAATGGTCTTCTGTCGCAGCGGGTCATGAACAAGTCCATCTGAGAAGAAGATCATCCCTTGTGGGAAGTTATGTTGAGACAACCATGAAACCACCCGTTGTTTTTGCATATCTGGACGGCCAGTAATATAGATAATCAGGTATCCCAGGTCCTGCCAATGCCTGTCAGAAACAGCAGGTAAATTGTGTAGGTGCAGAAAGAGAAACAATACCCACAGGTCTGGTCAGCATTTCTTTGCTCAGCACAGACCCAGTTAGAAGTCGGATGTTATCCTTCAACAAGTAGAAAGCAGCATGCCTAAGTCTCTGCTCCTATCAGGAAATTAAGTGATAATGTCTACATCTTGAGGGAGATGGAGGGAAGCAAGAGAGATTCTTATACAATATGTTATATAAAATATGAGAGCTATTTAAAAATGTATTTGGAATAGACCTTGCTACACATCAAGTCCTGCTACCTTTGAAAACTTTAATGAGATTTCCTGCCATTTCAGCTGTAAGGAGTAGAAACTCTTGAAAACTGACATCCCTCCATTCTCATGCAAGTTCCAAAATGAGAGCTGTATTTCCCCATCCGGTGCAACATTAATAGACTTGCAAGAATGAATTAAAAAGCCTTTTAATTTTTCCTCCAAACAATGCTCTTGCATTCACGGCACTTGATATTTTAAAGTAGATGTCCTTATTTGGAGTTAGTCAAACACAAAATATACTCTTTGCTAATCACAGTAACACATGGAACCACTACTAATTCACTGCACACACTTTAAGGCCATATTCCCAAGAAGCAACTTTTAATCTTTAGGCAACTTAAACTACAAATTTCAAAGTAAACCATAGCATTCTAAGATTCCTCTGAAAATCAGGCAGACCTGATGTCCAAGCAAATATAGAAATATTTCTGCAAAGAATCCTGACCTTTAAAGAATTGTTGTTTATTTAGTAAAAAAATCTATTCTGCCCTCTTCCTTCCTATTGTGTTCAAACAGGAAAGCCGGACATTTAAAAAGTGAAGGGTGCAAACCTCGCTTACCTGACAACATCAACAGCTCCAGCTCGGACTTTAGGGTCACTTCCCATAATTGAAACACTTGCTGCAAATGAACCGTCAATGCTGAACACAACACATTCCATTCCTCGGGGAAGCACAGTCAGGTAACTTGCAGCACTGCTCTGGTCCCCTCTGGAGAGTCAAAGCAATAAATAAATTTAAAAAGCAGAATGCCAGAACGTATTTTCTGCGTGTTCTAGTTAAGACCTGAAATTAGATCTGTCTGGATCTACAGCTTCAAAAATCGCTGTCAAATAGGGCTTCTGATTTCAGTCCTATGTGGGACAATTAAAACTTAGACTTCTAGGGAATAGCTTTCCAAAGAGAAATTTGGAAGCTGACTTTAATAAGAAATCACACGTGTATAAATATCTAAAAGAATTAGGAAAAAAAAACCCAAAACAGTTTTAAGTACTCAAACTACTACTAAAACATGCTATCTGCCTATATATGTGTATATATATGCATACATATGTACACATATAAGACATGAATGCTATATATATGCGCACAGACATGTACATACACACACAGCACACAGAAATTAGCTACTTATCTTTTTTTTTCCCTGGCAGTCTACAGTTACTGGCAAATTATTAGAAATTACACGGGAAGAATTGATATGCGCCTTTTATTGGCATGTACTTACACAAATCAGCTTTTCTCTGTTAGATAAACAGCTGGTAGTACTAGCATTACCCATCCCTCTATCCTTGCAAATCACAACAGGAATGCCAATTCAGAAAAGTGAGGGGGCTAAACCAAAAGATAAGTGCAATCATAGATGGTTTTTCTCATGGAAAGGCATGTGAAATGCAGTCTTCTCCTCATGACATATTTTCCTCAAGAGGTCTGGACATTAAGACACTAATAAAGCACAAAGAGATCCAAAGCTCTTGCTATCCCATGACCTCACGTTCCCTAAAAACGTAACCTGAAGACCACATCTTCTTTCCTTTAGAAAGATGATTATTGTAGAAATTTGTGTCTGGTGATGAAGATCCTTACAATATGTGTGCACAGCTTAATGAGCAAAGACAGGACAATTTCTTTCATTCCTATTTGAAACTTAACTCCTGCAGTCTAAAAGCCCATGGGAACTTAGCTTCTGAATACAGCTTAACTCATCTTTAAGTAACTCTCTCTTCTTGAATTGATTGTCTGTTCTGTTACACTGGGGCAAAACATTTCTTCCTCCTCAATTAGCACTACATAAGATTGTAAAGTGACTTTGGACTTGGTTAACTGATGGGTAATAACACATTCTGTTTCAGCTAAATTCATCCTGCTGATTTTGCCTCTGAAGTAGGGATTCAAAGGAAGCTGTAAAGCTACCTCCTAAGTGTCTAGCAATTGAATTCTAAGTGCAATATTAAACTAAAACTCTGTATTAAATCAAACTGGACTTTTAGTAAACATAAGATTTTTTAAAAGCACAGCTACCCCAGTCCTGCACCTAGGCCAACCAATTTATTTCACACATCTTCCTTCTTCATGCTTTACTTAGCACAGAGATTTTTAAGAAATGCTGGAGAGCTAGGCGAGCTGACTGATTTTACTTCAATGAACTATTATTTTCAGGTACTGAGATTCCTACACCCGTGTCCCCCCCCCCCCCCCAATTTAGAATAACCATGGTCTTGAGTACAGAGTTAAGGTAACTCTTTTGATCAGCCTGACATCAACAGATAAACAGGTGGCTGAGAGCAAGGCCGTACATGCTCTACTCTTAATTTCAATAAGAAAAGCTTATCAGTCTGAAGAACACAAAGCTATACCCTTCAGCAGTCTTTTCCCCAATGAACAGGCTGCAAAATATCCTGTCATACATTCTTGCCACAAGAAGACTGATTACAGTCATCCAGTCCCCATATTTTGCAAGACCAAGCGCTCCTAAATTGAACTGCACTGAGGATTTGTGTTGCAGTAAGGATAAACCCATTGACCTGGACACCTCCAAACTGGCCAGTAAACAGCTGATCACTGCTTCAAATCTAAGCTGACAACACAGTGACAAGACGAAGAAAAGATAACTGCCTAACCAAAATCTCCCTCCGCACCCCCTTCAATCTTACACACCTCAGTGTCCTTCTGATCACAACAACCCACCACAGTGGGGTAGTTCCAGCTTGAAGCTATTACCTGACCACCATTTTGATGGGATACACACCAACTCTCAGCCTCTTCTGTCTGGGTATGTTGTAGGATATCCGGCCACTGCTGTTGGATATCTCTGTGTCAAAGTACACCCACCTACCCGAAGATGGCTCAGTCATTATGAAGATATCAACCTGTAAAAACAACAAAACGGTCATCTAGTGTGATAGTAAGCAACACGCCCCTATTTACAAGGCCTGCCAAGCCTAGATCACATTAGTATCTCCAACTATGGCTTGTACTAAAAGCTTACAAGGAAGTTTGAAGGAACTTCAAAACTCATTAAAAACTTCACAGAGGGTCCTCTCAATTAGAAAATGCTTCCTAACACACAATACAAGAGTTTATTTGCTTCGTCATTAAAAGCACTCAGCTTAGCACTGCAGGTGTCAAACAAGGGTATAGAGCTCAGAAATTTGGCAGTAACCCTAAACTAGAAAAAAAGATCATTTCAGCTTGCATATGTATAATACATTTTTGCATACTAAACCTACAAAATGGAAAATTTCATCTGGTTATTAGCAAAATGAAATCTTTCTTAAATCATAACCTTGCCTACAAATGCAAAACCTAAACACTTCAAATTGTCAAGATTTTTTTTTTTCAAAAGGTTTCATCAATATTGGCTTTCTTCAACTGAAATATTTCATCAAAATTAACACAAAGTGTATTAAATACTTTGTCTGACTTGAACTGGCACTTTTTAGCAATAAGTACATCAGTAAATCTGAGGGAGGTATCTGCCAAGCTCTCCTTCTGTACTCAGTTTTTACAGAACTCAGGTATACAAGGTTTATGTGGACTTCTTCAGTGCTCAACATGCAGCCAAATACTCTACAAGATTCACCAGCAGCTTACAAGATCACACTGTTTGTGTGGATATCCTTGCTAACTCTGCAGATGTGCTCTTTTCGGACATAATGATGTTACATGACATTGGGATGTGACTATAAATAACACTAAATTTATTCTGAACTGATGAAATTCAGAACTGAATTTTTCTATGCGATAAGCTGTGGTGCAAGGGAAGAAATAACAGCTATTGCTGAACCAGAAGTGTTATCAGGATCAAATAATGGGTTTACTCCTTTCTTCTGCTTTTTGACTGCAAAGTGAATTCACAGTTTGAATACGGATGTGTACCAACTGCCTCTTTAAAGTCTTGGATGGTATAAACAGGAGAGAGCTTCACTTTGGACCCTAACTGATTCTGAATTTCCAACTTTCAAATGCACCATTAGTGGTCAGAGGGCCAAGGAAAAATGTTTTTATGATTTGCTAGGGAAAAATCTAACTTCCTTCCTTCCTGCAAAGGAATGTAAGACCTAACCAGGAACAGAAATATTTTCTTTTGAGAATCATACTTCTAATTTTGTTTTATTCAGCCATTCTGTTTTTACCTTCTATTCTTCCCCTTTAATCAATTTTCTCAAGTCAGGCCCTTAAAGGTGGGGGCGGGGTGTGTATCTGCATGTATGTGTGGTTCAGAAAAAATAGTTTTAAGTTTGCATTGGGTGTTCTAAAAAATCTGCACAACTACAGTCCTCTCAGCTCAACATTTCCTTTGTTTCAGTATCAATGCGAAAGCTACTAGAACAGCATTCTGCTGACTGTGGTCATTGAACTGTTCTGGCTCAGTTTTCCCTCTCCACATCAAGAGATTATGAAATATAGTGTATAATGTAAATTTACTTGAGATCCTTGGAGGGACAACATACAAGTGTAAAAAAACCAGATAGTAATTTTATTAGTCTTTAAAACCCGCAAAATTAGAATGAAAACTATCAGTAATTCATCACTGAGTATGGAATTCTCCCCATTGCAAAGATTATTACTAATAATCTTAACATTTTTACTTAGCAATTTCTTTCAAGAGATTTTAATGACAGGATTCTATTCAATACCGAAGCATAATATGAATCTGTTTTCCCGCTGCAGAAACACAGCTTATTTTTCATCCCTATGCTTCTGAAATGGGAATAGGACTTCAAGGTCACCAGCCAGCATACAACAATCTATGTAGGGAGGAAAAACATTAGACTGTAATGCCCAGAAAATAATGGGTTAAGTAAATCCCAGAGACACACCTCTGGCCTCAAGAAAAACACTGAAATGCATCGTCAACCTAGTTTGCATTTGCACACTAAAATGCTGAATATGTTGTCTTTTTTACCAACCCAGTAATGAATCCAGTCTACAAAACTGCAGAAACCCCATCAGGCCCCTTTTTGGAATTTTTGGGAAAACAAGGGTAGTTTCCAGGACTGATCCTTGCCTCAATAAAAACTAGCATGTCAAGCCCACCTTAGGTTAATTAACGTTTTCTAATAGGTCAACAGACTGAGGCTGAGATTACTTAGGTGGCCAGTCCCACGGGAGCACGAGAGGATATGACTGTCAGAGACTCTCGGAGAAGCTTAAGCTCCCGTCTCCTTGTCTTGACCAGATGCCCTCACGGTCATTATCACTACTCTGTTGTGCCTCCACAGGAGCCACCCAAAGCAGATGAGGTTCAAGGAAAGTTTCCTGCCTGCTGAGGATAGATAGCACCGTGATGTGACAGAGCAGGTCGGGCTCACCTGTCACACGCAAACTAACACTCCAAGGTTTGCTCAAGTCTGCAGGCCACACTGCTAGTTGACATAAAAATCCTTCCACCACCCTAATTCCCACTAGGGATGGTGGGAGAGAGATAGCCTTTCCTTTGACAGATTCAGTGGTCTTGTGGTTCAATGGTCTTGTGGCAAAAATGGTTTCTTCTAATTTCTGCACTGTACCAGTTACATAAGGGTACAACTTTTGACCTGAGGAATTGACAGGATACAGGCAGAAATCATGCATGGCAGGAGATTCATTACCTACACAGCTTTGATTTGCAGTCTTCCTGACTAAGATCTAATGGAAGACCTTCCATGCAACCCAATACACTCAAATACATTTAACTGACATTTTGAACTTAACATTTGAGAAATAGCACAAAGAGGAAATCATTAAGCCTTGGAACCATACAATTTTGGTGTTTTTCACAGGACCACTATGAACCCCTTTGGTGCCCTCTTCATCATTGCGCCAGAAGAAACTTATCAATGAATAAAATGTGATCAGATTGAAGAAATTTTTAAAAGCTAGTAAAGAGCTATGATTAAAATCTCCAAAATCAGACAAAATCTGTGATCTTGTCTTGCATGTAAACTCAAGTGATGGGGCTGCTTTAAGTTTTTTTACAAACCATATGGGGCAAGATTGACGCGGTGATGGTCTTAAAAATGTAACTGTAACTTATATTGACAGTTCAATGTGTATCAGCACAGGTTATGCTGAATTCTACAACAAAATCATAGAAGCAGCGTATCACTTAAGTCTTGCGGAGTTGACTGACAAAGCCCAGCTGTGACAGAAGCACGGTCATCAGACATGGTTCCAGAAACATCCATCGGTGCCATTTGCACTAGCAAATACACTCCAAAGACGACATGCCATCACAGCAGGCTGATCCCTAGAGGCATCAGGTTAGCACTTCATCTTAGCAGAATGGGCACCCACAAGACATGCCAAGTGAAGCCTCCACGCTTCAGTTTCACCCTCAGCTCAGCAGCATTGCTCTGTTAATTTCCACAAAAAATCTTAGTCTCAGTGAATATGAACAAATGTGTTCACTTATTGCTCAGCTTTGTTAGCTGTAAGCCTGGCTACTGCAGGCAGCTTTAGGAGTGACAGTTCCAATCATGTCACATTACTCCTTAAATTCTAAAACTAATCTTTACTGTTCCACGCGTAAGAGAAACAGCAGCCACCTCACCTCTAGAATCCTTATTCGTTTAGCTAGTTGTCTTACCTGGATAGGAGGATATACATTTTTCCAGTAGTAATTTGCCAACCACTATAAAATTCTTTTTCCTCCTTGCTCAAAAAGTTCATTGTCTCTAGTAGGTGGTACAATCAGACAGCAGGTTCAGAAATCACTGCACAGCACACTTACCGTTAACCAGAGGAGATGGCCAGCAACGTGCAAGAAGGATGAGAGCTGGGAAAAAGGTCAGCTATCAGGAAAGCCCACTTGCAGCATATTTTTGCTGAAGTGGTGGGGGGGGCTAGTGACATACTTCCCCTCACCGTAAGGCTTTCTCTGGTACTATAACTGTGTGCTACATTTAACAACAGTTTCTAGTAAAAGCTGGCTCAGCAAAGTAAGGAAATCGATTACTCAGACTTTACCTTTTCACCTGTTAAAGCTACCATGTCCAGAGGTCCATACATAAAGCGCCCAACTAGCACCTGAGGACCGTCTTCTGCTGCAATGACATCATTAGCTCGGTGATTAGCAGTCACATTCTGAAATAAGAGCAGAAGGTGGGAAGGGTAGTGTTTGCTTTTGTAATGAGGCTACTGTCTTTCTTATGTTATTATTAACAGTGACACAGAAACAGAGTCCTGGACAGTGTGCCTGAGGTATGTCACAGTGCACCTTAGAGCACCTAGCAAAACTGTGTTCTTATTTCAGCCGGAGCCAAGTTTCCAGTAACTGCGGGCTCCTGAATAGACTTTCTAGTGCGAGCAATCAAGATGACCAAATAAGAGAGAACATTTAAGAGAATGGCAATTTTCTTTCACTTCAGGTGGTGCCATAGGTTCACACGATTATGTGCAAGACACACACACCCTAGCTGACATTTCTAACTGAAGTAGCATCTGAAGAATGAAAAAAATAGGTTTTTCTTTAATAATAGATTCATCTAGCATATAGGAAAATAGAAGAACGACCTCTTTACTTAACAAAAACTTAAAGCCCCTCCGTGATTTAAAGAAAGAAATATACTTTCTCCCAACATGTAGCGATAAACCCAGAATAAATTGTTCCTGTTCCCTAACTGTGTCCTGGTTTCGGCTGGGATAGAGTTCATTGTCTTCCCAGCAGCTAGTATAGTGGTGTGGTTTGGGTTTAGTATGAAAGAATGTTGATACCACCCTGATGTTTTCAGTTGTTGCTCAGCCGTGTTTAGACAAAGTCAAGGACTTTTCAGCTTCTTATGCCCAGCCAGCAAGAAGGCTGGAGGGGCGCAGGGAAGTTGGGAGGAGGGGACAGCCAGGACAGCAGACCCAAACTGGCCAGAGGGGTATTGCATACCATGGGATGTCATGCCCAGCTTGGGGGGGAGGGAGGAGTGCTGCTCCGGCATCAGTCAGCAAGTGGCGAGCAACTGCATTGTGCATCGCTTGTTTTGTGTATTCCAACGCTTTTATTACTATTGTCTCTTTATTGTTGTTATTAGTGTCATTGTTAGTTTCTTCCTTTCTGTTCTATTAAACTGTTCTTATCTCAA
>JAVKLA010000084.1:117817-128447 GCA_034782735.1 Sagittarius serpentarius
GGGAGGAAGGGAGGAAGGGAGGAAGGGAGGAAGGGAGGAAGGGAGGAAGGGAGGAAGGGAGGAAGGGAGGAAGGAAAAAGAAGTTTAAAAGTCTTGTAAATATATTACTGAGCATTACAGCTATGATGCTCAGCACTTCAAATATTTACCAGCAAAATGGTTTGATGGGCCTGTTATGTCCAGAGGACTTAAATCTAGGTGACAGCAGGAACACTGCGGTTTCTGAAGTCACCTTACGGAAGCTAATGTATAGAAATGAGGCTGGTCATACTATAACAGCAAAGCAATGTTTACGATTCTTACTAATGGCATGCAGCTCCGGAGGTTTTTGGGCTGCAACTCTAAATGCAAATCTGAAAATCACTTACTCAGCTAATAAGGCATTTTTTTGACTAAACACACAGCACCGAAGCATAACTTATACTCAAATGGGTGATCACATGAGACTGCTAAGGTCTGTAAAATGGTGGGTGTAGTCACTTCTCACCACACCACACTTCAATCACACTGAATCTTGCCAACATGAGCAAATCAATTCATTGTAGGCTCCTTAAACTTAGTACGATTTGTATAGTACTGCATTTCATGTTACAACAGTCAGTTTATTAACTACAAGAGTGAAAGAATGACTAAAGTATTTACAAAATATGTTTGGGAATATTACGTTGGCTCCCCATGAACTCCATGCAAGCAAGATGTTGTCAAACCTGCTGTGCTACACAATAAACCTTAAGTGTTCTTTTGATAGAATTACTATATTTCCTTGTGGTGACAATGAAAACCTGGTAACATGTATGATGTTTTTTCTTAGAAGACATGTTTGGTATAGCATTGTTCCCACACACATGCCAAACACACACTTGACTGGAAACCATGAAGAAAGATGTTAGAGTTTTAATATAAGGTGTCATGGAATATTAGGTCTAATGGAGTCTATCTTAAATAACATCTCTCACCAGAGCACTCATCATGGAAAAAAAAAATAATCAGAACCACACTGCTTAGGTTCTTTCTCATTTTCAAGTGCAACAGTCAAGGTATTTGCACATAAGCAAAACTACAATGAGCAATCTTGATGCTGTACATCTTCCTCTGCTGCAGTCACAGAGAGTCACTAAGAGCTACACCAGAAAACACTACATTCTTGTAAGGTTTTCTCAAGTGCTTTCCATGTTGCTGCAAGGACTCTAAAAATTCATATGCTGGTGGTTGCTGCTATTAATGGTATATAGGGACAAATCTTGAGATAGACTATGTCGATGTTACCAAGTTCTAAGCTTAAAAGATTGATACCGAGTTGTAATAGCAGCATTCCCACGAGCAGGTCAGAGCAATACTTTGTTTCATTCTGTTCTATATGCATGCTTGTTCTATGAAGGCTACAGCACAGGCACACAGTATTTCTTCTCAAACTAGCAAGACAATTAACTTTTTATTGATCATAGCAAAAACCTTCTCAAGATACTTTGAGTATGATGATGAATCACATCCATGGGGACCACTCTATTGCATGCTAAACTGTCTAGGAGACTTAGCTTCCTGTCATGAAGATGTCAATACTCATAGCCTCTCAAGAAATGCTCTGGGACAAATCTGCCAATAAGAATATACCTATATACGATCCAGTTCTGCCAAACCATGAACTTTTTTCTTCTTTGGACACGCAGCGTGAATTGTATTTTGTATTAACTGACTCACTCTGGGGACGGTGCAACAACTCTTTAATTCTGCAGGATTTCTGTCACACAAAGTGAACAATATGGGTGTCTTTGGGGGCATTAAAGAGAGGCTTTGTGGGTTGTTTTTACCCCCCAAGCTCTCTTTGTAAAGCATTTCAAGATTTTTATCAGTGGCAATTACCAGGTTTCCAGCTGCAGGATAACCAAAACCTACTTTTGATGTCTCTTGTATGTTGATTTTTCTAGAAAGAATGGCTCTGTGCATCAATCAGCACACCTTGTAGCAGATGAAAAGAAAGTGGGAGATAGTAAGACTGCTTGTTGAGGACACCACAGAATCTTTTCCCTTTCCCACTATCAAATAAATGGGAGCTTCATGCCACCTTTGTCCCTTTCCCATCATTAAGCCTGCCATATGCAAAAACTATGGCCTGTGAAGTACCTTTCCACAGTTCTCCCGGAACCACTATCAAGTACCCTTTTTTCTTAACATATTCTCCAAGTAGGGTACAAAATGCACCCATCAGTTTATTGTGCTATGAAAACTGAGCAAATTCTCCAGTGTATTCCAGTTAATTGCATCACAAGAGACCGGCAAGACTGCAAAGATCCAAGACTACTTTTGACGGCTTTCTTCAAGCTGTATTTTGTTCTTAGTATTTGCCAGAACAAATGGAAACAGGTCATCTTTGTGAGAGGATTTAAGCAGAGCAGAAATTAGTTCTTTGCAAGGAAAGTACAATTCTCTTGCAGAGCCCAAGTAGTGTGAAATACATTCTGTGAGGTAAAGCACTGCACTGCATTATAATTAAAACCATATTTTGGTAAGCCTGTAACTTTGATGTATGTATTTAGGGATCTAGTGCTTATAAAGTAGAGCTGTAAACTGGGTATTATCCTACTAAACTAGAGCTTCCTTCCCTAGTGGGTAGTATATTGGTTTATTCTTTCTTTCTCGTCATGCTTAATGTTAACTGTCAGAGCCAAACGTAAAGGAGGTGTTTAATGTAATTAAATCAGTTGCCTAATTGCACCTAATACTTCTTGTACGGGAACTTTTTCTGTATATGTCTGCCTTCTGTATAAGCAGCCAGAGACAAAGAAAGCCAGGAACGCAAACAGCAGGGTTATGAAAGTTGCTACCACAGGGCAAATTACGGCGTTTAGTGGCAACAAGAAAGCATGTCCTCAAGAGTTATCAGCTGTTTTCATACCCCTCTTCCAACTCAGCAAAGGAATATAGCACATCATGTTCCAAAGGAGATTACTTCCTACTGCTGTGGCATTTAGCAGTATTAGTTCACATTGAAAGCAAGCGCAAAATACCCTACCGTTACAACCATCCTAAGATAGAACAGTGCCATTTTGTGGATCTAACTAAATGCTCACAAATCTGTTTGGAATTCTAAAAAACACTGGCATTTTCATAGGGCAGCAACCCTCGTCCAAATATAATCAGCACACAGAGAGTGGAAGACCCTGTCAGAGACACACAAATGATCAGTACTTTAGAAAGTAAGAACTGAGACTAGACAGTGGGAGGACCACAGAAGAGAGTGCTAGAGGGTAACCAGAAGAACTGTAAGGAAGCACTAAGGGACCAATAGAACGTTCGACAGAAGAGAATGAAAAGGCATTTGGCAAGGAAATAAAAAATTGGAATGAAGATTTGGTTTTAGCCACACTCTTATTAGTGTAAAGATAAATAAATATTAAGAAAGTAAAACATGACAAAATGCAGCTGCTCTGCAGACAGAACAGGCAAACCTCTGGATATAATTTTCTTCCATTTCAAAAACTGATTCTAACAAAACAAAAAAAAGAAAATATCCTGATTTTTATTTCTTGCATTTCCAGGTAGCTTTCTACCTTTCATTTCAGTAAAAAGGGCACTTCTCCCCTAACTTCCAACTGTCTGCATGATAGGTTTCAATGTGTCTGTTTTCCTCTCAAGTGCACCATAATTATCACTTTAAAATGGGATTCTCTTATCATATGCACCTCTAAAGACTAATTATGCTTCAAGTAGACTGTGCTGGTCAGTTGAGCTGCTCTCAAAGCATGGTCCCTGCAGGATATCAGAGAGAGGATGGAAGTGAGAGCTAATCTGAAGAAAATAGTTTAAAATACTAGTAATTAATGCGAAATTTTCCTGTCAAAGTGTCTGAAGGGTACCAGAGCTGAGATTGGGGAAAGAAGGACTATTGGCTAGAGAGTTTAGAAACACACAGCCCCAGTCCAGTAAAGTATTTAAGTATCGAAATTTGCCATCCATCTCTACCTAATCCCAATTCTTTATAGTTACCTCATTCATCCACTATAAATTTAAATATGAGAAGGGAACTTTGACCTGTGAACAGAGCTGCCACCAAAATATTATAGAAGGACTCAGAAGTTGTGTTTGCTCTTTGCTTTCCGGTATCTAAAGGTAAAAATGTAACTGTATGCTCCATTAATTCCTTCCAAACAGGCAACAGGAACACTTGCTGTGCAGAAAAGCTTGCTTGAGATTCCTGCAGCAAGTGGAAAACTGTGGAATAGACACGTTTTATCTTGCTGCAATCTTATCAGTTTCACTGTCCATAAGCCATGTCTCAGACATCTCGCTAAAGGAAGCTATCAGAACTTAAAGATGTTATGTTTTCTCTTTACTGATATATTCTCATCAATAAATGGCAAGCACATACAGTAATCAGAGTTGTGGTAACCTTCAGAAATTTCCTTCTTACCAGTCAGGGCAAAGCTGTCTCTTTTTTCTTCTCTTGCCTTGCAGGCTTCCCCAGTAACACAGACGAGTTTCAAGTTCAAAACAGCATTATGGCCTCATACAAAACATAGTCAAAATATGGTAAGTCACTTTGTTTTTAAAATTACCGCCTGAGACAAATTCCAGTAGCCTTATTTTTACCTTGTTCATGCTTTGCCTGGATTTCAGACAGGGAAAGGTTATGACCAACTTGCAGAGCTCCCCCTGTCCCCCTGATCCTACTTCACAATGTAAGGCTTCAGAAAGACAGCCCTCGCCTCTGTGAATCCCAACATTACTTCTAAAGGGCATGTTTATATGGCCAACAATGGTTTTTAAATGTAATTGTCACAGTTTTGAACACACAAATGCTTTCATATGCAGCACAGCATTCAAGGGAAGACTTTCAGATTGCACAGAGAATTACACAGAAAAACTGTATCACTTCAAGCAACCCCTCTTGCAAAAAGCCACAATTCCATTAAATTTTCACACATTGTCACTACATGCGTACATTCCCTCGAAGTGAAATGTGGATTTTATCTGTGCTCATCAGGACTGACTGATGGGAGGGCTTATCACACAGTCAGCTGCTGACAGCTAGCACTGGCTATATGAAAAGATGTGTCAATGTCTGCCACTGAGGTACTCTTATACCAAACACTGCCAGTATTTTCTACTTAACTGTGCAGTAACTGGCATCTGCTAATCACCATTTGTCCTCAAAGACTCTAAAAAGGTATCTCATGAAACAGATGCATGCTGTATTTCATATGTGATTCCAGAGCAAATGTGTCCATTCTGATTCATTAAGTGGAAACCATGACATCTTGCAAAAATACTCAAAGAATTTGATTCCATGTGTGCAAATTAATACTGACAGATTTCTCCACCTGAAGTCCTACAAAAAAACCCCTCAACTTCCTGCCCCAAACCCCCCAGCAAAACCCCCACCATCTTCAGAGGGAAGTGTTGTTAATCTTCTGAAGAAATCCCTGAGACAGAAAAATAAATTGCAGTGCAGTTTTCAAAGCCAGCCATCACTTATGTAATTTTTATTCATTTCCCTGACAGCTCTTTCACAGAAGCAAAAAGCCTTAGTTTGTGTGAAAAAATATATGAATTCCCATTCTCTTTAGCTGAGCTTTGTTTTTGTTTGGTTTTTATTTGAACAAAAATTAGTACTGCAAATATGAAGAATGAAATGAAAAATGGGAGTTTAATTATGCTCTCTTGTAAGTCCACAGATCTTGCTAAAAAAATTCCTACCAGATTTCTAAACGCTCTGAAAGACGTGGGTTTGGTCATTTTTTTAATTATGGCAGGTAAAATAATTTTCAGTTTAAATTACATTCCCGCAATCAAATGTGACTTTGAAAGCTCAGTCAAATAACATTACTCAAAAGTCTATAAATTGAGAAGAAAAAAATTGGGAGTCCTGAATTGTTTCTTCTCACTATTGCAACTGATTTTTCTCTCTCACCTGATAAATGAACATACCTTCTCCTATGAAGATGCTGTGCTATCCAAACCTCATTCAACACAAAGAGGCACAACACACATTGAATTTTGAAAAGTAAAGTAAGCTCTTACTTTAACAGAAAAATTAAAAAAATCCAAATGTATTTAGAAACAAAACAAAAAAATGCTGTACGTGTCTGATCACTAGGCTCTTACCAGAGAGGAAAAAATGGCTCACAACCAACACAGCCGGGGGCCAAATTTACCCACGAAGCCAGACGTGAACAAGATGCAATGCTGAACCAAGTTATAACCAAGTTATTTTTGTTATCTTTTTCAAGGACTGATCCTTGGTGAAGGTGTAAGCTTCATGTTATATGACATGGAATATAAGGTTAACAGCAGAGCAAAAGACACACTACTGTAAATGGGTGAGCAGTGACACCCCCAGAACAACCCTCATCTCCTCAGTACCTACCTACGCTAACACTCCCATCTTTTAGAGGAAGAAACTTACCTCACTCCCCAGTCTTTAACTAGGCTTCTTTATTTACCTCCTTTTCTGAGTCTCTTTGTTTACAAAGGTCATTAAGCAGCCTGTATTCTAACCCCAGAAAAAGCTTACCATCCAGGCTAGGCAGAACAGTACTCCTCATGGCCAGCACCAAACCAAGCGGCGATCCAAAGAGGAAGAAATCAGACACCTCGAATTCAAATCGGCCCAGGTTTACTTCTGAGAGACCGGAATTCGCAGCAGGAAAGTCTGCACCATCTTTCAACACACTTGAGTGGATGCTGAGCAAAGAAAATGCACTGATTCAACAATAATGAAGAGGGCATCCAGAGAAAAAATCCATTCCCAAAACAGACTCCTTAGGAAGCTCTAGCATCTGTATCCAGATCCAAGCAATATGCCTTAAACAGACAGGAAAGCAATATGCTGCAACATGACAGCCACTTGTCATGATTTCCAGTAATTCCAGAAATTCAGTAAATTTACTACCTTCAACATTCAAGAGTTTTCTACAGTTGTTCTACAGAATACTTACTGGTAAGTTATGCAAGGACTCTGAAGACTGAACTTTACCTCCCCACCCTTTTACCAGTACAGATGTATGTAACCTTATTCTGAAACTTCTGCTACAACTTCTAACCTACTCAAGTTGTATAAGGGCAATGGTATTAAAAGGTTACCGTCAAAGTATGTTACACGGGTACATAAAAAGCACTGTTCTAATCCGTTCCCTGAGCTATGAACTAGAATTTCACTGCTTTTTAACTATTTATTACAGGTTAAAATTAGTGATGCTTATAGACAGCCTTTAATCTTTTAAGTGATTTAAACACTTTCACTTACTTTGTATGCCGTACATGCATGAGGTAAATACAGATCAACTGTCCCTCACTGACAGAGAAAAGACTCACCCCTCATTTCGCTCTGCTGGAGATGAAATAACTACATTCAGAAGCAGAAAAGTAGCATACACACCTGCTGTCCAGTCATGAGACAGAGCAGAACATGCCTCCAGAGTGTGCAGAGCCCGACTGAGAGATGCTGACCATGCTGACTTCAACCAGAGCTGTAACTGAAGCCCTCATGAGTTATCTGTACACTACGCTCTGCATCAGTGGCCAAGCACGGATCAGAATCCAGAAATCCTGAAGACTGGTCCCAAATCAGGCCAAGACACCAGGCCTCTCTTTCAATCTGAGAACCTAGTGACATTCTCCATTTATAACCTGATGTTATTGACCAAAACTCCAGCAACCAAGCTTAGGGCCCCTTTAGGGCAGAAATGAAGAAGGCCAAGAATTAAATCCATCATCAGCACAGCAGTTAGGAGCTACCTCTCTATGCCAAAAGCGCTTGGACAAAAAGCACAGGCTGAAACACAACCACAGTGCGCAGGACAAGGACATTTCTGTGTGAAAGAGTGATCTTTGTAATCTCATTGCTTACACTGACACACCATCTCTAAATTGCAGTAAATGAGCTCATGGGGAAAAAAGTCTTAACAATCTCATGCAAGTCTCACAGACAGGAAACCACAGGCTTGGAATTTCTCTCTATGTACAGGGTGGGTCAGAGGATGACATGGTTTTGTTTGATTTGTGTTTCCCCCCCCGCCTTTTTACCTTACCAAGGAATTTTTTCTGCCGTCTTTCGGCTGTGTTTGTCCAACTATTCCTCAATAGCTTAGCAACAGCCTAAAGCTTGAGGAGTCCAAAACGTGAATGGAAGACAATACTTTTCTATCTGCTTGCTTAAGTACAGATATATGTAAAACTTTCAACTTAAAATCACAGATGAACAGGAAATGAAAAAAGGCTTGGAAGAAAACTGTTATCTTTGTCTTTTAATTATCCCCCAAGTCTGAAGTGCTTTAAACATAATACAGTACTCCTTCTATAAAAGAACCTAAAAGCAACTGACCAAAAAAATCTTCATGTTTTCAGAATTAGACAAGCAATAAACAACATTCTGCCTCAGAGGGAAGACACTTCACAACATAATATCCAGAAAACCCAATGGTTTGAAAATAAAAGCAGAATAGTCAACAAAAGCAAAGCAAAGTACATTCAGTGAAAGCAAGAAAATAAAATTACCTTAAACTGCCACTAACAAAACTGCCAGACTTGAAGTAAAGCATAGTAGCATGTCTGCACTATACTCAACTGTAGCAGAACTGAAACTTCAACACACAATAAAACTTCTCCCTCTGCATCACTCCCAGTGAAATAAAGGAAATAAGATGATGGATAGAGGAAAAAAAGCACAAAGAATTTAGATAAGTAAAAAAACCAAATAGCTTAGAACAGACAGAAACAATGAGACAAAGGGAATGCTTATGTTCCTGTCAAATCTGTGTTTTAAAGGTTTCTTAGGATCCAGGAAAGCTAATTAAGTTAACTCTCCTCCCCCAACCTCCTCCTCATTTAAGCCAAATGCTTACGCAGGTTTTGGATTTTTTTTCTTTTTTGTTTTAAAGATGATCTGAACAGGTCACAGACCAATGGGAGCAACTAAAGCAGTTATCTCACTCTTTACCGAATAACAGAAAGCCTGTAAGTGAAGTCAGAGGGATCTTTAGAATGAAAAATGTAACAGAAATTTAGAATTATAAAGCATTCATCCATCTTGATCTGTGTGGGCTGCGCTGAAGAAATAGAACTACTTGCATTCAGTTTTGCATATTCAAAACTCTCACAGTTGAATAAAGATTAAATAAAAAACTCTCCACATGTGAGTAAGTTCATACTAGACCCACTATATCTATGGTTTTCTTTGAGGGGTATACAGGGACTCTAAGTAAACCTCCAGAAACATACCATAAAAAATAAAAACGATTCTGTTGCTCTGGTACTGACAGGCTCCATTCAATGGCAAGCCTGTTTCTTTTACTCAGTCATCAAACACTAGTTACCTAGACAGGAAAGCGTGATGTTGGGTTATGGTGTCACAGTCACAGGTGGAGGAGTCACTCTGTTTCCTAGGCAACGGCCGCCTCGGCTTCTCATCCTCCACGATCCCCGAGATGTCACTATTGCTTTTGCTCAGGCGTTTGCTGCCAGCCAGACTGGAGTCCTCTGCTAATAGGGGATTATCCTTCAGAGAATGAACAGAGCAAAAGGAAGATTTAGACAGTGACCAAAACACAACAGCGCTTATATGAAATGGCTGCATTTGTCCATTTGACCTCACTTTATGCAAGAAACGGTGGAAGGGCTTAAACTTTCTCTCTGCAGTAAAAGGTAAGGAAAGAGATGAAGAGTAGAGTTCCCTGTAAGATATATAGCCTAAAAGGCAGAAGGAGAATCAGGAATTTTAGGCAGGGCGGGAGGAGGAGTAACACAGAAGCTTTAGCCCTCATGACTTCATCACTCTTAGAGGACTATAAATATCGTAAGGTAATCAGAAGGGGTCTTACCTGAGTGCACAAAATGCCCATTACAACATTAATGGTCTTGCTCATCATGTTCCATGGATGCGGGACCTGATTTTTTAAGAATGTGAACTTCTGCAGGATGCAAGAGGAGACCAGTGGTACCATATCTTTAAGGTACCCCTTGAAATAGGAAATAGATTTATTTACTGTTGTTCATTTCCTCCAGCACTTCTGCAGCTCGCACCAGCATCCTCCCTGACATATCCCTATTACCCCCAGACTTTTATTCCTGCATCCATTTCAGTAGCCAATGCAAACGCTGCTTTTCAAAACAAACGCCATTGGACTGAATCTGCCCATCCACACGTGAGATCTGGGTGCACGACGCATGCAAGATCTGGTTCTTTCTAGTAACTATGTAATCCAAGTCTGTGTAAATCTTCTATTCAGATCAACAAAGTAAGACAGTGTGAAAATGCCCGACATCGACTTTACAAAATTTCAAAGAACTTCAACAAGGCACACTGCAAGAACAGATACAGTTAAACCCCTTCTAATTGTGTAATTATTGGTTTTCAACCATATTCTACTGACTCTTACAATGCAGTACTAGAATTCATGGGATGATATGATACAACTAGCACTAGCATCTTAATAACGTGCAGAAGACTAGTTTAGGACTAGCATGTTCACAGACAATTATTCCTGTGACGGTATGTCGTGGTTTAACCCCAGCCAGCAACTCAGCACCAGGCAGCCGCTCACTCACTCCCCCCCCATCCAGTGGGATGGGGGAGAGAATCGGAAAAAAAGTAAAGCTCGTGGGTTGAGATAAGAACAGTTTAATAGAACGGAAA
>JAVKLA010000084.1:128547-150517 GCA_034782735.1 Sagittarius serpentarius
CTCATACCACACTGAAAACACAGCGCTGTACCAGCTACTAGGAAGACAATTAACTCTGTCCCAGCCGAAACCAGGACGCGGTACAATGAAAAAACTTCACATGCACGTAGGAACCTCCTTCTGCATTTCATAGTAACACAGCAAAATTCACATCATGCCAACTTTCATACTAAAGTTTTGCAAGATTGAGGACCTTGCTTGGCATAATACTAACATATCTACAATGTTAAAACTAAGCCTCACTTCTTCTAGTTGTTACTGTTAACAAGCGCAGAGAACTATTTCACGGGGTCAGGTAGGAGGTGAGGGCTCCTGCTATGCGTTGGCAGCCGATTGCCCCCACTGTTTAGTGTGCTAAAGTGATGTAAAACCAAAATAAAGTCTCCACCTAAAATGTGCTTCCACTGAGTTCAAGCCAGAACCAACTACAGGCCCTACTTGTACTTTTTTATGTGATGAGTAACTTTTTTTCACCCTTACACTGACTCTACGTAGCTCGATTTGCCCTGCAGTTTACAACCTTACATTGAAGCTGTTACAAAATCAGCACTTTTTAGCAGCTCTATTCTCCACAATACCGGGGACCTTTCAAAGCCAAAATTCCTATAACCAAAGTGTTCCTGACAGTTTCTTACAGAGTAACTTTTTATAGATGAATTCTCAAGAACATAAGTGAGCGACACTTCTTTATCTGCTCATGTCTCAGGATTATTGATTCAGCAAAGGTATTTATTTACCTCTTAGCCTTTGTGATGAATTCTGATCTCTAGCTTGTTCCCAAGCAACAGTGCCATGAAAATGCAATATAGTTATGATTTTAAATTGTAACTTGCATGCTACAAGTATTTTGCTACCTTTGCCTAAAATTCCAATGTGGTGTTTTTACCACGAATAAGTTTATCAGAGTGCATAAGAATATTCATGGTGGCACACAAAATGGAGGTGAACCCACATAGCTGAAAGGCAGTTTTTAGAGACTGAACCAAAGCCCATGAAATGCACTGACAAATCCGTGGATTTAAATGGGCTGTAGGTCAAGCTCTTAAACATTATACCATCAGTGACTTCTGAAAACCGTAACAGTGCTGTCAAGGCTCAGAGTTTCGTCAAAACGCTGGTGACATTTTAAGGCTCTCTTCATTAAAATCACATGGCAGATATGTCAGCATCTCGGCTCCCATTACTTTGAAAAAGGAATTCCTGTCAATGCATTGAGAAAAATGGGAACCCTTGAAGGTGCCAGAGCAAGAAAGCAGATGCAAGGAACTCAACATGATTAATAGGTCTCTTGATTTCCTGGTGGTCTCAGGAAGAAGGCTGGCTGTTAGAAAGGCATAATGTAACACCAAACACTTTTCTTTTAGTCACATGCATGCTTCTCCACAGTATTTGAAAACTAGCTTGTGCCACCAGAGAACTAGCTAAGACTTTTTAGTAACGGAAGCTAGTATCTTCATCCCTGAAAGCTGGCAACAATTCACCTTTGTCCTCTAAGATTCAGTAACAGGTTCTCCTTGCAGAGGGTGTGTTCTTCTCTTGTATCATAAGACAATCTCAGGTCAAATTTTGCAGGAGTTTGACAGTCTCGGAACAATACTGTGTGGGAAAAGCATCAAGCTCCCTCTTCTGCACTGCTATAATTAACGTTAACCTAGTATACCTCGCATTTCAGTTGTGCATGTTGATTTACTAGGCACGATGTTTCTGTCAGAGACACAGTAGAATGCTAGCTGCTTTTTCTTTTTTTTCTTTTTTTTTTTTTTGTTAAACTCTAGAATAATAACCATCACCTAAAGCGAATTAACAGGACATGGCATGCTATTATTGCACTGCAGAAGAAAGCCTTCATTTTCTTTGGTCAAAATCAACATATTTTAAACTTGATTTTCTATGGGTAAAACTCAGGACTTCCACAGGCAGTTCAATGAGGGAAGACAAAAGTAGTTTTAGAAGGACAAGGGACTAGATCTCTGTGAGACGACCCTAGGGAAGATCACTGGGAAACTGGCTAGGCATTGTACAAAAGAGCAGGATTCAAAGTTGTTCTTTTCCTTGTTGCATACAACTCTCTCCCCACACTCATTTACATTTTCTCCACCACTGCTCCCTGCAGCTGTCTTCTTGGACGTAGCATTATGCCACTGCATCACACTGTTGAAGTGCCATTGGAACACTCTTCACAATTCATAACAGCAAATGCCCCAAGTGAAAACAGACTTTATCATGTTCAGTACTTCTAAGCAACTTGCAAAGAATGTAAAATCCAACTAGACAAGACAGAGGATGTGAGAAAGAGTGCAAGACTTACAGGTGAGGACTGAGACATGACAGATCAAGAGACTTGGCCAAAGTCATGCAGACAGACTGTGGAAAACATGCTAACTGAATCTACTTCCCTGAAGCTACAGAAAGGACAAGTTCATAGGACAGGTATTTCCCATAACCTCACTCAGTACTGGAGCACATTAGCAGCCCTGTGCATGTGGGGTGAGATTTCATGTCAAGACGAGGTGTTGAAGAACCTAATCTGTTCTCCAGAATGATGCAGGTGAGTTGCAGGAAAATGAAGCCAAGACAGAAGCAGTATATGATCTACAAGATGAACCTTCCCACACTGTTCTACCTGTAGTCTTCAACAGCCAAGAGGATCTCCTGGCTTCTGTGACAAGTGAATAATTAGTCTTATGCCCGAGAACAGAGAACCCAGGAACTACAGTTAGTGCCAGTTCTGGAGCTGGCTTTTATCCCATGAACAATCTGTTCACGTGATAGTCCCTTGGGGACTGAACTGGGACCAAATTCATTTTACACGTTACTGAACAGCCATGCAATAGGGAAAGCCTGACAACCATTCTGCAGAGACAGAAGGTTATTTGGTGAGAAGAACTATCACTGAGAAATTAACTTCTCTAAGCCATCTGGGCCTTCTCTGCGTCTGAATGGTGAAAATGACATCAGATGCTAAGAGCATGTCAAAATGTCTGCACACTGTGGCACCATTGTGAAGAGAAAGTGTTCAAATTTATAGTAGTCTGATACATTTTAAAAAAAAAAAGTCTTGTTAAAAAAATCCCATATTCAAATCTATTAAAAAAACCTGACCAGATTTTAATCTCACTAGTTTGAGCATTTAGGTTCACCTTCATGACAGTCTTTCTTACATACTGCAAAACAGACTGAGCCAATTCGGCATTTATATTAGCCAGACTGGGGAGCGAGATACAGTTCTGAAAAATACACTAAACCACTTAAAGACATTAGGCAACACTTTAGAAGAAGGCTGATGAGTATAGAGACTATTTGCTGCATTATAAACAGTTTAAAAGCTTGTTTTCCATTGCTACAAGCTCTTTCAACTCCCCCACATGCCACAATTAAAATCTCATCTGCATAAAATGGTATCAATGCTGGGATTTGAATTAGTCACCCATAGGTGGCTTTTATTTATCGTTGATCCATGTGAAGTAAATTGTCAACTTTCTCCATTCATCCTAATGAAGAGTTGTCTATGTCTAAATTATGAGTATTTTAGCTTTTGCAACAAAAAAGAACCATCTTCCTCTTCTAAGAGACAGTGTTCCCAGCCAAGTACAGTGATCGCTAATAGAAGACTTTCATTTTCACTTCTGATGATGGACCAAGTTCACTTCATCCTTCTGTCCTTTAATAACCCAAGGAGTGATACAATGACAACACCACTGGCTTTCTTTGTTAAGTATTTTGACATTTACAAATGTAACTCATTTTTAAAGAGCAAGAGTTACTAGTCTGGTCTGAGCAGAGTGACATTTGCTCTGCTACAGATTCATTTGTTGAACACGCAGGTAAATTTTCAAATACTGCTCTGTACAAGCATGTACATGCAACAATCATCATGATCTCAGTAATCATTCACATTTCTGCCTACAGTGTAGAAGTCACTACCTATTATGGAAACTAAAACACAGAAAACACACGACAAAACACAAACCAACAAATACTCACCTGGGGTAGCAGAAGAATGCACCATTCTAATTCCTTATTTACATTGCCTCATAAAATTAACAGGCCCTCTCTCTCCAAAAGGAAGTTTCTAGTGCCTAAAACTGTGAACTATTCAGAGAATGTAATGGTCACTGCAACACCAATCTAGCTTATTATTATAGACCACTTTGAAATAAACAGAGTAAGAAGGGAACTGTATAAACCTAATTTACTCTATTTTCATGGTTTATAACCAGAACATAAAACGCAATGGTTGAGAATACCTCAGTCTCAATCCTTATTTCCAACTAGTTTAATTTCACAAATGCCCCTGACATTTGTGAAATGGTAAAGTAAAAAACTCTCTTATATTTCTGCGTCTCAAACTTCCAGTGAGATCCATTTCTACTGAAGACACCAAGGAAGGGGGAAAAAAAAAACAAACAAAAAAAACAGTAAAAAAGAGTCTTCCTGAATGTGTTTCCCAGGAGCAAGCTGAGAACAATGGACAGAAAGACAACATGAGGAAGAAAAAGAATACTTAGTTCTTCTGAACACACAGAATAGTAGGGATAAAGACAGGAAGAGAAAGGGGAAAAGATGGAGAGAGGAATGGGAAGAGAAGCTCTGTGGTATCAGGAAAGAGAGGAATACAGGAAAGTTGAAACTATAAGAGCGGGGAAGTCAAAAGAACCTATACTCCCCAAAGCCTGATTGCCACTCTCAGGTTCATCAGCAGCCCTTGCACAATCAAGCCCACTGTAGGACTGGGATCCAGGAGGACCATTTCTCCATTTACTTTGCTTGTAATGCACTGTCCTCAGTGATGATATTATCAAAGGCTGTCTGCTGAGAATCCAGAGCCATGTTATTAATGGTGAGTAATTCTCCTTCCTGGAAAGATTTAGAGGATGTCTCTCTGCTCCAGAGTACTCCCATCACACATAGCTCTCAACTGAACCATGCAGGTTGGTATCACTGAGCCCATTTTTGAGGAGAGAGGTAACTAGAGTCAAGAGATGAAACAATTTGGCCAGGGTCACAAAACCATCGAAGAACGGAGCGTGGGCACATCACTCAGTGTCAATTCTAATACACGACACCCCCTCTCCATACCCACTTGAGTCTGAAGTACATAAGATTAGTTGAACTTCAATTTTCTTTCTTAAGTGTTGAACACAATAATGAAGCTTACATGCTAGCACTACTTTAAAAAACTGTGCTTCTGCTATCATGAAATCTTTCCTGGGTCACAGAATTAATCCTCCCTTTCCTCTGCAAATGTAGCACTCATATAGACACTGTTATGCTCGGTGGTCCATTCACAGATCCTCAGGTGACTTGCATTCCTTATCGGGAAGGAAGCATTCTTTCACCGGTCACGAAAACTTATACATGAACACATCTTGATGCTAGACTACCCCCAGGCAGTAGCATAAGGCATTCCAGACCCTATGTGAACAAATAAAAAAATTGTAAAAAGAAAGATAAAAGATTTTGGCAAACACAGGAGCCTACCAGCACCTCTTACTGAGGGAGGACCTGTTTCCACCTACAGTTAGGGAGACGATAAAGGGCACTTGCTAACCCTGTTTTTTTTTTTTTAACACATAAAGCCTTCACTAGTGATTTCTATATATCATAACACTGAAGCTGCAGACTTAATTTTCACCCAGCAATTTTTTTATATACGAGCAAAATCCTGTGCTATCATGGCAATTTACCAAATCCTTAAATTTTGTCTGTTTTATATGGAGCTGATTTTTCCGCCAGGGAATGAATCTATATAGGGTTTCAGCTGTGTGGATTTTTTCTCTTCACCTGGATGCTGCTGATGCTTCCTCTCCTGCTACTGTTCCGACTCTCGTCAGCTGTATTAGAATTATAGCAGATGGCATCAAAGCCCAAAATTCCTCCAATGCAGTCACCAATGAGACACACCTGAGGAAATAAAAAGATTTTTTGGGGAGATGTAGCAAGTGTTTTAAAAGAAACAAAAAGCATCACAGCATGGCAGAGGAGTTGCTGTCTTACCTTACACCCTTTTTCCTGTTTTTTTTTTTTACACCTTGGTTCCTATTGCTGCTGAAAATGTGTAGCCACTTTCTCCCACTTCCTTTTATCTCCAGACATACACCTTATGCCAGAAATATCTGCCCCCAGGGACTATTTTGACCAGCTGGGAGTCCTGCCAAACAGGCTCAAATTCTTCCAGCTGCTTGCAGCCAGATTCTAGCTCAAAAAGTCCAGATCACCGGGCAATTGGTCTCACCAAGATTTCAAGTCACTGAACGTTTCCTTCAGAGTCATACAAGGAAGAGGATCTAAACAGATTAAAAACAGATTGGTACTCCCCTGCCAGGACAAGGCAGTGGAACTTTTAAATGAGGTATTAAGCAGAGAACCTCACTCTTGCTTCACATTTCATATAAACATACAAGCTACCTTCAAAGTATGGACCTGGGAATTAAAATACAGACAGTACTAAAATTGGGAATTCAATAGTTGGAGTAATTTTATGGCACACTAGAATCTACCTCACAAGCTAATTCCACTGAACACCTCCCCATCCTGCAGGAGACGATTCTTTCTCCCAGTCCCCCCTGCCTGTGTCTGAGGATGAGTAATAGCTGTGTTACCTTTCTCCTTGACAACAATCCCCACGGTTCCACAGGTTCCAGTAACCCTTTCTCTCCAATTCCCAAACTGAAGCAAACGTCTAGTCTGTTGTTCCCAACGCCAATTAGTTTAACAGAAGACATTACCTCTCCTTACAAACCTTAACTTGCTTCTAGCCTTAATTCAGCTTGGCTACAACACTAAACTACAAGTTTTGGATAACAGGATGTTATGCATGATTTCTTCAAAGTGAAGCATGTTAGGAAAAGCGAGTGCTTCAAGATGCAGGTAGGGAGAAACCTCAAACTTCCCTTAGTGCCTCTCCAACCAACACACTCTCTTAATTGAGTAGATTTCTTGGGATAAAAACATTTTAAAAATAAAATAAAGTATCAAAATACATTAAGGTAACATCTATCTTAAGACAATTCTGGTTCTAAAGTTGTATACAATTGGACAGCATGCTGATTTACTCTCTGATTTTCAAATTCCTATGCCACGCAATGAAGTGCACAAAGAACTGAAAATTTTATGATACAGGTAACCTTAACAAAATTAACAGCACGTTTTGTGGGGGATTATATAGTAGCTCCTTCAATTTACCATTCCATTTCTAATCCTCATTATTATTGGCATTAAGGTAATGAGTTAACTTGTTCCAGATACTGTGACCAAAAAGGCAATCTCTGATCTAATGAACTTGCAATATAAATGGACAGAAGAGACCAAAATATGAAAGGAAAGATACACACAGGATGGGGGTCAGGTTATATGCTATGTATTTTACAAGTATAGGACTTATTCAGAGGTAGAGTTGAGATTTCTAACGACCAAAGCAAAGCACTGCAGACAGCACAGAGAAGTCACTTCCATTTTAATAATGCTGATAATTGTTGACGGTGAAAATTCTGTGGAGCATACAGAGGCCATGCAGACTTTTTCACATGAAAGATTAATATATATGGTTTGTAAAACACACCAAGGAGACTTCTTCGTAGCTTTGTCAAAGAAAAACAACCTGTTACACTCAGTTTCTATTGAGAATTGTTTTCACAATTATTTCTGTAACTTGTATAATTCTTCTTTACATAATCTCACCTTTCATAATGTTCTGTCACTGCAGCTCTTCTGTCTTTATGCTTCCAGCAAGAATAGTTTACTATGGATATTAAAACTGGCTTCAAATCAAATTTTACTCTAAAAATACTGATATGCCACAGCATAATCTTATTACTGCTACGGAAAAGAATTTGTTTGGGTAATAAGACACATGCTTTCCTTCAGAGATTACACTGTACTCTATATTAAATATCTTTTTTTTTTCTTTTTCTGAAGTCTGTAGGTCACTGTACTTTAAGGAAATGCATGTTTCTGGCTACATAGAGGGCCTCATCACAAAATAATTTCAGTAACTCACACAGGGTAGCAGTATCATATTTATTCTATGTGAAACAGGAAAGTATTGGGTTTCGTAGTCTAAAGATGGAGAAGCAGGAACAGTAACTGTGACACGTCAGCCAGAAGTAGTCTGCAGTTGAGTACACTGGGGAGTGGGTCACACCAGAAAAATGACGTGACTTTCCCACAGTTACACAGCAAATCTGCAACACTGCTGGCAATGGAGTATTTGTCTTCAAAGTTTCTTTACTGTCAATTGTTTTATTACTACTGTGATGGAGGCGAAAGTTAAATGTTGGATTCCTTATGCTCTTAGTCAGAGACGTCCCAACTTTTCTATCAGCTATAGCAGATGTGTGAGGAACTCAGCAACATAGATTATCATCTGTCTTGGGCTGGCATTCTTGTTCACTGCTTCGCATATCACAACGCAAAATTACGGCTCTTACACATTACCAGTGTTTGCAGCAATACTTAGTAAGAGCTTAGAGGTCAAAATACTTGCGGGAGAAGGTGTAGTATCTTCTGCCAGCTGAGTAAGTCCAGGTTAGATACTGCACAGGATTCCAGAAGTGTCTTTCTCATGCTGGGCACTGAGAAGGCATTTTGCCCAGGTATTCCCATGCTAAAATTCATTCATCATATTTGCAGTACTGTCCCACACGCGTAACTCAAAACCCTCAACACAATGGGTTAAAAAGAAACAGCCTTGCTCCAAAGGAATTTTACTTTGATGGAAGAGAAAATAGTCCTACCTGTCCATTAAAACCAGCCCCATCTGTAGATTTGAGAAATTCATTGTAAACTTGATTGGCTCTACTGATCACCATGGCAACTGCATCCTGGTACTGAGGGGATGAGACAGCCAGCAAGGGCAAGGCAGCCAGTGGGATGTGGTCTTCACTGCTGCTGAGACAGCTCTCATCATAGCTGTAGGGATTTAGGCTAGAGAAGGACATGCTATCATCAGGAAAAATGCAAGAGGCAGCACACGGCATTAGAGAATGAACGGTTACTTATGAACAGAAATGGGTTGGGCTACTGCAGTTCACAATGAGAGAATACAAGAAAGATAATTTTCTCACAGAATTCAACTGTTTAAAAAGTCACGGAGCTACTGCTTTATGTGAATGAGATCATGCTGGAAGGCATTTCTGTAGTTAAACATACTTGGTGCAATTTTTCCATGCACAAGTAGACATAATTTAGAACAGCAAAGAGATTTTTCCGTTTCAGTCCCCGTCCCCCGCCCCATAACAACTTAGTACATCAAAGAACGGGATCCAGTCATCACAATGGAAAATTGTTTCCTAGAACACACGTGTGACATACATTGTTCAAAAGTATATAAAAACATTCTTCCCAGTGTCCCATCCTTTCAAAAAGATGGAACAAAGCTGTACACATTCTGAAATCATACGTAAATGTTTGTATAGTAACATTTTGCAAAAAGGTGACTCAACTGAAAACACAAGCTTAAATTTCATAGGATGTCAGCTTTATTTCAGTTTGGATGTGCACCCTGCAAGTTTCTCAGTAAATCTCCCAATCGTGTCTTGACTGACTTTTATTGATGAGTGGGGAAAACAACTCACAGAGAGCCAAAGAGGCAAGGCACATTAGTGTCTGCCAGATTCTCTTACAGTAAGGAAAGTCAGAAGTATTTTGGATAATTCAGCTCATCTAGAGTTCATTCAAAGCTGCAGGCAGGCAACTTCAACACTACTTTGTATTCACTTTCTTTAGGAACTTGGTGGGCTATCGCAATATTAAAAAGCAAGCTGCCTGAAATGGAATTAGTCTTTGCTAAAACCTGCATCCTTGAGACTATTACCATGGTAATGGAAGAAGAGCAGAAGACTTGCAACGCTCAAGTACGGAAGCCGGTCTGTGTTCATGTCCTGACCCTCACCGGACATTTCCACACTTGTCTCTTGCTGAAGCAGTCCAATGTTTTGGTATTTTTCACCCAAAGTAGTATAACAGTTTCCATGTCCTGGAGCTCAGCTGGTCTGCCAAGCTGTGTCAATTTACCAATTAACACAGCTTCATTTTGCCAGCTGATTAGATCATTCAAATGCACAGCAAACATACAGTTATGAATACTAACGCTCAAAAACTAAAAACGAACCTTAAAAACCTACATAAAAAGCCCTCATTTACTGTAACAATTGCCAGGTAACACCTCAGAAAGAGAAAGGGAGAAACACAGGAGGAGAAAAATTATGAAGTGAATGTTTGAAACAGAAAAAAATAACTGCGTATGTTTTCATAACAAAAGTAAAATGCAAACAATATTCACAAGAGAACTACACAAAACATGAGTCGATGGAAAAAAATACCTGATAATTTTTTTTCATGGCTAAAGGAATATAGACCAAACTGAAATTGAGGAATTATTCTCTAGAAAATTAATGACAGTTAACTGGCTTAGAAATGAGGGTTTGGGTTTTTAATTTCTATTTATTTTATTGTAAAGGTTGCAGCCCTCCATTGTTACCATAGACACAACACAAGGGAAGAAAGATCTAGACCACTGAAAGAGTGTACGAAAGAGATGAAGTTGTTTATCATAGGGGACATGCTAAGTATTACCGCTGAAGCTGAGACAAACAGGTAAAATATCAGCACTGGAGCTGAGAGGAGCACAAGTTTTGTTATCTTGACGCACTGGCAGGACACTGCAGGAGGTCCTTCCAAAGCACCAGCTCGGAAACATCACACTTGCAGAAAGGCTGGAGATGGCCTCCCTGATCAAAGGCAGCAAATGACTAGGCTGCAAGACAGAACTGGTCTTCTGTGGTGGGTAAGAGTGCACCTGGCTCCCAGGGGAGAAGTGATTGATAGCACAGTGGCACCTGCCAGCAGGGATAACTGAGACCGCACCATGGAGATGGGGGGCGAGGGGTCATTCAACCCAACCCCCGGTGGTGGGGGAGAGGAAAGGTGGAACAAGGGAATAAAAGCTTATTCTGAATGCAGAAAGCATCAGGCCAGATGCAAATCAAGACAAAATACTGGTCCCTCCTCAAAACTTCCTCAGGTCAGCAGTCCCTGACCACGGCAGAGCTGAGAGGAGAAAACAGAGGGGGAAGTCACCCATATGGTAACACTTGTTTGGGTAACTGTCACACAACAGATTTTTGACGTTTATGGTTTGGCTAGCTGCACTCCATGCTGACAGTACTAGGGAGTTGCTATTGCTGTTTCTGCGTGCCAGAATATGCATTTACTTTCTCCACTTTCAGGATAAAATAAAAACAAGGAACAGAAAATACTCAAATCGTAACGACTGGACTTCTCCATACACTTTCTAATTAAATAATAAAAGTATTTTAAAAAATTGATTTGGAAAATGCAACACCAAGAGCTTACATTGCACGATCCACCACTGTGCAAGGAGCATGCAAGGGGCTAAGCACTCCAAAACTCATCCAGCAAAACACTTTCATCTCATTTGATTACTCATATGCTTACTTTCCTACTTAAGTCTTCGCTTCCTAAATGTAACTTTTGTTTTGGCCTTTTTTTCCTTTTCTCTCCTTCCCCCACCCACCCCAAATTTGCAATTACTATTCTCCAGTTTAGCTAATACTGTAATTTAGGAGCTCCAGTCTGACGTCTGAATCAATGTATGCTCATCAACTCATATGCTATAAAAAGCATAACAGTTGATCCACTCTAGGATATTCTTCTCCCTGAAAAGGGAAGAGATGGCTCTCAAGTCATCTAGCTGGAATGAGAATGTGCCTTAGTTTTAACCCTTATCTGTCCTTAGCAGCAGAGATAAGTGTCAAAGGAGATCAGTCATGCATTATAAATTTACACAAGCTGCATACAGAAATCAGAAAGACACTGTTTGAGAGATACAGGAAACTGAAAGTGATGGGAATAGATGGAAGCAGACCAGATTAAACAACCTGAAACATGTACTAGATGGAGTCATTTTGCCCTGAAAGATCCCTTTCCTTTAAGCCACTATTTGCAAGGCAGGGAAGAGAACCACATAGGTGCATTCAGATGAAAAGTCCTAGTGGAATCCCTCTGAATCCAGGCACTCAGCACACAGACACAGCATAATTCAGTACCTATGCCCAGGTAAATGGAGGGTTGTACTACCTTGGCACGCACTATGCCTGCACATGCAGAAAATGGAGGATACGTTCAAACCAAACAAGAAATCTTGTGCTGCTGCTTAGTCAGTAATCTGGCTCACCCTTGATGAAACATTACAGTAATTAAAAACACACTTCCTCCCCCACAGTTTTCTAAATGGGATGATTACCACAAGTTTACGTTCCACAACTGCATCCTGGAGTTCTGGCTATGAAAGCTGCTGGCATGAAGCTGCAGAAATGTGAGAGCAGGGAATCATCTCTCCTTTTGTCAGTCCCAAATGGGTACATCACAAGCAGCTCCACACAAGAACATACCGAGGCAACACCAATCTTGTCAGTGCTGGGAATGATTCTATAGGACATGCAAACATCCAGCTTGACTATGTTCAGTCTGGCTGAATACCATGAGCTGCAACAAGAGGGAATCAAAAAACAAAGAGAGAAAGTGCGAGCTCTCTTCATTTGGGCTGCCAGCACACACTCTTCCTTCCGCTCTACCAGCTCTTCTTCCAGACAGTTGAGACCTGCAGGCACTGCATTATGCGATACCCAAGGCCAAGATCAGCCTTTGTTCCTTGGTGTTAATAGCCTGACAAAGAAACGTCAGATCACTCTCCTTCCCTCACAAATCATCTCCTCTCATACTTAACAAGGTACCAGTTGCCAGAATAAAGTCTCAGCATAGCTGTTTCCTTTTCAGCTTTCAGGGAACGCGCCTTAACCACAGTACTCTCTTACTCCTACATCCCTTCAGCTCTTCTCATATATCCTAGGCTAGAGGCATAATTCAGACAGCAGAAATATTCCTGTTTCTTTCTCAGGCTTTATGTTAGGCCTTTGGTTAATGACAGAAAAGTTCTCAGTACACGATTTTAGCCTTGTTTCTGTTCAACAAATTTGAGAAGTGAGGCACAGACAGACTGATTTTCTCATTTATGGTCAACCAGGAAATTTGTTACAGACCCAGGAACAGTATCCATATCTCCTGACCTCCAAGTGGACACTATAACTAGAGTCATATTTCCTCTCCTGAAGAGTTGCTACATGTCATTTTTCACATCTCACAACAATGTCAAAGGGAGTGCATATCTGAAATTGTTACTGCCATACACTTAAGAATTGTTAAAATTAATAGTAATAGTTTTGCAAGGCAATGATACCTTTCATATGAGCATGCACACAGGAACTTCAAAACGTATCACTGTTGACGCACAGTTAACCGTTCAGAGTTATGTTCTTGCTTTGAGGGCAGAAGTGGTGGAGTCACCATCCCTGGAGGTATTGAAAAGACGTGTAGATGTGGCACTTAGGGACGCGGGTAGTGGTGGACTTTGCAGTGTTAGGTTTACAATTGGACTCGATGATCCTAAAGGTCTTTTCCAACCTAAATGATTCTACGATTGTATGAAATACTAGACTAATTAGGTCTCTCAGATGCAGTCACTAACTACTCTTTCTCTGAAAGCTGCATTTAGCATTTCATAGTGACTTGCTTTTGCATCAAAGTATTTCACAGCTTTACACACAGCGACTTTCAAATGCAGAAGTCATTACTAGGAACCTCAGAAAGCCACTAGACTTAATGCCAATGCGATCTGATGAACTATCTCTTTAAGCCCAACACTAACAGACTAGAACATTTTTGTGAGAATGTTCTTAATCTGTCCCCAAAAATCCCAACACCCCCAATATGCTCCCCAAATCCCAAACCCACCAAACTTTTTTTTTCCTCAGTTAATGAGCAACTTCCCCAAATGAAATCATTATCTCTGCTTCATATAGCAACTAGTAAATGTTTCCTAGGAGAACCTGGTCTCAGACAGAAACAGGACCTGACAGCTAGAAATGTAAACGTGAATGTCATGTAGCATAACCATACTATAGCCCAGTGTCGTTTAGGTTTGCAAGGTCATGCTAGTTAAGAAATTTACTAATTTTATCAGTGACAAGATGTTTCAGGCCTTCTTGCCTAGTGTTCTTCATTAACGAAAAGCTGATCCAGTATCTACTGTAACGCACGGTGTTCTCTCCCAGTTGCTCTCTAGAAGCCCTGAACTGGGGTCTATCTACCTTTAGGCAAGCGTATTACCAAACTGCTTAAAGCAAACCACCCGTCTCTCATGTTAGTAAGGGCAACCTCGTGAGTCCATCTCCATTTACATCAGCTAGCATATCTGCTCAGAGAGGAAATTCCAACAAAGCTAATGGACCCCTCTCACTATGCATCCAACCAAATCCTAGTTGTACTGGGAACTCTAGCCTTCGGTAGCCAAAAGCACTGCTTCCTAGAGATGCATCCTTTGCAGCTCATTCAAGACACTTCTGTATATGGCATACTTATAGGTTAATGACAATAAGTGAGCGGTTTACCACAAAACACTACAGGACCTCAAAGTGCAATATCTGCTATTGGGAATGAATAGATACTAAAGTTTTGTCGTCTTAAAATGTAAAAACCATGTTCATATGTAAATTCTCTCTCACCAAGAAGACGTGTTAAATCACTCTTGTTTTAGATATTTATTTCTGTTCTCGATTTCCACTGTAAAGCAGAATTTACTTAAATCGGTCTAAGTTTCTCAGCAATGCTTCACAATCTCCACTTTATTCCCAAACCAATGTTAGCAATATGCCATTTTTGTTCCTAAAACAGGAAACATTAAAACTATCAGGGGGGGTTTCTATAACATCCTGTCCCTACAATGGCCAAACGATGATCAGATAAATAAGACAGAGAATGTCAGTTGGCATATCTGCAGGCAGATCTAGCTATGTTTCAATTTTAAAGTAAGATAAAAGTTGACTACTGATTTTTTGGGGTCAAATTTAACGGGCGGGGGGGGGGAGTAAGGAAAAGTTAAGAGTTATCACAGTTTTCATATTCCGTCCAGACTTTTTCTGGATTTTTTTTTTTCTTCTGGATGCATGTGGACAATAGGCTGCAGTCTACCATGGGTTTTGTTTTTTTGGTTTTGGTGGGGTTTTGTGGTTTGGGTTTTTTTAAACTAATACGTCCACTTAGAAAAGGTTGAAAGATCATTTCAAGTTTTGCAGTAAGCAAAAGATTAAGAAGGATTCGCAACATTTTGTTCTGAAAAAGCCATTCAAAACGACACTGCAAAGCCAAACATTAGAAAATGCAGATCAACTTACTTGGAAACAAGAGAGAAAGCTGCTGAACAGATTGCTGGGCAGGGAACAAGTCTGATTAAGATGTGGCCCAAAGCAGCAGGGAAATGGGCTCGGGTCACTTTCTCAAACACAGAACTGAAGGTGTTGACGTCTGCCAGCTTGCTGCTGTGGTCCCCACCTCCAGTGTCTAAGATGTTCCCCCCATGTAGGATCAAAATTAGCACATGAGTTTTGCAGTTCTGGCGTTGAACTCCTTCCTGTGAGAAAAACAGGGAATAAGAAGGGATGAAGCATTTTTATGGACAGTGTTGCTATACTTGGTGTCAACGTTCACAAGCAGTGAGCACTGAGTTTTTCCTCCCACACCCACTGTAATCTTCTTGTGATATTTGCCTTCACTGGGGGGGGGCGGGGCAGGCTCCCTGTGTTCCATTTAATTCAAATATGTCTGAACCAGGTAGAGCACACTACCGTCTGCCAGAAAACCCTTGCAGCACAAGTGTAGGTTTCAGATCAACAAAGATTATAATCAGCTTTGGGTACATCAAAAGCTATTTTAAATATATTGAGAGCGGAGAAGAATTCCAACACGCACAGACAGCCTAAGCGAATCTCTGTCTAGATATTGTGAACAAGGCTGCTGCATTTACTGGAAAGGTTCTAACTCAAAGCATCACAGGTTCTAAAAAACCAAGTTTCTCTGCCAATGAAAACATCCAGCAAAAGCCAATGATACAGTTATCTCAGCTTTTGGAGACTGACAACTTCTTATTAAAATGAAACATGGGGCTAACTTACCCAGACATTTACTAAAAGAGTAAGAAGTGTATCATTGCTGATATCCATAAACCTCACAAATATATTTACAAATATGTGAATACGTGTATACACAGACAATAATCAATGTGCTCTGTAGAACAAACAAGATGTTATCTACTTGAGACTCGAAAAACATTTTGAATATCTCACAACTCTCCTTTTTTTTCTTCTTTACCCCTTGAGAGTTCCGTGCACTGAAAGAAGAACTCACTA
This sequence comes from Sagittarius serpentarius, assembly GCA_034782735.1. Classification (NCBI taxonomy): domain Eukaryota; kingdom Metazoa; phylum Chordata; class Aves; order Accipitriformes; family Sagittariidae; genus Sagittarius; species Sagittarius serpentarius. The sequence continues at coordinate 144,810 of JAVKLA010000084.1, forward strand.
ATACATTAAAAGATTAGGAGACTTTTTTTGTTTTTAAATCTTGACTGCCATTTTCTTCATTGCTTTGGATCACATGATGCCTGGAGACTTCTAGTTCCTGACCAAATATGAACACACAATAAAAGTAACAGTAACTTTTCCTGTATTTATCTGAGGATTGTTAATTGCTAGATTGAGTGATTTACTGAGAATCAGGCAATGTTCTGGACACTTTATTCTTAAGTTCTGGAATGAAAGCCATAGTCTTCAACAGTAAATATAAAATGAGAAGAATTGCTCCAAGTTTAACAAGAGTAACATTAATCAGAAAAGCTGATAACTAAACAAACACACACACACATATTTCAGGCTGTAGTTTAGGGAGGGGTACGGGTGGAAATGTTGGTGACACGGATAAAACAAAGAAACTGGCAACTTTAGCACCTGTATAATGGTGACAGAGAAATGGTTGAAAATGAGAGTATGATAAGTTGTTCTATAAATCCACTATCTCTGTTCAGTCCATGATTTTTAGCATACAGTAGAAGTATTCGTTGTGAAGGCATTTTGCTGACCTGCCCTGTATCTGCTTAAGTACTGGATCTTACGAGAATTTTTAAGGTTCCACTTTTCCTTGCTCCAAATTACAATTTCCCTCTCCATATGGTCCCCTCCCAGTTATTCAGAAGAGAAATTTAATTCCCTTTAAAAGCTAAAAGTAGCTCCTTCCACAGCCAATACCAGCTTATAAGTAAGTGGCACTGCTGATGGGCTGGTGGAACTGAAAGTTTCAAAACAGATGGAAAAATTCAAGCGGGTCAACATTGCTAAAGTCACTGTTACAGAAAGTGTCTCAGCTAGATTTAACTGGTATCCTTCACAGGAGGACTCAAAGGGATTGAAATTAATTTGCCTCTCAGCAATAGTTCAGCTATAGCTGAGACGAGGGGCTCAAGGGCTAATCAAAAGGACATCTGAAGTCAAAGACTGTCATTATTTTCAGGGGGCTGTAGGATTGGAATTCTTCAAAAATGGAAAAGCAGACATTTCTATTGCCTGTCCTATGTGTGGACAGAAGACCTTAATCAGTTACCTGGAAGGAACAGAACTTGTTTAGATTCTTTGCGGCTTCTCAAACAAAGCAATTCTGTTACTATCAATTTCGAGACTCCTGCTGAACTTGCTTCACAAAACCTGCATTTCCACTGAAGTACTAAGTAGATATAATCATTTATTTTCAGAGAAGTGGGTCATATTTCTACCTAAGTTAATTATGCAATGTCTAAAAAGCTTGTGATAACTTTCAGCGATTGCATGTGCACCTACTGAACAAGGGAAAGACACACTGAGCCACCAAACTGGTTTATAATTCCGTAATACAGTATAAGAGTATTTCTACATGTCTACTCCTTGGAAACCAGCGCAGCTTGTTTTGGGAAAAAAATCTCACCTCATTGTCCTCGTGTATTTCAACACTGCCTTGTGCCGGGAACCTTTGTTTTCTTAAAGAGGCTCTACATAATTCACCTGAAAGGAAAAGAGAATAACTGATCATATAAATAATTTGGCTGCCTCATGGAGGTTAAGGCACATTTCTAGTTTCAAGACAGAAGGATCTGTTCACAGGAAACTGTGTGGACAAACAGAACAACAGACAAGGTTTCTTGCAGCCCTACATATTAAAGGCTCTTCTATTCTTAACAGCAACATTTATAATTCATAAGGATTCAGGTCCTTATACAGAGGTGTGTAGGACCGGTACAGCTGCTGTTGGTCATCTGTGCATTTCTGGAGCAGCAGCAGCAGAGGTCACCTGAGGTTCTGCATCATCTTTCCTTGTCCCATACAGATATCTTGGATACTCTGGTATGTCTTAAATGGCACTGAACACCTATGTATAGGCAAGTGAATTAAGCCTTTAAAGTTCTCCAAAGACCTTCAGGATCCAGCTCTTCCACAAACCTCTGTGACTACCTGGGAAACTCCCAGAAGCAACTGCAGTGCTTCATTACCAGGATGCAAAATAGGAATAACAGACCATAGAGCAAAAGACAGTTTCTCCTCGAAAAACCTTGTAACCTGAAAAATAGGAAGTGACACTGCAGAGAAACACAGTGCTTTGCTAATACATTTTCACAACAGGATCATGCGTGCAACATCCTCTGTTATAAACACAACAATAAAAGTCTCTGCACTGACTTCGGAGCATGACCAAACAGACCCAAAGACCCACTTGTGACTACTTCTTTGGCAGACTGGCTGGACAGCAACTTGCTGTAAGCGGTGGAACACTCACGATATCAGCTTCAAGACCATGAGGCTGTTCACTGTCTGGCCTTGCAAAGCAAAACTTAGGAAGTGTTTCTTTGCAGAGAGAGTGGTCAAACACTGGAACAGGCTTCCTAGAGAGGTGGTCAATGCTGCATGCCTGTCAGTGTTTAAGAGGCATTTGGACAACGCCCTTAACACGCTTTAACTTTTGGTCAGCCCTGAAGTAGACAGGCAGTAGGACTACATGATTGTTGTACGTCCCTTCTGACTGAAAATATTGTATTCTGTTCTATAAAACTTCTACAGCTGAATATGAAAAGGCTTGCCCTCTGAACAAATCTCCTCTGTCCTTGAGGACAAAGACGACTTTTTTTGTTTTGCACTGTGTTTCTTCAGTCACTGAAGAGAACTGCTACAGGATCTTTCTGGTCTCTTCATAATGCAGTCTTTTTTCTACAGCTGCATGTGCTAGTTACCTAGGAAACAGCTGTAGGATGAAATTTGATTAGCACTGTTGTCAGCTTCATTGTCAATTTATACATGGGGCCAATCTCTTCCTTACAAATTAAAGGAATGTTCCATACTCCTGTCTCTTACAGCACTTATGAGACATTTACATCAGAGGAGATGAGCAAAGCTTTGCAAAAAACACACTGAAGGCCACTTACACTTTGGCTTACAGGGTTCTGCAATCAGATCCTGGAACACTCATTTCTCAGGTAAAGAAAGAGGAAGCAAGAAGAAGAACATCAAACTTCTGATTTGCTGCTGTCTTTAGGAGGTATTGTACTGGCCACTGTGCTTCATTTCCAAACGCAAGGACAAGAAAGTGACCGCTGGTAGTCAGCATGGATTTACAAAGGGAAAATCGTGCCTAACCAACCTGATGGCCTTCTACGATGAGAAGACTGGCTTGTTGGATGAAGGGAGATCACTGGATGTTGTTTCTTTCACCTTTAGTAGGGCTTTCAACACTGTCTCTCACAACATCCTCATACGAGAAACTGAGAAAGAGTGGGCTACATTAAGTGGACAATGAGATGGACTGAAAATTGGCTGAACCGGCAGGTTTAAAGCATTGTGATCAGCAGCACAAAGTCCAGCCAGAAGCCAGTGACCAGTGGTGTACCCCAAGGGGACTACTGGGTCCAGTCCCATTTAGCATCTTTATTAATGACCTAGACGATGGGACTGAGTGTACTCTCAGCAAGCTTGCAGACAATACAAGACTGGGAGGGAGTAGCTGAACCACCAGATGGTTGTGCTGCCATTCAGAAGGATCTCAAAAGGCTGGAGAAAATGGGTCAAAAGGAATCTCATGAAGTTCAACCAACTGAAATGCAAAGTCCTGCATCTGGGGAGGAATAACCCCACTCAACAGTACAGGCTGGGGAACAGCCATCTGGAAAGCAGCTTTGCAGAAAAGGACCTGGGGCTCCTGGTGGACAAGAAGTTGACCTGGACCCAGCAATGTGCCCTTGCAGCAGAGTACCAACCACATCCTGGACTGCACTAGGAAGGCTGTCTATAGGTCACGGGAGGCGATCATTCCCTCCTACTCAGCACTGGTGAGACAACATCTGCACTGCTGTGTCCAGTTCTGGGCCCCTTAGTATAACAAAGACATGGACCTTGAGAACAGAAGGCTTGGGGTATGTGGGGGAAATCTTAATCAATGCGTATACCTGACGTGAGGAAGTAAAGAAGATGGAGCCAGAGTCCGCTTCATGATAGTCAGTGAAAGGACAAGGGGCAATGGGCACGAAGTGAAATACAGGAAATTCCATTTAAATATAGGAAAGAACTTTTTTACTGTGAGGGTGGTCAAACACTGGAATGGGTAGCCCAGACAAGTTACGGAGTCTCCATCCTTGGAGATATTCAAAAGCTGACTGGACGCAGCCCTAAGCATCTGCTCTAAATGACCCTACTTTGAGCAGAGGAGTTGGGCTATAAAATCTCCAAAGGTCCCTTCCAACCTCAGTCATTCTCTGAATTAGAAGACATTGGAACACAATATTTAGGTTTTTCATGGCCTTCAAAACATAGCAGTTTTTTAAAAATTAGTACCTGATGGCCACTATAACACACAAACCAGATATTTGGTAGGATGGTCTCTTTGAATTTCTAGCAGTATTATGAAAACTCCAGTTTTACAGCACTCAGCTGGCTTTTTTTAAAAGGCACTAAAAAGACAGCAGCAAAACTAAAACCTGACAGTTTTCCATTCAGAATTTAAAACCTCTCCAACATGATTGCTTCTGCTACCATCTCAGTTTCCTACCAGTGACTTTTTACTTAAGACAGGAAACAGATAATGTATACAAGTAAACCTGAGAGGAAGGCTTTAACACCTAAAACATTGCCAAGCTGAGTTTATTTGTTTAATCTGCTAGCAATCTATGAACCAACCAATACTGAGCTAGAAACAACAAATCAGTTTCCTTTGAAATACTCTTCAGTGATACCTAGACCAGCAGAGATGTATTATGCTTTATCTGTTAAATGTGCTCCTAGTCATGAGTTTTCCTACTCATGTCACGATGCTTGCTTCTTTGCCTTATATGCCACTGTTCTCCAGAATGTTAATTTCTTTTTAAGATACAGAATATTAAAAGCCAGAAATTAGTCGCTGTTTATTAAAATGTGCTAAAATGGCAAAATTGCCATGATTTACTGCTAAGTCCAGCATCTCAACCTCTGCCTAAGCATAACCACCTCACATAGTGAGAAGCAACAGAGACCAGCAAAAGTTCTTTATGAGAACTATGGCATGGTCAGACTATGCCAGTCTTTCATCTAAAAAACAATTACGAACTAAAAGTGCCAGGCCGTCTTTAGATAACACCTTTTATTCCTATACCTCAGTGGACTTAAATAGAGAAGTTATACAATGAAACACCTCACCGAAAGGGAATTACTTCAGCTGAAGTCATGGGGGTCAGTTCTTTGGGGAGGACAAATGTGCTTTTCCCTTCTACAGACAGAGATGAAATTCCAGACAAGATGTGAATCCTCCTATCTCTTTAACACCTCCTCCTCCCTCTCATCTCACAAGGGCTAATTGTTCCAGAAAAACTGGGAGGCCTTCCTCCCTCCATGACAGATACAAGTTTTAGGAGTTAATAAGAGAGGATTGTACCAAATAAAAATACCAAAGTAGTTCACTGACAGCTTTCTGGATTTAAACACATTTTCCTCTGTTTCTTCTAGCATGTCAGAAGAAAATAAATGCATCCCATAATGCCTTAGATGACTCAAGTTTACTTTTTTTTTTTTTGCATTCTGAGTTCACACCCTCTTTGTGGTTCCACTCCATTTCACATGTTTATAAGGCAGTCTGCCAGACCCTTGTTACAAGAATCACCAGAACTGAACTGAATTAGATCATTAGTTTGTTGGATTTTGTTTTATAACTACTGTAACCATAGCAGCTGCTAGAGTCCTGCGTACAGCCC